>CM029549.1:33924031-34015805 GCA_017141385.1 Sogatella furcifera
GACCCCCGATTAACCAAATTGTCAATTATCCGAATCGGTCTTAAAAGCATAGTAATAAATCAAAAACCAGCGTTTCGACGTGATCGTCATTTCTTTCTTTTTTTTAATTGTATTCACTGTACAGTTTAGTACAGTGGTATGTGTTTTGCTTTCCACATTAATTTAACATCACTACACTGTACTTTTCAAATGTAATAAAGTTTAACACATTATTTTTTTCTTTAATACAGTACAATTACATGTCCAATTATCCAAATTTTTGCTTATCTGAATTGATCCCGGTCCCAATTAGTTTGTATAATCGGCGTTCCGCTGTAATAAAGATGTAGTTAAATTCAAACAATTTTTTTACCATCCTTTTGGTACGGTAGCTATTTCCGAAATTCAGAGACAAGGTCCTATGATCTCGTGGTTATAACCATAACCATCTTTCATTTCTTCATTGAGAAATGATAGATGGTTATTATGATATAACAGTGGTCAATCTCAGAATTCCATTATTTAAATTACCCGTGAATGATTGATACAAATTTAAAACGAAGTTGGCGCTATCTCTTTTGCTAATGATGGAACTGCTTGAACATGCAATGATTTTAATCATATGTTTTCTATCATGATCTTGGTCTGGTCTGAGTCTGGTCTGAGCTTGGTCTGACTGCATCAGACCAGTGCTGTGTCTGGTCTGAGTCTTGGTCTGGTCTGAGTCAGTGCCAGTGCGCGTTAGGCCTAAGGCCTAAGGCCTAACACGCACTAGTGCGACTCAGACCAAGACCAAGACTCAGAAGACCAGAACTGGTCTGATGCGGTCAGACCAAAGCTCAGACCAGACTCAGACCAGACCAAGACCATGATAGAAAACATATGATTAAAATCATTCTTTCAAGCAGTTCCATCATTAGCAAAGACAACGCCAACTTCTTTAAATTTGTATCAATCATTCAGGTTAATAATAATAATGGAATTCTGAATTGACCATGTTCCCATAAACCGAGATCATAGGACCGGTTCTAATTTGGAGATTAATACCGTTTCAAAAGGCAAAAAATTGTTTTAATTACATTGCATCTTCATTACAGTGGAAAGATTAAAGGAAATACAAACTAATGAGATTTTCATTAGATAAAAAAAAATTTGGACAATTGGACTGTATTTAAGAAAAATAATGTTTTTAAAACTTTTGGAATAAACTTTATTAACATTTCAAAGTACAGTGTAGTGTTTTAAACATTCTCCATTTTACAGTGTAGTTAAATTAATATGGAAAGCAAAACACAAGCCGTACTATCTTTCACTATACAGCACATCACCTGTTTCGTGGGCATGAGCCGCCAGTGATTAGAACCTATTGTTTAAAATTTGATACATCTATTACCGGTACAAAAAGGTTGATGTTTATCATTTACTACTGAATTTACATGATTGATCAAAAAGCCTGGCTGGCGTTGAAAATAATCTTGATTACATTATTTATTTATTTAGCATATGGCTTTTAATAGTGGGGAGACCCAAGGGTTGTTCCACTTCGCCAAATAACCTCATTTTCCACAAACGGATATATGAGTTATAGTTATTTTAAAAAGTTTATTTGAAAACATAATTTTTTATTCCAAAACATTGTTGACCACTAAAACTGAAGAACTTCACAAAATCACTACACCATGTAATAAATATAATAATAATAATAAATAACAATTATTACAGAATTCAAAACGCATTTAATTCTATTGTACACACTTACAATATGTTCGTATAGTTACTCTATATTATATATAGTATGTATGTTAGTATAGTTAGTAATAATTAACTAACTAATCAATAGTTTGTATTACACTGTACCGCATTGTTTCGCTCGCCTATCCACCTGGACCCCTGGTAATATCAGGAGTGTCAATAGACAGATAGGATCGCTTTGCTCGCCTGAAAATTCCAATTAAAACTGACTCACTTTGTTTACTCACATAACTTGAAAGGGTCATTTTGATTTCAAAATTTTCAACATACAATTCTAAATTCAATTGGAACTTGTCTAATAAATTTTTACATTTTCTCCCAATTGGTTCTCGAAAAAAAAAGGAAAAACTATGGAAACTTAGGCCTAAATATTGGGCGTAACTCAGCAGAATTTCAAAAAGCTGTTCTGAGAGTTCTGAAGTGTTCTGAAGTCCAACCGAACATGCCATGAATGAGTGCCATTTCGCAAATTGTAAATTGATAAATTTAGATAATTAAAACTAAAAAAACACTTAAAAATGGAAATAAACTTACTTAACAGTAGTTACTATAGTTTCGACCTGTTGTGTGGCCATCTTCAGACTGAACAGTAAACTCTGTTCAAGGTTATGTTGTGGAAGGTGGTTGGAGGAAAAGGGTGGGGATAGTGGTGTGGGGGTGTAGATGTTATAAGGGCGGAAATTTTGAATTTTGATGAATTTCGTCAAAAGGGTGTGGGATGAGAAGTTCAATTGATCATTCAGGATATTGTTGGGAAACTGTTTTGTGTGATTGTAGATTTCAAATTGTTCCAACATGTTTAATTTTCTGTTTTTGTTGTATGTGGAGAATTTCAAGGTTGGTGTTTATGTCAGTATATGTGTGGTTGGATGTTATGAGGTGGTCAGCAAAATTTGAATGGGATGTTGGATGATTTATTGCCCTGATGTGTTCTCTGAATCTTAAATTGAAATTTCTGCCTGTCTGCCCAATATATGTTTATTACATTCATTGCACTTTAACTTGTAAATTCCTGGTTGGTCAAATACTTGGTTGTTTTTTGGCTGTTGGTGGAAATGTTTTCTTAGTGAATTTGTTGTTCTGAAAGCAATTTTATAATGTAGTTTTTGAAGGATGATGCTATTTTTTGTGATTTTTTGTTGTGGTAGGTGAGTGTGATGAATTTCTTGTCATTATTTGTACTATTTTGTTTCTATGTTGTTTGGATTTTATGTTGTGGTGCAGATTTTCTATTAGGGTGGGTGAGTATCCATTTTGTTGGGCTATGTATTTGATGGTATTGAACTCTTGGTTGTAGTCAATTTGTGTCATGGGAATGTTCAGTAGTCTGTGGATCATATGGTGAAATGCTGCTAGTTTGTGTTGGGTGGGGTGGTTTGAAGAGTTGTGAATTACTGTGTCTGTTGTGGTGGGTTTCCTGTATATTTTAAATGTTCTGAATGAGTTTTCTTGTTTGGATATTGTTATGTCTAGGAAATTGATTGTGTTGTTGTTTTCCAGTTCTATGGTGAAGTGTAAATTGGGATGTATTTTATTTAATTTGGAATGGAACAATTGGGTTTGTCTGATATTGCCATGGTACAGGATTAGGATATCATCAACATATCTGAACCAGCTGATGATTTTGTCTGTTTTGTTAAGAATGTATTTCTGTTCAATATTATGGACAAATATTTCAGCTAGGATGCAAGAGATAGGACTTCCCATGGGGAGACCAGCTGGTTGTGAATAATATTTGTTGTTGTAAGTGAAGTAGTTCTGGGATGTGACCAAGTTTGTGAGATGTAAAATTTCTGTGATTTGTTCTGGTGGTGTGTTGTTCTGTTTTAGCATTATTTCAAGATACTTCAAGGTTTCAGGGATTGGTACATTTGTGTATAAATTTGAAATATCTATTGAAGCTAATGTGGTGTTTTGTGGAAAGTGGATGTTTTGTAGCTTTTTTGTGAGGTCAATGTTGTTTTTTACAGCAGTGTGGTTGTGGAAGGTAATATTGTTTCTGATAGTTGTGTCCAGTTGTTTAGATAGTTTGTGAGCAGGTGCTGTAGTGTGGTTGATGAGTGGTCTTATTGGTGTGTTCAGTTTGTGGATTTTTGGAGGGCATTGAGTCTGGGAGCTTGTGGGTTGATTTGTTTGAGGAATCTTTTCTGATTGTCTGTGATTATGTGTTTGGTTTGGTTAATGGCATCTTTTATTTTAGTTTGGTAAGTGTGAGTTGGATCTTTTGGAAGTTCTGCTATGTTGTTATCAGTGATAAATTGATTTACTTTTTGGTCTATATCTGTTTTGTCCATAATTACTGTGATGTTGCCTTTGTCTGCATTGGTGATGACAAGGTTATGTTGTTTCTGCTTATTTTTTATACTTTTTAAAATTCTGTATTCATGGTTTGTTGTTGAGGGTGTCTTGAAAGTATTCATGTTCCTTGTTATGTCTTGTCTCAAGTATTCTTGGTCAGGTGCTTCTGTGTTTTGAATTGCAGTTTCAGTATCAATTATTGTTTGGAATAATTGTTTTTTGGGTTGAGATTTCCAGATTTGATGTTGTATTTCATGCCTTTATCTAGTAATTTAATTTCTGAATCTGTGAATTCTATTTTGGTGTTGTTGATTGTTCTTTTGTGGAATTTGTGTTCAGGTGTAACAATTGGGTTCTGAGATTTCATTAGTTGGGCTATTTTGAGGTTATGTTTGATTTTCAACTTATCTTTCATGGAATCAATTATGTGGAATCAATTAGAATGGATACACAACACCATAATTAGATAATTAATAAAATAGGTCTAATTAAGATGAAATAGATAATTGACTAAGGACCAAAATATGCAATCCACAATGCATCTCAAACTTTTGAAAACCTGATTACGGGCGTATTTTCAAAAGGATTTGAAAAAAAACTTTTCCAGAATTGATGTGAACCTGAATTGGTGTCAGTATTGTAGAGAATTTCTATAATTTATTAACATTTTCTCTTTTGTACTGGTCTATTAAGTGTTCAATCTGATTTCACCTGTTCTTTTCTTAGAAAGAACAATAGAGATCTTGTAGAATGAATACTGATAAGAACAAATGGAACTCATGCATAGATTAACGTGATTGAATAAAACAGGCTCAGACTGGCCAACAGCAGCCCGTGAACGGTGCACCCCTTTGTAACCTTTGCGCCCTCGTGTGACGATAGCATCACCAATATTATTCTAATGATAATTAATTTCATCAATTAGACATTTCATATTACTTTGTTGATCATTAATTAAGTATTGAGAATCTATAGAATTCAATGATCTTACTTTCTTATTTGAATTTTCAATTACTATAAAAAGTGATTGTATGAAAAAAGTGAAGTAATTTGATAATGAATTGAAACTTGAAAATTTTCAGTAAAATTATTTTTAAACCAATCAAAAATTTAGAGTATTCAGCTCAATGTATTGAAGTTCAATTTCGAATTTTGAAAAATAGGAAGTTCAATGGTAAGCTTCATAATAAACTAATAGAAACAATGACAATTGATATGAGTTGTTTGGAATTTTTCAAGAAATGAAAGCAGTGTATACTACAGTTTGTTTGTCAATGTCTCAACATCCCAAGAAGAGGCCTAGGCCTACGAGGCTGGTTGCCAGTTTCATATTCACTCCACTATACAGTCCGTCCAAGCAAAGAAGACACCCCAGCAAGACGGGAAAACGACTCCAGCCCAGCCAATACCTGCTCAAAGCCATAAATTCGTGAACAGAACCTACAGGCCCCCACCAACACCGACCAAGCCAAAAGAGACATCCCCACCCTGAAAGAATACCATCTCTGCCCAAACAGACCATACAGCCAGCGAATAATCATCAACTAGGATAGAGGTAACGTGTGGTCAGCACGGTGATAGGCTAGGCTTCACTTTTCATTTCTAGTTTATAATATTATTTTAATCAAATAATGTACTTACAAATAAGTTTATCCTATCAATAACCATTATTGTGATTATGTATTTAGAATGTTTATCTTTCAATTTTTTATCAAATTCTTTTATCTGAATAACTTGTTTTTTCTCTTCCTATATTCCAAAATGATAGAGGAGATTATGTTCTACAATTTGAACCAACAATGGCTTTGAAGATGGACGCATTTGAACACAATTAACTTAGTAGCCTTGCTTTTTTCTTGGTATGGCCTATGTGAGAAATAACTCAAAGTACTCATATCAAAATCAAGATAGTAAAATTCTTCAATTTTGATCAAATTGAATAAATGATCTATGCTGGGCTTGATTTCAGGGGAGCACATGGGAGCGGCGTTCCCATACCTTTTTCCTGAAAATAATTCAGAAATAACGATTTTTAATGTTTGGTGTTATTTTTGTCAGTCACTAATTCTAAAATGTTTAATAACTTTGTATTTAATTAGGACATGATATTGCTAGAAGTTTATTCAGAATTATAGATGGTTGCTAAATTTTCATGCAATATTTAAGAATTGACATATTGCATATATGATATTTATATTGCTGAAAAGTAGGCATAAGTTAACCGTAGGGGGAGTAACAATTCCTGCTATCTTTGAAGGATCCCAAGTAGCAAAATAATATTGTCGGAATATTGTAATGAATATCTTCACAACATATATGAATATCTTGTGAATGTTTATCAATATCTTCAATGTATTGTGACAATATAATTATGAAACAACCAACATTTTTTTCCTATTGTAGCAATGTTGATAGATGTTGGTAAGATGTTTCATCAAAATATTGAAAAACATTGACAACATATCAATAAGATGTTGGTACATGTTGATAAGATATTCTATCAAAATATTGGGCATTATTGAAGAATATCAGTAAGATGTTGATAGATAATATAGCAGCAACATTGCCGTATATTACTGAAAGATATATTGGAAAATATGTTTAGAAACATTTAAATTATATATTCCTACAATATTGCATGAATATTTATCAATAACTTCATTATATTATGAAGATATCTTTATGAAACCTTCAAAATTTTCCCACAATATCATAGGAATATTGGTGAATGTTGGGAAGATGTTTCATTGAAATACATTCACCAAATATTGATAAATTGTTGCTTAATATTATTGAGACAATATTAGCAGAATTCAAAATTAATTATATTCTTTGTAGAATATATAGAGTGTCAGGAGACTCAGGAATACGGTGATGTGGGAAATATCAAGGGTTCAGTGATTGATTTATTCAAGTAAGAATAGTAATTATGATATAAAATTTCAATTCATATTCGAATACAATATCAAATACCACACAGTAGATACAAAAATATCAATTCATGAAAGAGTGTCAAAGAGACAGCCTTCTATTCTGAACAAAAAAATAATAAAATTACAAAAAATATAAAATGATAAATTGGAAAAAATTTTTTCTCCATTATAGTCCTCGCCTTGCGGTTCTTCATAACTGATGATGATTCCTGGTTCCTGAAAAAAAGAAATGGAAAAAATAGAAAGAAGCATAACATACAAGGCAGAAAATAGATGATAGGTTTGTTTCTCTTTTATTAAGAGTAGTAGACTCCATTAAACATGAAGAGATCAATTTTTCTAAGAACACACATAAAATAAAGAAATTATGATATGTCTTGTACAGTAAATTCCTTTCTTGTCTGTAAACCCCTGTTTCAGCCAACCACAACATTTGGAAGTTCAGTTTTTTGCCGTCCTTGGTTCCCTGTGCAAAAATCAATCGTTGAACTTCAAAGTGATAGGAATAGGGTTCCTCTCATTATTGACCAATCATAATCCTCTTCTTGTACATTCTTCAGTAGTGAATGATGATTATGGTTTGATCCTGAAAAAAGAAATGAAAATAATTGAAGAAATAAATAGGTATAATATATATGATAATTCAATTGTGAAAAAATCCTCAGTAACTTATTCTTCTAAAACCCATGCATACCCTACAAATCAGGATCTATAAAGGAGACAGAATAGACGAAAGAAACAGTTTTGAACTAGGTTTTTGTATAAGGATGAATAGGGGTCTATAATCTGGAATTTCGGAAACTTAGCCTGTATATTAGCCTAGCCCAATTGATGGAAACGTAGCTTATACTACAAATCAATTTGATCAATGACTTCCCAGAAAAGAGCTACAATAAGTTGATAAGTAGCCTACAATACCGTAATACCGTAATAATTGTATTAGCATAGACTGAGTATGGGCTAGTGGTCAGCTATTAGATACCGTGCTTCTGCTTACCTTCTTGGACCTCTTCAAGTTCAGAACTGAACTGACTGTTGGTGTTGGAAAAGAAACAGAAACTCTCAAACTCAACAGCTCAACGGTCATTTGTGTTGGGTGTTGGCAGACAGGGTAATATAGTCCGACCAAGCAAAGAAGAGCCTCCGGCAAGAAGGAAAAATAACTCCAGCTTGGTCAATATTTGTTGGAGAATTATAAATGTGGTCTTAATAGTAGATCAAATCGTTCCCTACAATTTGAGATCAAATTGATAATTTTTAAATCAATATTGACAAATCTGGAGTCATTTCCTATCATGCAAGAGGATCTTCTTTGCTTGGTCAGACTATTGAAAGAGAATACGCAAAGAAAGAGGAGAGAGAGTATAGTGAAAGCAAGAATAGGTTACATTTTTCTCCTCTCTATTCAAAAGAAGCACGTACATGTCCGTGGCTTAATGAAAGAATTTCATAAAACTAATCATGTCAATATTAAGTACCTATTAAGTACTATTTCGTACCTCCAATCGTGGAATTATTACCTCAAAATTGAAGGAGATATTCAATATTATAACATGGGCGGGCCAGCGACATGCCTCCCCGGCCATGGCCGAATTTGATCAAACTGATAATGCAAATTAGAAGTACCTATCAAGTACTATTTAGTACCTCTAATCTCGGAATTATTACCTCAAAGATAACGGAGATACGGCAAGAAAATGACAAAGGTCAATGACCTCTCAGCCCGGCCATGTCCGAATTTTGAAAAAATGACCATGTAAATCTTAGGTACCTATTAAGTACTATTTCGTACCTCAAGAAGAATTAATTTATCATAAAAAAAGCCGAGATATTGCACAATGAAGTTTGGGGTCAATGACCTCTCAGCCCGGCCATGTTCGAATTTTAAAAAAATGACTATGTAAATTTTAGGTACCTATTAAGTACTATTTCGTACCTCCAATCACGGAATTATCACCTCAAAGGTGACAGAGATATATTCAATATTATAAAATGGGCGGGCCAGCGACATGCCTCCCCGGCCATAGCCGAATTTGATCAAACTGATAATGCAAATTAGAAGTACCTATCAAGTACTATTTATTACCTCCAATCTCAGAATTGTTACCTCAAAGATAACGGAGATATGGCAAGAAGATGACTAAGGTCAATGACCTCTCAGCCCGGCCATGTTCGAATTTGGAAAAAATGATTATGTAGATCTTAGGTACCTATAAAATTCGCACGATAAAATTCAGGGTCTATGATCTTCAGCCGAGGCGAAGTTCATATGGAAATAGTCTTGCCAAGCAAAGAAGACCCTCTGGCAAGATGAGAAAATGACTCCAGCTCGGTCAAAATTGGTTCAAAAAATATTATTTTGGTCTCAAATTGTAGATCAGAATGTTTCCTAGGATTGAGAAAAAATCAACCATTTTTATAACCAATATATACCGAGCTGGTGTAATTTTCTGATCTTGCCAGAGGGTTTTCTTCGCTTGGACAGACTAGACTATACACCGTATACGGAAGCTGTATTTAGTCTGTCCAAGCAAAGGAGACCCCCTGGCAAGATGAGAAAATGAATCCAGCTCGGTCAATATTGGTTCAAAAAGTGTTAGTTTGGTCTCAAATTGTAGATCAGAAGGTTTCCCAGGATTGAGACCAAATCAATCATTTCTTGACCAATATAGACCGAGCTGGAGTCATTTTCTCATCTTGCCAGAGGTCTGGACAGACTAGACTGAACACTGTATACGGAAACTGTATATAGTCTGTCCAAGCAAAGGAGACACCCTGGCAAAATGAGAAAATGACTCCAGCTCGGTCAATATTGGTTCAAAAAGTATTGATTTGGTCTAAAATTGTAGATCAGAATGTATCCTAGAATTGAGAACAAATCAATAATTTTTTGACCAATATGGACCGAGCTGGAGTCATTTTCTCATCTTGCCAGAGGGTCTTCTTTGCTTGGACAGACTAGACTATACACCGTATATGGAAGCTGTAAATAGTCTGTTCAAGCAACGAAGACTCTCTTGCAAGATGAGAAAATGACTCCAGCTCGGTCAATATTGGTTCAAATACTATTTGGTTGGTCTCATATTGTAGATGAAAATGTTTCCTAGGATTGAGACCAAATCATTAATTTTTTAACCAATATAGACCGAGCTAAGTATTTTCTCATCTTAGAGGTCTTCTTCGCTTAGACATACTTAGAAGTGACTTGCAAATCCATCCACGTAATAAAGTTAATCAATTATTATATTTATTGATGTACGATCTTAAAACTGACTTCGTAAATATCAACTACCTGGTTTCAAGTATATTTTAGCCCCAATAAGATAATAAGTACCTCAAAAATATCATGAAAATTTGAAAATTTCAAATTTTCGTCGTAGCATGAGCAAATTTGAAAAAACTGGTTAGGGAAATATTAAGTACCTATCAAGTACTATTTAGTACCTCCAATTGAAAAGTTGATATCTCAAAGGAAAAGGATGAAATTAAGATTCTTAAGTTTGATGCGTATCCAACCCCACTAGACGTTCAAACTGTTGGGGTTGGTGAGGAGTAACAGTAGTAGTAGATTGCCGGTTCTGGCGCACCTAAACGACATTGCATCCCAAGGTCACTTTTGACAACTCATCCAACCTAACATCACCACAACCTCCTTCCTCCCACCACCATCACACCACCAACATTCCCCCCTCCATCACCCTCACCATCACCCCACCCCCTTGCAGATGACCATCATCCATCACACCCTCACATTTTCCATTGTAGATGAGCAGTGTATAATTATTACAGATATTAGTGATAGTGATGATAGATGTTGGTGTATATAATCCAATTTCAAGGACAAAAGAAGCTTGGAATGTTGTTGAAATCCTTAGAAAGGAAAAGAAGAGTGGAGAAATTGACATGACAAGCCAATTCATCACCTTAATAACATAACCACAAGAAGGGACCATGTGGTAACTGTACAAATTAACAAGTCATAACAGTATTAACAAAATACAGAGGGGAGACTGTGTGAACACATAGTAAAGAAGAGAATTCCAGAAAAATAAGTATGGTATAGGAAAAGAAAAAACTGCAAGACACTACAGATAATACATTTACAAGGAAACAAATAATTTAGAGAAACCCTACAATATTGCACCAATAATGAGTCTTTTAAGAAGTCTGAATTGATAAGCAATAAATGAACATTGTAGAGGCCAGCAATCAGACAGTCAGGTGGCATACAAGATAAGAGCCACCAGCTGGCTATTACAATCCACTTCGTTATTTTCAAGTCAGTTCTCACTCCACTTTCCTAAGTGAAACAACACTAAATTTCTTTGCCATAACTATAACATGCAATACCCTATTTGCACCATCTGGAAACCTGCAGGTAGTACAGTGTATGACCTTATTTTTTGTTCAACAAACTGGTAAGTCCTTTTCAATATTTTTTATTATTATTGAAGATAGTAAATAAAATTTGCATTATACAGTCCATTAATTTGCTAAGACCACCCAAACAAACAATATAACATTACTTTGTGCTGTCAGAGAATCAGATGGACTTTATAAAAACTGGAAATAGTGTGTAAAATCTGTTTGTTACAGATAAGGGCATACACCAAAGCTGTTGCCTCTCTCCAACAAGAACAAAGTTCAAAATTACCTGACAAATAACAATAAACTTGAGGAATAATCACTGTTGCTGGCTGGCTTCTTCTCCTGTTAAAAGAATGATTGATCTATAACAGGATGTATATATCACCATAGTTGCCCACAGATCATTGGAATGACCAAGGTCACTGGCAATGGTGAGCCCTGTTGCCACTGTCATCCACCCTCATTCGGCTAGCCTAGAATGATTGTTCCCTTCTCCTACAAAACAATTCAAGGAAGGTGAACAATATACTCCTCACCCAAAGAAAACATCACTCCTTCTCTTTCACAAACTCACTCTCTGCCTCTGTATTCACGGTAGTTCAGATTGTGCATCAATTCAAAAAGTTGGCACAAGGAAGTCAGCAATGCAGTGGACACAGTCATGCTCTTTGTTGGCATCAGGGTGCTTGGAAAACCGAGCATCAGTTCCTATAATTATTTTAATAATGTTTTCCTTCATGGGTAATGGTCCAACAGTTGGGTACAGTCAAACAGCTGTAGCCAAACACAGCACTTGTTGTTAGCCTGCGGTCAACCGTCAAACTGCTTTGCATGAAGAAAAACTTACCTTAAAACCTATCTGAAATATCTCAGCTGACTTCAATGAAATTATATCATCTGATAGACCAGTGGCTTGAGGAAGTTGAGTATGCAAAATATGAGGACCAAACTTTCTCAACGGTTTCCTACTCAGAAAAGCATGCTGATTATAAATCCAGATGTTGCCAGGTGCTATTTTGGCGCAACAATC
Organism: Sogatella furcifera; assembly: GCA_017141385.1. Taxonomy (NCBI): domain Eukaryota; kingdom Metazoa; phylum Arthropoda; class Insecta; order Hemiptera; family Delphacidae; genus Sogatella; species Sogatella furcifera. Next base: position 33,936,392 of record CM029549.1, read on the forward strand.
CCCTACAGCCTATTGTTGTTCACCCCCTTTTATCCATAGTAGTTGCTCCAGAAAATTTTAATTCTAGGTCCTAGAAGGTGAATAGAGATTGGGAAATGATCTCAACTCACTCTGGGCACCACAAGTAAGACTTATATGCAAATTTGACGGATCCTTATGAATTTTCAAAAATTTGTAAGTTTTTTGCAATAGGTATATAGTTCAGGTGGATTTGACAATCTATTCTCCATCTGATGCTTTGTTTTTGCATAAATGGCAAAAAACTTAAAATAGAACCAAAATTCAGTTGTTTTCTTGTCACTCTGTATTATGCACACCTCAGAATCCATTGCAAACTTATATTGGACTTATTTGGGATGCCCAAAGAAGATTGAGACAATTTTCAGCCTTACATTAATATTTTTGTAACCAGAAGTCGAATTTACCTGAACTATATACCTATTGCAAAAAACTTACAAATTTTCGAAAATTCATAGCTTGGTACTCATTGATTGTTGAAAAATCAGATGGATACTATTCTCTTGTGAATTTTATGCCCAAAAAAATAGTATGATTATTTTTCAACTAGGGATGTTTCCTTTCAAAGTAAATTGCAAAAAAACTGAGAAAAGGAACCAAAATTCTGCAGGTTTCTGGGCACCCTGTATAAAATGGTACTAAGGATCCGTCAAATTTGCATATAAGTCTTACTTGTGGTGCCCAGAGTGAGTTGAGATCATTTCCCAATCTCTATTCACCTTCTAGGACCTAGAATTGAAATTTTCTGGAGCAATTACTATGGATAAAAAGGGGTGAACAAATTCAAATTCAAATTCAAATAATCTTTATTCCTTCTTAACAACATAAAGGCACTTTACAACCAAAAAAGGCAAGAGATACATACGTTACACGAATTCCTCCACAAAGACCAATCGTCTGCGTGTGGAGGAGAGTTCCATGGACAACACATTTGCAATCACAGAATATTTTTTAAAATTACAGATAAGATGAATATCTTTAAAATTCAAGTAAAATAAAGAAATAACTGATTCATGATGAGAGAGGAAGACTCAGACATACAAACTGGGTGACAAAGAGAAAAAACAAATTTATCAGTTTTAAAACAAAAAAAGAGGATTTTTTATCTGTATGGAAAAACTAATGTATTATTTGAACGGAAACTTTCGCTCCACTAGGGCTGTTGGCGAATGTAGCGAGAGCAGAGAAGTGCTTCAGCCGCCTCCCAGCCAATGCAATACAGCCACCTGTCGACAACCCTTCTGTACACAGCCAAACCGCCCACCTCAGCCCACACAATAGGCCCACAACAATAGGCTGTAGGGGGATTGTTGCGCCAAAATAGCGCCTGGCAACATCCGGACTTATAATCAGCATGCTTTTCTGAGTAGGAAACCGTTGAGAAAGTGTGGTCCTCATATTTTGCATACTCAACTACCTCAAGCCCCTGGTCTATCAGATGATATACTTTCATTGAAGTCAGCTGAGATATTTCAGATAGGTTTTAAGGTAAGTTTTTCTTCATGCAAAGCAGTTTGACGGTTGACCGCAGGCTAACAACAAGTGCTGTGTTTGGCTACAGCTGTTTGACTGTACCAAACTGTTGGACCATTACCCATAAAGGAAAACATTATTAAAATAATTATAGGAACTGATGCTCGGTTTTCCAAGCACCCTATTGCCAACAAAGAGCATGACTGTGTCCACTACATTGCTGACTTCCTTGTGCCAACTTTTTGAATTGATGCACAATCTGAACTACCATGAATACAGAGGCAGAGAGTGAGTTTGTGAAAGAGAAGGAGTGATGTTTTCTTTGGGTGAGGAGTATATTGTTCACCTTCCTTGAATTGTTTTGTAGGAGGAGGGAACAATCATTCCAGGCTAGCCGAATGAGGGTGGATGACAGTGGCAACAGGGCTCACCATTGCCAGTGACCTTGGTCATTCCAATGATCTGTGGGCAACTATGGTGATATATACATACTGTTATAGATCAATCATTCTTTTAACAGGAGAAGAAGCCAGCCAGCAACAGTGATTATTCCTCAAGTTTATTGTTATTTGTCAGGTAATTTTGAACTTTGTTCTTGTTGGAGAGAGGCAACAGCTTTGGTGTACGCCCTTATCTGTAACAAACAGATTTTACACACTATTTCCAGTTTTTATAAAGTCCATCTGATTCTCTGACAGCACAAAGTAATGTTATATTGTTTGTTTGGGTGGTCTTAGCAAATTAATGGACTGTATAATGCAAATTTTATTTACTATCTTCAATAATAATAAAAAAATATTGAATAGGACTCACCAGTTTGTTGAACAAAAAATAAGGTCATACACTGTACTACCTGCAGGTTTCCAGATGGTGCAAATAGGGTATTGCATGTTATAGTTATGGCAAAGAAATTTAGTGTTGTTTCACTTAGGAAAGTGGAGTGAGAACTGACTTGTAAATAAGGAAATGGATTGTAATAGCCAGCTGGTGGCTCTGATCTTGTATGCCACCTGACTGTCTGGTGTTGTCTGATTGCTGGCCTCTACAATGTTCATTTATTGCTTATCAATTCAGACTTCTTAAAAGACTCATTATTGGTGCAATATTGTAGGGTTTCTCTAAATTATTTGTTTTCTTGTGAATGTATTATCTGTACAATAGTGTCTTGCAGTTTTTCTTTTCCTATACCATACTTATTTTTCTGGAATTCTCTTCTTTACTATGTGTTCACACAGTCTCCCATCTGTATTTTGTTAATACTGTTATGACTTGTTAATTTGTTCAGTTACCACATGGTCCCTTCTTGTGGTTATGTTATTAAGGTGATAAATTGGCTTGTCATGTCAATTTCTCCATTCTTCTTTTCCTTTTTAAGGATTTCAACAACATTCCAAGCTTCTTTTGTCCTTGAAATTGGATTATATACACCAACATCTATCATCACTATCACTAATATCTGTAATAATTATACACTGCTCATCTACAATGGAAAATGTGAAGGTGTGATGGATGATGGTCATCTGCAAGGGGGTGGGGTGATGGTGAGGGTGATGGAGGGGGGAATGTTGGTGGTGTGATGGTGGTGGGAGGAAGGAGGTTGTGGTGATGTTAGGTTGGATGAGTTGTCAAAAGTGACCTTGGGATGCAATGTCCTTCAGGTGCGCCAGAACCGGCAATCTACTACTACTGTTACTCCTCACCAACCCCAACAGTTTGAACGTCTAGTGGGGTTGGATACGCATCAAACTTGAGAATCTTAATTTCATCCTTTTCCTCTGAGATATCAACTTTTCAATTGGAGGTACTAAATAGTACTTGATAGGTACTTAATATTTCCATAATCAGTTTTGTCAAATTTGCTCATGGCCGGGCTACGAAAATTTGAAATTTTTAAATTTTCATGATATTTTTTGAGGTACATATTATCTTATTGGGGCTAAAATATACTTGAAACCAGGTAGTTGATATTTACGAAGTCAGTTTTAAGATTGTACATCAAGAAATATAATAATTGATTAACTTTATTACGTGAATGGATTCGCAAGTCACTTCTAAGTATGTCTAAGCAAAGAAGACCCTCTGGCAAGATGAGAAAATTACTCTAGCTCGGTCTATATTGGTTAGAAAATTAATGATTTGGTCTCAATCCTAGGAAACATTTTCATCTACAATATGAGACCAACCAAATAGTATTTGAACCAATATTGACCGAGCTGGAGTCATTTTCTCATCTTGCAAGAGAGTCTTCGTTGCTTGAACAGACTATTTACAGCTTCCATATACGGTGTATAGTCTAGTCTGTCCAAGCAAAGAAGACCCTCTGGCAAGATGAGAAAATGACTCCAGCTCGGTCCATATTGGTCAAAAAATCATTGATTTGTTCTCAATCCTAGGATACATTCTGATCTACAATTTTAGACCAAATCAATACTTTTTGAACCAATATTGACCGAGCTGGAGTCATTTTCTCATCTTGCCAGGGTGTCTCCTTTGCTTGGACAGACTATATACAGTTTCCGTATACAGTGTTCAGTCTAGTCTGTCCAAGCGACGAAGACCCTCTGGCAAGATGAGAAAATGACTCCAGCTCGGTCTATATTGGTCAAAAAATGATTGATTTGGTCTCAATCCTGGGAAACCTTCTGATCTACAATTTGAGACCAAACTAACACTTTTTGAACCAATATTGACCGAGCTGGATTCATTTTCTCATCTTGCCAGGGGTCTCCTTTGCTTGGACAGACTAAATACAGCTTCCGTATACGGTGTATAGTCTAGTCTGTCCAAGCGAAGAAAACCCTCTGGCAAGATCAGAAAATTACTCCAGCTCGGTATATATTGGTTATAAAAATGGTTGATTTTTTCAATCCTAGGAAACATTCTGATCTACAATTTGAGACCAAAATAATATTTTTTGAACCAATTTTGACCGAGCTGGAGTCATTTTCTCATCTTGCCAGAGGGTCTTCTTTGCTTGGCAAGACTATTTCCATATGAACTTCGCCTCGGCTGAAGATCATAGACCCTGAATTTATCGTGCGAATTTTATAGGTACCTAAGATCTACATAATCATTTTTTCCAAATTCGAATATGGCCGGGCTGAGGTAACAATTCCGAGATTGGAGGTACTAAATAGTACTTGATAGGTACTTCTAATTTGCATTATCAGTTTGATCAAATTCGGCTATGGCCGGGGAGGCATGTCGCTGGCCCGCCCATGTTATAATATTGAATATCTCCTTCAATTTTGAGGTAATAATTCCACGATTGGAGGTACGAAATAGTACTTAATAGGTACTTAATATTGACATGATTAGTTTTATGAAATTCTCTCATGGCCGGGCCACGGACATGTACGTAAAAAAGCAGATGCCAAATGAAGGCCAAAAGACACCGGGTTTCCTTTTTCTTCTTCCTCTACTTCTTATTATTATTCTTCCTATTGACTTATTCAAGATAAACTATTCTCTTCTCTTGCACACGCACCTTCGCACTGTTGTTTCTGAAATTCTGAGAATTTTTTTTAGAGAACAGAGCGGGAATTTCGAAAATTGAAATAAAATCCCTAATTCACTTAACCACCTTTCTTGCTTCTAAAAGTTGAAGATTCAAATTCTGATCAACCAATAATCAGATTTATGGATGGAAGAATAGCAATTAAAAATTTAACTTAGGCTACATATCAAGTGTTTGAGTATAGAAATCATTGGAAATCTTCTATCTTGTTAACAATCTACGTGAATCAATCTACAGCCCAGTAAAACCTGAGAAGAACACAAGTGTTGAAAACTAATTCACTGCTATTGAAAACTAATTTTGATTCCCATTTTCAAATATATCAGTAGTTTAAAGGGATAACTTACCCATTTTCCAGGTTGAAGTGGATTATTTACAGGACTTTCACATGGATTTGTCAAATTTTTTCAGAGTTTTATTTTTTCGAAAATCATCTCATCTTGTAGCCTACTCGATAGGCTTAAATGACTTTTTTTAGAAGTATTACTGAGGAATGTTCAATTGGATTTTGATACCTCCATTGATTGATGTTGAAGAAATAATAACTTAAATAGATTTCTCAAAGAAATGTTTTTTTTCCCATAATAACACTTTTTATCCACTACTTGAAATGTTTTTTATGATAAATTCCCTTCTCATCTGAACCGATTCATTCGATCACCGTTTCTTCAATATACATGCATGTATAATTCTATTTTATGTGAATTGATTGGTTATGTAAATAATTTACGGTTCACACTGTCTTGTAGGCTATGAACTATAGCTTCGCCTACCAGCAGAGGACTACCGTACTAGAAATCGATCCTATTGTTTAAAAACATAGACAATTTTTTTAATCTTATATTTTGTTCCAAGAAGAAATTGATACTACGGAACTAATCATCATACATCTTTATTCTACTCACTTCGAAGGGAACCTGAAATTATAATATCCAAGTATTCCCATTTCATTTTTAACTCATTTACTCACTGACTATACTATAGGTACCGGTACTGACTAACTATATAATCACCAGAAATCAATGAAACTTTGGTGATTTCATTTTTTTCGTTACCACTAAACCACTTGATAGTTTAAGTCTTCTTGCAGAATGTTCTCCATGAATAGCTCTACAATAATAATTGAGGGAATTCGTCTCCAAGACGCATAATTAACAACATAACAAGTTGAAAGGATTTTTTTTTAGAAATTAGGTAAATGTTTTCAGACGTGATCGTCCGTCAGAGAAAAACCGGAAGTGATATTTATGCATTCAATAGATGAAATTTTCAGCTTTCCAATTATATACGAGTATTAACAAAGCGTGTAGGTTCATTAATTATTGTGTCTATATTGTGATAGAAGCGCTCGCGCAAGTCGCGTTGTATCTGAAAATGCCAAAAATTCTATTTCATTTCAAGGAAGTGGGAGAAAATAATTTTCTCATGAATCCTCCATAACAAAAGCATGTGACTGGTGTTAATATATTTGTTTAAACTCAATCATTAGGATAACATGCGTGCTTAGCTAACAAACGCGTGCTCATCCTAGCCTATATTTATGAGCAGATGATTTCTTGATCCATGACGAGCTGCTGAGTGTAACATTCACTGGGATTGGTCACCGACATGCAGTCTAATTAGAACATCTTGTGAACTATCTAGAACATCCCAGTGAACTATATTTATGCTCAGCTATTTTTGTCATTTCATTGGTGATCAGTGATTAGTGACTCATTGACCAAACGTTAGTGAGGTCTAGATTCAAGACGACGATTTTGCATTTCTCTTTATGTTTGTTTGTTCCGCATTTACGACAAAACGCGTCAATAGATTCTGATGAAATTTGACAGGAATGTTCCTCTTGAAATTGCGCGTCGATGTATATTTAAGGTTTCTTGAAATATAGCATTTTAAGAATAATATGAGAGGAAAAGTAATTACCTTCATGCTAAAATATTACTATACATTTATACTTCTGAACATAGGAAAATTCACACTATAAAATTATTCATGATGAACCAGCTGTCGAGTTTATTATTAATTGCATTCAATGACGCATGCAATTAATGAAACTTGAAACTCAACATAACTAAGTATTCCCTTCAAGAATAATGCCCCATCCATGGGTGACTTGGTGAGGTCTACTGTTCACAGAACTACTATAGTGTTTTCTACAGTATGGGTCTACATTCACTGACTATTCGGACTATCATTTCGACCGTTTACAGTACACTGACAATCAGCTGACAGATTTCAAATGTCATTCATAAGCATGCAGGTTTGCAGCTGTTTTGGACTGCCGGTTTCCTCATCCACTCACAGTTTTCAACTGGTACAGATTAAATTGTTCGTACTGATAGTGGATGCAGGCTCTAACAAGCTTAGAAGAAATGAAGTACCCACAGAAGACAAAATTAACTAACTTTACTTATATAGGAATCGTAATGTTCCATTCATATGCGGAAGTTGAGCGTTGAGCGTAATATATGGTACAACTTGAATAAGAAATGATGTCATTTTTGTATTGAGTTCATCCATATTCTGAGCTGACTCTAGGTGGAAACATACAGTTTGGACTATAGAACCTCAATCTCGGTTTCACTTGTGTATTAAAAGTATGACTTTGCTTCTTTCGCTAGACTACAAGTCCCTCAACAGAAAAAAATCAGAGAGAATCATTTGTTTGGCTATAGGCCTGTAGGGGTGGAAAGTGGGTTTATTTTTTGGAATGTTAAAAAAATGGCAGTCAAGGCTTCTCCTTTGTCAGCGAGAGGACTAGCTCGTAGTTCAAAGAACTTCTATTCTACTATTATAGCTACAGCTGTACAGGTCAAGAAAGCTCTGTCACCCAATCATTCCCTCTCTCTCTTTCTCTCACACCCTCTCTCTCACACACACACACTCTCTCACTCACTCTCTCTCTCTCACTCTCTCTACCTCTTTCTCATAATCACTCTCACTCACTCACTTGCTCCCTTTCCATCATTCTCTTCCTCAAAAGTCTTTCATTTTGTAAGTCAATCTACTACTGACTCATAGTAATAGTACGGTAACTTACTAGAAGTGTAAACATTATATTTGTATCTATCATTATTTGTATCTCATAACATTATATGTTTCTCTATTAGGCTATCTGATATTAGCTCTGACATCCAAACGATTTCATACCACCAACAATACTAACTTTGCTGGTGGCCCCTAATCCCCTTCCGTAATTACTTCCATGTTGAATAATACATTCTTCTTCTATAATATTTCTTAATTTCTTAATAGTTGGCCTCCACATCACCCCTTACAGCCAACCACATGGCGCCAAGTGACTAGTGAGTATGCATATGGAAGGCATTTTTACGTGCAATAGAAAAGCTCTTGGCCTTTGTGTATTGCAACTGTCAGGTGTAAAATGTACAGTGGTTGAATGGAAAACTGTTGTCAAATCATTCATATTCTTCATGTAGAGCCTTTATTCTCTTCTTAAACAACTTGGAGGCTACAAAAAAATCAATTCTGTGAGTTAATCTGTTTCCAGCTGTGATAATTATATTATTAACGTCTCTAAGAAACTATCACAATTCCACTCTAATATATTACCTCAAAAAGTTTTTACACATATTTGAATAGAAAAACTAGGTAGGCCTATTGTAAAAATCACAGCTCTATTAAATATCAAACTTGGTTGTTACACCATAATCAATACAGTGAGCTAAAACCGAATAGCAGCAGTACTTTACCGGTACTTTAGATTCAATCCATTAGAGATTATAATAACGTTGTTACAACCGAAACTAGTATCTCAATATCTAATAATAAATTATATCAGAAAAAATTGGAAAAATAATAATATCATCTAGATGATATTGCTGAGCAATATTCATATGATATAATATGTATTTCTATATCAAGCCAAAGTTTTATTGATAATAACAGAATATTGCTGAACAATATTCACTTGCTATATCATTCAATATTGTTCTAATTCTATATAGATATTATACAAATATTTCTGAACAATATTTATATGAATATAATTGGATATTGTACCAATGTTATTTTGAAGTATTATCCTAATATTTCTGGGCAATGTTCACTTGCTATATCATTCAATATTGTTCTAATGCTAAATTGATATTATCCAAATATTGCTGAACAATATTTATATGAATATAATTGGATCTTGTATCAATGTTATTTTGAGGTATTATCTAAATATTGCTGAGCAATATTCATGTAATATATCATTCAATATTGTTTCAATGCTACATTCATATTATCTGAATATTGTTGACCAATATTATCATTACATATTGTGTCATGTTATATCAATATTATCTCAATATTGCCATACAATATTCACATGGTTTATGATTCAATATTGTGCTAAAGTTATTCTGATATTATCTGAATATTGCCACACAATATTTACATGGTCTATGATTCAATATTGTGCTAAAGTTATTCTGATATTATCTGAATATTGCTGAACAATATTTACATAGTATATCATTCAATATTGTGCCAAAGCTATGCTATTATCTTAATATTGCTGAACAATATCAACTTGATATATCATTGGATATTGCAAAAATTTCATTCCAATATTGCTACAACATCATAATGGAAATATCTTCTATAATGTTGCTGAATGTTGTGGCAATATAAAGACAATATTTTTTTGCTACTTGGGATGCGTTCCTCCAGACCCCGAGCCAGTCAGTGCCTCCCACTCCTTTACTCCAGCACTGACTGTCCCTGCTGTAGTGCTAAGAAACCCTTATTTGTTGCATAATTATATAATATTTCTAATTTTCATTAGCTCTCACTGAAAATGCTATATCTACTTAACACCAAAAATGATGTTTATAATAATCTATTATATTTTGCATTTCTAACTGCAATTAGAAACAATTTTCACATTTAAAGGAAGCAATATTGTTGTCAGAAAACATTGAAATACTTTAGTTTTCAAAAGCTAACTAATTTGTAGACTTGCCCGTTTTCTCAATTTTGAAATAATTGTGCAAAGGATCACTGTGTTGTACCTTTGACCAGATAGCTGTGTTGTTCCTTTGACCAAGTTAAACAAGTTTAAGTTGGAGGATTATGCAGCTGTCTATGAAATAGATGTTGAAGATATTGTCGCCAAGCTTCCTCATCTAGATGCTATGGGAGGCTCTGCTTGTCAACGTGAAATATTATCTTTCAGTGTAGATTTTAAAAAAAAAATTATATTTGAAAAATATCGCCGATTTTTTAGTTAAGATTAATTCTAATTAATATACTATTGTGTGCATTTTACTTTATTCATTTCAATCTACTATACCAGTAGGCTCAACTTAGCCTAAACCGACATCCCAATCCAATTTAACCACTGGTCAAAGGTACAACATGCACTGGTCAAAAGTACAACACCATGTTGTTCCTTTGACCACTTGATAGCGATTTTAAAAATAAACTAGGGAAGCGCATGCGGAGGCAGCCACAAATTGAGCAAAGCGAGCTTTCTTTTTGTCCAAAAGTTTTTAAGCCTAGCTAAACCTAGCTGATGGTGAAAGTGGCTCATTCCTATTACCATGTAATGTTATGAAATGAGAATATAAAATATGAGCAACGACCTTTAAGTGAATGTTTTCTCAAGTGAGTGTTTATTTTGATAAAATAAGGCAAGATGAGAAAATGACTCCAGCTTGGTCAATATTGGTTAAAAAAATATTGATTGGGCTCAAATTGAAGGTCAGAATGTTTCCTACGATTGAGACAAAATCAATAATTTTCAAACAATATTGACCGAGCTGGAGTCATTTCCTCTATGAGCCTATTGGATGAAATTTGGGCAAAATTTTGGTGTATTTCCATAACAAGCTTCCATTGTTTGTTAGCATGTTGAGAAATATTGAATGAATGCAAATAAATGAATAATTTTATTAATAAAGACATCAGGTAAAAATAGTATATTTTGTACCTAGGGCCGAAAATGTGCGTTTACCGGCACGAAATCGGTTTTCAAGTCCGAGGCCATAGGCCGAGGACTAGAAAAGATTGAGAGACGGAATATTACATTTTTGACCCGTGGTGTCAAACTTTATTTTTCGGCACACAACATCAATGAAAACAAAACAAAAAAAAATTATCAGTTAATCAGTTCCAAGAACAGCTATACCAGTAACCTTATTTATGCTATCTTCGCCTATGCTGAATTTGGAGTAGGTGCCATCTGCTTGCTATTGGAACTTTGCTTCAAAATTTTATTGATTTAGTGACTGAATATTACTTTATAACTATCAGTGTATTCGATTTTCTTAGTCCGGAAACGCTTAAGCCCAAGATAATTTTTGTATGATCATCCTAAATTGTACAATATCAATTCAAAGTTGTTGATTTTCGACAGATATTGGCTAACAGAGAAGCTTAGTCTAGTTGCATTCTCACCCGCTAGATGGCGCTGGCTAACCTGCTAGACGAAGTAACACAGAGTCTGACAACAATAATATTGTTCAAACATGGATTTCACGTTCATCATTATTCAACAGTTAATCAATACAAACATTTTTAATCTTATCAAAGTTGAAATATTAGTTATTGAAGCAGTTTTCCTTTATTATTTAACTACTGATTAATGTGAAAACTTTCAGCGTTCAGTTCTCTTGATCTTACCAATCAAAAAATAACAGATAGAGACTACCTTTACATCAAAATACCGATGTGTCGACATTGACTCCCAAAACAGCTGACATTTAATGCAATCAAACCGGGATGCTACCTATTGATCAACTAACCCTTACATCGACAACGACCTTCAGTCAGCTGACATTCAAGGTTATTCTACCGCCCTAGGGCCGAAAAACGCATTTTTTCCTGGCGAGTTGCTGGCGACCTCGCCTGAAAACGAGCGTTTTCGGCCCCTGTATAAAGCATGTGAAGCAGTTCATTTCATACCAGTGTGGCAAAAACCCATTTTGCCTCCTTCACACAGTACATTATAGTTATTTGTGTATCAGTACGCAAAGAGTGATTTTGCTGCATCAAGAGAAACACTTACGCACGAGCCGCAGGCTGTATTACACATTAAGTTTTTCCAAACTACCATATTGAATGTGAAAGGTTGAAATTAGAATTAAAATAGTCATCTCAGTTATTTATCATTGAATCCTGACAAATCAGGCATCATTTTATTCAGAGCTAGCCGGCAGGCTCGCTTCGTTCGCCTTCTCTGCCTAGCCAGGGGGCTTCGCCCCCTGGAACCCCAACAGTATCAGCAGTGTCAGTAAGACAAACAGGCTTTGCTTGCCTGCAAATTCCGTTCAGAAGGAATTAGAAATTTATTGAACACAGCATTTCTAGACCTATAGCCTATAACCTGGTCGTCCATGTTTACTATCACCATGGCAAGTTTGAATTGAATCGGTCGAGCGGTTCCGGAGGAGTAGTTATACAAAGAGTGACTTTCCTAATCCATTAGAGCTTCGCTTCGCTCCGCTCAATTAGGTACTTTGGATAAAGCTAGAAAAATGATATTTTAGTAGAAGATAGTTAACTAATTGAAGTTTAGATTCATACAAACACATGTTACTTTTAAGGCAAAATAAAAATTAAAAAAATCTTAGAAGCAAAACTGGTCAAAGGTACACCACTCTCCCCTACTATAATCTGTCCAAGCAAATAAGAAGACATTCTGGCAACATGGGAAATTGACTCCAGGTCGGTCAATGTTGGTTTGAAAATTATAAATTTAGTCTCAAATTTTAGAACAAAATGTTTCCTACAGTTTGAGGCTAAATATATAATTTTTGAATCAATATTGACCGAGCATATAGTAATGTTGGAGTCATTTTTACATCTTGCCAGAATGCCTTGTTCGCTTGCACAGACTATACGGTACTATAAATTGGCTAATTAATTCTCAGTCAGTCAGAGCGATGGCTAAATAATCCAGCTATTCTGAAAATGGGGGGGTTTTACGTTTCTTTATCCACTTAGTTGTGAAATTATGAGGAAGAGGAAAGATGAAAAAAGAAAGATGAGATAGTGTAAGAGAAATTTTAATTACAATAAATCAATTGAATGATACTTTGACTCAAGTGTCCAATAAATATTCTTTACTGTCGTGAAATGTAAATATAAATTATAAACAACGTCATAAGTAATTAAATATAAGGTAATCATTACATACATATTAAATTCTACTATGATAATGATACATCCACTCATTTCTATCTTACTAAGTATTAATCTCCCAATCTATAGAGATTAATTCTCTGCGGTGCCTCATCTCTTAATAAAATTTCCTTTACCTTCATATTGAAAGAGTTATCTTACAAAACGATCTAATAGGCAAACAGTTATGAAGTCTAACAGTCATAAAAGGGAATTTCTTTTGTGCTGTGTTGTGCTTTATTTTTATTCTCAAGCTAATCTTATTTCGTGTGCCATAAATTATTGACCTCCCAGCTAAAATCTCATTCCGCCGCTACTTAGAGTAGGAATAGAATAAAACGGTTTCCCAGTTTAGATCTTTTTAAATATACAGTACCTAAAGTCTGTCCAAGCAAAGAAGACCCTCTGGCTAGATGAGAAAATGACTACAGCTCGGTCAATATTAGTTCAAAAATTATCAATTGAATCTCAAATTGTAGGAAACATTCCGATCTACAATTTGAGACAAAATCAACAATTTTTGAACCAATATTGACCAAGAGATATTTTCTCATCTTGCCAGAGAGTCTTCTTTGCTTGGACAGACTATAAGCTACCTAACTTACGTACTATGATATATTTCCTAAAGATATATTTCCTCCGGCTAAAAGTTCAATTTTCTTTTCTCGCTAGTCTTTATTTCTTCTTTCCTTCCAAAAAATCTGTTATTGGTTTGTAAACTAAATTTTCCAGATCTTTTGCAACGATGAAATCTAAGTGGTTGAAGTCATCGTTGGCGACAAATTTCATTACCGTTACACAATTCGTCAATCCTTTTTGGAGTTTTTCAATATTCTGGAACCACCGTGGAAGAACACTTTTATTTTTATCCAAAACCAAAAGTTCAAAGAAGAATAATAATTCAGCCAAATCTCATAAAGGTTACTATAGCCTACTATCATAAAGACTGCGCCGTACATATACATTCAAATAAATTACATTCTTGATATTCAAAGAGACGAGAGAAAACTCTAATCAAATCTAGACACTAGACCTCACGTTATTATTCAGTGTTTCAGGAGGAATTTTTAATGACAATACGACAATGATTGTGTAACTCTTATCCAAATATCAGAAATCGTGATTATAAGAAGACAAAATAGATAAAACTGTGAAAAATCTGTGTTTAATTGCGATTTTGAAATTTTTGAACGCGATTTCTGAGATTTGAATAAGATTTAATTGCACAATCACCGTCATTCAACTTTTTCTTCAGAATTCCATTTTCTACTACTTTCATTAATTAAAAATACAAATTTATGACACTATTCAAATCCAGTTACAACCCTTATATTAATTGTTGAAAAATAGTGTGTTTTCGGTCAGAGTTATCAAATTTAATTAGGCCTGGTATGTTTAAAAATTATTAATGAATATAGGGATCATATCGCTACCTAATATTATATCTGTTGGACTGAACCTACTAAATTGAGTGCCAATGATTGAAAGAGCAATTCAAAAAGTTTTAACGGAGTGTTGCAAAATTACCAAATTATAGTCTGTCCAAGCAAAGATGAGATTCTGTCAAGATGGGCAAAATAACTCCACCTCGGTCAATATTAGTTCAAAAATTATATATTTGGTTTCAAATTATAATTCAGAATTTTCCCTACAATTTGAAACCAAATTTTTAATTTTTGAACGAATTTTGACCGAGTTGGATTCATTTTCCCATCTCGCCAGAATGTCTTCTTTGCTTGGGCAAACAGAGAATGCTATTTTCACGATTACTGCACCGGTGTGTGAAGGAGTGGGGGATAGATAGACAGATACATGCCCTTATTTTCCACAATGCAGAAGTCATGTGGGCGAAGTTGAGACACAAAAGCCCCCCCTTTCCCCTCAACCCACAAAGGAGGGGAGTAAGGGGAAAGACCAGGAGGATCTACTCTCTTTCACAAGGTTTAATAAAATTGAAGTTAGAATTATAGTTAAGTTTGGATTGAATTTGTAGGCACTGGAGTAGATAGTTGAATATATTACCCATGGCAATCCAAATTTGTCTTTTCTTCCATATAATAAGAATAAAGGAACTTTTATTTGACTCAAATCGTATGGATCTGGGTATTCCTTATTGTACCTTCTTATATTTTCCTTTGTATCATAAACGAATGGTTCAAAAGTTCCTTCTGAAATTAAAACGCCATCATTCAATCTACTGCATCCAATAAATGAAAGTTGTAAAATAAAAAATGATAATACTTCAAATATGCAAAAGAAGTTGGAATTCGCCTCTCCACCGAGCAGAAATATTTGTAAGAAAAACATTTTTGCAATTTTCCAAAACAGAAAGGTTTATTCCTTCCAACCCACAAACTATTGTGATGCTACTGTAATATTGGGGAATTGATTCTATAGTCTGTCCAAGCGAAGAAGTCCCATGGCAAGATCAGAAAATGACTCCAGCTCGGTCAATATTGATTCAAAAATTATTTATCTGGTCTCAATTGTAGGAAACATTCATCAGGGCCCTGGCTTATAAACATTTTACAATCCACATTACTCATAATTCGTGGATTTTATGGACGTTTCTGTCTTATAAACGTTTCCAATATAAAGCAAATTCTACAGTTTCAGCTGATTAAAAAAAATGACATGAAACGAATTTACCTCAAGTAAATAGAATATCGGAATAGTCCAATGCTATTCCTTTAAAACCAAAACTTTGCTCCTAATTTAATGATTTTGATATATAAATTGATGTATTATTATGAATATATTTAATAATAAATATCAATCATTATTTTTATAGTGAGATTTGAACAGGAATCATTTTTGTCGCTGAAATATTATCATAACCTACAAAGAAAATCGTAAACAAACCAAGTCAGAAGACCCTAGCCTTGTAATCTAAAATGGCCACAATGATTCGAGTTTGAACAGCTGATATCGTGAATTTTTTGTCTGAACTAATTTACATAGACATATAACCTACAACTTAAACCTTCATCATTCATCATCACTCATCCATCCTTCGCTTAAAACCAATTTGCAATTGTAAAGAAAGAATAAAGAATACATGGGATTTCCTATTCCACTCAAACCATCGTGGCCATTTTGGATTTGAATGTTAGGGTCTTCTAGTGAGTTTTGCCTATTTGTTGATTCAACAGCTGATTCTTTCAAAAATTTGGAGCAATGTAAATCGAGAGTTTTATTGGTGAATCTACTATCCCAATCACTTGTTTTTCATCAGAAAAACAAGCTGTAAATCTTTATAAGCCAGGGCCCTGATCTACAATTTGAGACCAAATCAATAATTTCTGAACCAATATTGATGTGAGCTGGAGTCATTTTCTCATCTTGCCAGAGGGTCTTCTTTGCTTGGGCGGACTGGTAACTACATATCTGTAAAGTCCAATTGATGATTGTATGATGATCATCCAATTTTACACAATCTGATAACGGAACCTCTCTTTATCATCTACCGTAACTTGTTTGACAAATCAACTTGTACTTGATCAATTCAATCCACTTGACTTGGAAAAGAACAGTAGACCTCACGAAGTCACCCATGGACTTGGCATTATTCATGAAGGGAATTAATACCGTACTTAGGGCCAAATTCACCAAAAACGAGAACTTGGTTAATCATTAGTTTTAGAGTCAGCTGGCTCTAACCGAGCAAAAAATTTTGAAAAGTGGAATTCACCACAGCTGGTAACAAACAGTTTTCTTGTAACTGAAGATTCAAAATAACTGCCCGATTTTGGTGGGTTAGTGATCATAACAAGAGTTTCTAATGTAATGCGGGATTGCATATATACGGTAGCGCCTTGAATTTAAAAAAATACATTAAATCCGGTAGGTTTTGAAATATTATAATGTTATTGCATGATTATTATATAATTTGAGATGAAACTATTTGTTCAATCACAAAATGTGAATAATATTTAACATTTTTTATTAAAATTTTTAAGAAAATTTATGAATTTCAGATAACATTATCATAATTTTCTCAAAATAATCTTGTCAGATATTCATGCTGATTACAGTTTTGTAGATTTGTAAAGTAAATTACTTTTTGATAATTCGTTTTTATGGAATAAAGTTGTAACGCAACTGAGAATTTTCAGAAAAATTGAAGTATTTCAACCGTTGAACATTATTTTCAAAACATAGATACGGGATATAAATTTTTATCACGATCAATGAGTTTTGAAGCTCATAGGAACAAATAAGGTACACCATTGACGGAATTGACAAATATTATAGTCTGAATAGTTCTATATGATTTTGGTGAATTTGGCCCTTAGTTATGTTTCAAGTTTCATTAATTGCATGCGTCATTGAATGACTTATCAAACTTATTGACAGCTGGTTCAGCATGAATTCTATAGTGTGATATGAATTCTATAGTGTGAAGTTTCCTATGTTCAGAAGTATGAATGTACCGGTTAATTGTAATATTTTAGCATGGAGGTAATTCCTTTTCCTTTCATATTATCCTTAAGGCTGAGGCCGCACTGC
The DNA here is from genome assembly GCA_017141385.1 of Sogatella furcifera. NCBI lineage: Eukaryota > Metazoa > Arthropoda > Insecta > Hemiptera > Delphacidae > Sogatella > Sogatella furcifera. Next base: position 33,954,042 of record CM029549.1, read on the forward strand.
CGGTGGGTAGTGCCTGGAGGGTGGAGGGTAGTTGGTAAATCTATAGAACATACACACCATCCACAGTAATACATCGTATGAATGGTATGACGTCATACTGTTTTTTTGAGGTTATGTTGTCCATATTTAAGAATTTCAAGATGGCGGCTGAACACATACCATTCATACGACATATTACTGTGGATGGTGAGTATGTTCTATAGATTTACCAACTACCTTCCACCCTCCAGGCTCTACCCACCGGCAGCGCGGCCTAAAATGCAATAATTCAGAAAACCTTACATATAACTTACATTGATGCACAATTTCAAGAGGAACATTCCTGTTGAATTTCATCAGAATATTTTACCGCGTTTTGTCGTAAATTCAGAACAAACATAATAAAGAGAAATGCAAAATCGTCGTCTTGAATCTAGACCTCACTTAATATGTTTGGTCACCTTATATCTTTGCCATTGCCAAATGCCAATTTTTTCTGAATACCTAACATTGCATAATGTTGTTATTCTTAAAACTTTAGGATAATTTAGGCCCATGTAGATTAGCCTATACAGTGTTGTTGAAATGGTTAAAACCATGCATGGTCCAAAAAAACTATGTGATTCTTTATTTGTTCTTAAAAATGGTATTAATACCCATCAGTTTTATAAAAAACAGCTACAAAACATTTCCCAGATCTTCTAAAAACACTCCAATTCAAGGGTAATTTTGAAAAAAATAAATAAATTTTGGAATCCTTGTCTACCCAATTTCCTGGGGAGGGACCCCGGACTGTGTCTGTGTCTTACCACACAGACCCTCCGGTGAGCCAGTTCACCCACTACTCCCATACCGTACCTTTTTTTTACAAATCAAGCACTGGCAGTAAGTATAGTATAGTACCCATGCCACGGATACTAGAATACTGTTAATGTGTTCTAGTATCCATGGCAGTACCGTAACTTATATATATATATATATATAATATACAAATATTATTATTATATATACCGGTATATATATATATAAGTTATACTATGGATACTAGAACACATTAACAGTATTCTATATTATACTTTTATATACTTACCATTGATTTGTAAAAGTACCTCATGTACGGTATGTACGGTACTATATATATAATAATAATATTTGTATATTATATATATATATATATATATATATATATATATAATATTTATATATATATATAAGTTACGGTACTGCCATGGATACTAGAACACATTAACAGTATTCTAGTATCCGTGGCATGGGTACTATACTATACTTACTGCATTATATATATATATATATAAGATTCATAAGAGTGAAACTTACTTTCAGACATTTGAACAAAGTGTGCTATTGTCTTCCACGATACTCCAACTGGCGAAATACCAAAGTATAATTCCCTTATATTCTGAAACAAATTAATAATACGGAATTTTTATGTATGAACATTTGTGAATGAATATTATTAGGTAATTTGATTGATTGATATTGTATGTTTTGGATATCATTAGAGCTCACTTAAATTGGCAACAATAAGTTGCTATCATCAGAAACTTTATACTAGCTAACTATAGGAACAGTAGCTTACATAGAACAGTAGAAAATAAGCTTGGGTGGTTTTCTACTTTTTTTAGCCATAGCTAGGCCTATTTCCAAATAAATAATGTTCTATGCTTCTTTTAACTGTAACTTACTGTAATTAAGAACAGTAGACTCAGATATAGCCTAGTATATGGACTATTATAGAATCGTGACATCAACAAAATAATTATATAATAATAGGCCTATATAGCTTGCTTTCAAGTTGTAAGAAGTTTTAGCCACGTAGAAGGCTTAAGCCACGTTTACACCACCGGAGTTAATAATAGTCTACCAAGTAAAAAAGACTCTCTGGCAAAATGGGGAAAATGACTCTTAACTTGGTTAATATTTGTTCAAGAATTATAAATGTGGTCTCAATAATAGTAGATCAAATTGTTTCCTTGAACTTTAGGTCAAATTGATAATTTTTTAACCAAAATTAACCAAGCTTGAGTCATTTCCCCATCTTGCCAGAGGGTCTTCTTTGCTTGGACAGACTGACTCTGGTGTAAACGTGGCCTCAACAACTTTTTACAACTTGAGAGCAAGCTATACTGGCTATACATTTTTTTTTATTGCGGATGATGCCCACATAAGCATTTTAGCTTGTGCGTGGGTAATGGATGTTGAGTGCTAAGGTATATAGGTAATACAATTGTTAATAACTTTCAACTTATAACTTAATGATTAACTTATATATAAGTAATATCAATAATTAGGTTGTCATTAAGTAATAATAATTTATTAACAATTATGTGTTATTAACTCCGGTGTGAACATGGCTTTATAGGCTTTTTAATAGTGCTATATAATTCATTATAATAAGGTAATGAAATTTAGTACCTATATATCGACTTTCTTTAGCAATATAGCCTATATTTTGTAATTATATGGCTAATTTGTGACAGCAATAAATTATGATTCAACCAATAATAAAATCATATTAGGTCACTTGTTGGAGTAATTGATAAACAGAGGTTCCAAGATGAATTATACACTGGGGATTCCCCAGTCTATAATTCAACTGTGTGTCCAACCCTAGTACATATGTACTAGATCTAGTACATTTTCCCACCATCTAGTACACTAGTACACTCAAAGCAGAATCTATAGTCTGCAAGAAATTTATTGCTACATAGGGGTAGGGGAAGCGACTTCCCCCTCCAAGACAGCACAGTACTGTAGTGGAATCTACGCAAAATTGAGCTGCGCAAAATTGGATGCTCCGTGTCAGTCGGTGTAACTCTGTCTTTCGTTATTGTGATGAGCACATCGTCCGACCCTAAACTCCGAATGCCAGTAAACGACCTTGGGCAAAGGAGGACTGGAGGGGAGAGCTGGAGAGACACATGACACGAGAGCTCACTCACACTCACTCAAGTTGCCAGTAAAGCAGAGGAACGCAGTTAGGTAGTGGGAGAGATTAGTAAAGGACAGAGTATCCGGCCTCTCTCTCTAAAAGAGAGGGGCATGTAACAAGAAATTTCTCACAGACTATAGTACATAATTTTTCACCTTGTAGAGAAAATAATTCGAACAGCTTGGAGGCAATCTGACTGTAATTCAGATAATTAACTATAATTATATTGATGATAAACAACATTGAATATACTAATTATGTCAATTATGAAGCAATAATTATCAGCAAACAGTCTGTATAGTAGCCAAGAGAGGCAGTTGCAGTAAACGGTCGCTTATTGTTGAATAAAGTATGATTTTCTGATTTATCATTCTAATGTTGAACTGTAGATTCAAGAAAATGATATTACAGAAGTTTTTTTATTTAATTTAATCATTTATTTCAAGACACAATCTGTGAGTGAGTAGAGCTGATGGAATTTTGGAAGACAGTATTCAGTTTAAAAAAAGAAGCCAACAGAGTATAATGTTACCACTCATGACAATAAAACCTATACAAACCATGTTTTTCCTGCCTTATTCGTCAGCTATAATAATCTTTTTTTTTTTTTTGTGAGGCCGATGCCCACATGGGCTCTTGGGCCTGTGCGTGGGTAATGGGAAGGATGATGATGAGAGATGAATGGACCTACTGCTTTAGGTGGGCTCCGAACCACCGGGAAGCGATTTTTGAGGCTCATAAATTGAATTCAGAGGAACCGGTCACCATTACAACAGTGATGATAGAGGCACGTCGCTTATCTAATCTCACCAATTAGACGCTCTCTACCACTGGGACAAACCACTTCCCAGCGAGTCCCATTGAGAGGGTTTCCCGTCCAATTGAGAGGGTATTTTAATCCATTAATATAAATAAAAATGAGTTGAGAAATCAACCCTGAAAATTAATGGATTTTTACTATCTAAAGAAAAACTGAGACATTCATGTTCTGCAAACTATAATATTTCCTCAGAGATTCTGATAATTCAAATAGACCACCTATGTAAGTAAAATGTAAAATAATTGTTATTTATTAAAAATGGGCTAGCTAGTGTGGAAATGGAAGAAATTACCGGTAAATAAAATGTATAATGGGAAATATAACAAAAAATTGAATTAAAATAAGTTTTGCGATACATAAATTGATGGTACCTATATCAAACAGTGATTATTGAAGGAACATTATTTTGATGGAATTGAAGTGCTTTTTCAAGTACACCCACCTTGAAGCATCAATGATTAGATTATTTTGATTAGTTTCATCCATTTTCAATGTAATTATTCAATACTCATGAATTTTTTTACCATCTAGTACATTTTTCAAAATTCTAGTATACATTTTGTAGGGGAAATTTAGTACATAATTTTTCCCCATGCTGGACACACTGCTGGGGATCAAATTTTGACCACAGCGTAATCAGCACATACCCTGCTGTCTTTTGGAAAATGGAGGAGCATATAAAGTCGAACTGCCTAAAAGTCTGAAAGTAGTAATCATCTCTCATTATCACCTCTAGCTGTCATCAACCACATACACATGCTTAAAGCACAGGTGGGAATCACCCTCAGAAAAATATAACTTACCTACACCAATGTTTCTCTACCCTGAAAAAAGTGGCTTGATGTGATGGAACTCAGATTTGCAAAAAAAAAACTTGAATGATAGTCAATTTACCTGATCATAAAGTTTGTGGCCCTTGGGTACACATACATTACTCATATGTTTTTCACATATATATAGAGAAACTGCATTTTTGTAACATGCTGGCTTTTCACTAAAAACCATTGCCCGATTGAGGTAAGATAGTTTATTTACTTTAGTGAGTCTACCTAGTCTCTGAAAATTCAAAACATAATTATTTTAACATCTTCAATATATTGAGCTCATTATATTATGTACCGGTACCAGAACAGACATACTCCATCTTGAAGTATATAGGCTGATATAGATAGGCCAGTGCCCCTGAAATAATTGGAATGCTGTTGTGAGTTGTGATGTAGTAGGCCTGCTTTGTGTGTATTCATGTACCATAGAGGTGAGGTACCATAAGTTATATATAGTCTGCTGTCTAAGCAAAGAAGACATTCTGTCAAGATGAGAAAATGACTCCAGCTCGTTCAATACAGTAAGTTATATTCAGTTCAAAAGTTCCCAACTTGGTCTCAAATTGTAGATTGGAATGTTCCCTACGATTTGAGACTGATAATTTATGATTTCTGAACCAATTGACCAATGATAATGCCATTTTTGAACCAATGGAATGCTAATGGACTCTTACAACGTCAACAGGAGTTGGAAGCAGTTCTGAACATAGATACGGTAACATAGATATTTGTCTCATCTGTGAGACTCACTTCACAAAACAGTCCTACATCAAATTTAAAGGTTATAAGACTTATCACGCCTTACATCCTAATAATGTTGCAAGAGGGGGAAGTTCTATCATTATTAAAGACATCATACAACATAATGAACAAGTTAAATTAGAAACTGAACAAATACAACTGATAGGCGTATCAGTACAAGCAGTTAATTTTCGATTTGTAATTGCAGCAGTCTAGATATTCAATCAGAAAAGAAGAACACTTATCAATGCTAAATATGTTGGGAACGAAATTTATATTGTCACAAAGTGAATTTGTGACGAGTATTTATGAGCTTTAATTTCTCTTTTATTTTAATATTCAAACAGAATATTGTTTGAGTGGAAGAGAATTGAGTTTCAGTGTATGCAAATTCATTTCATTACATTGTAAGAATAATGAATAAATAGTTATTATTATTATTATTATTATTATTATTATTATTATTATTATTATTATTATTATTATTATTATTATTATTATTATTATTATTATTATTATTATTATTATTATTATTATTATTATTATTATTATTATTATCTGACTGAATAATATGACTTCTGGAAGGAGAGAGACATGTCACAATTACTGGATTCACATACGTGAATATGAAATACGTGAATACGTGAAATAATATTTACAATTATTATTATATAAATATTAATTTCAGTATGAATATAATTAGTTAATTATTCATACTATTTTGAGTTGATTACAACTTGTACTGACGAGGGGAGGGTACCTATCCCTGACCTACAACCTCTGATTCTGGTACCGACCGTACCCTGAGATCGAGCTGGTTGCTCCAACCCCAGTACCCCGAGCTCGATGGGGTCGCGCAACCTAAGATCCCTACTCCAACCACCAGCAGTTACTATATAAGGGCGCACTCTAGCGCTGTAGCGTGACTAGCGTCAGAACGTCGGAGAGCTTCGCAGAGGACACATCTCCTGGACTACAATCTTTGACCTCTACTAGAGCCTGGACTAGGACTCCAAGCGCTGAGCTCTGGCCTCATCCTCGACTCCAGACCTCGACTGCAGCTTCGAGCAAAGCTGCGACCCTGACCTCGACCTCATACTTCCCTCACCTTCTTCCTCCCGCAGTTTCAGACTGCACTCTCCCCTCTGCAGTTTCAGATTGCATGATACCCCAAGCAGTTTCAGATTGCATCCTCACCCCACGCAGTTGCTGATTGCGTTTCCTCCCGCAGTTTCAGACTGCACTCTCTCCTCTGCAGTTTCAGATTGCATTATACCCCAAGCAGTTACAGATTGCTTTTCATTCCAAGCAGTTTCAGATTGCGTCCTCATCCCACACAGTTGCTGATTGCGTTTTCTCCCGCAGTTTCAGACTGCACTCTCTCCTCTGCAGTTTCAGATTGCATTATACCCCAAGCAGTTTCAGATTGCATCCTCACCCCACGCAGTTGCTGATTGCGTTTCCTCCCGCAGTTTCAGATTGCGCCCTATCCCTAGCAGTTTCAGATTGCATTCGTTTCCAAGCAGTTTCAGATTGCTAATCCAAACCACTTGGGCTCGAGATTTCAGACCGCCTGCCGTCACGCGCAGTTACAGACTGCGCAATCCATAAATAACATTCAATTGTTGTTAAAACCGTATCCTGACTCTACACCCTGTATCCCAGAGGTCATAAGAGTCGAGGCAGTCCAAGAGGACACTTTGTGCACTCTACACGATTATGTAGGGATTCGAACGAGTAGCGATTCGACCAATGCCCAAATGAGTAGTGTTTCCCCCAATGGGTTTTCACGCTCCTGTGAGCATTACAAACGAGTAGTCTTTCAACCGATTTCTACCTGACTCTAGACACCCTTCATTGTCAGAGAAAGCTCAGATATAGGCAGAAGTTGAATAAACTAAAAATAAATAAATGTGTAACTAAGAATAGAAATTATGAATGAATGAGACAATGAGTCTCAAAAGTTCCCATAATAACAACAAAAGATCGGAGTTGTCTTCCTTCCTTTAGAGACCCTTCTCTTATTGGCTAATCAACAGGGTATTCCCAGTTTCTAGAAAAACCCGGAAATCACTATGAAATTGTCATCGCAATGTATCAGGAGTCATGAAACATATTTTATAGTGGTCAGAAGCGCAAATCCCCCCATTTTCAACTGCTTCAAACCCCCCCCCCCCATTTGAATAATAATATAATCTCAATATAATTAAGAAAAAAAGTTCGAAAATAAAATAAGTCCTTCAAAGGATGTTTTATTGCTAGGCTATATTTTTCACTTTTCAATGCGTCTCCATCAATTGCTCTATTTTACTTTCAGGTAGATTACAAAATATTAGCACCAAGCAGACATAATTTTAATTAAGGTTTATAGGACAAAGTTTAGAATTAGATACAATCATGATTTATATGAAACTGTCACATAATTGAGTAGATAGTAAATCAGTTGTAAAATTTTTTTGTTGAAAAATTATTGATGTAGTCAGTGCTTGATTTGTTAAATTACGGCGGCAGGAGCGTGCGTGGGTTGAAGGGGAGTCCGGGGGTCCTCCCCCGGAAAAAATGAAATTTCAACTCTCTAAAACCCGTCTTTAGAGTAATTTTGAAGCTTTCAGCTGTGTATTTCTACCACCATTTTTCCATATTTTTAATAGAAAATTATAATGATTTACTCTTCCTCACAGACATACCGCCAAGATTAAGCCCTGGTTGTAGTAAACATATAATCAGCATACAAATTTATTTCATCAAGTTCAAAAGTTTCTCTGTACTGTATTATATTTTTCAATCACATCAAAATTCGAGGATTTTCCTCCAAAGTTACACATTTATTTTATTCACCCATTAACTTTTTATTCATTCAGATAGCCTAGGTTATGATGAGTGGGTGAGTAATACTTAGGCTTACAGACGTTTCTGAGTAGACAATGAGGTGATACAATGGATAAAGAATGTAGAGGTGGAAGTTTGAGGGTGATGTTGAACAAACAAATGAATGAAAAGACTTTTGCCTCCAAAAAAAGATAAGGTTCAATAAGAAAATCGTCTTAATCGACTTTGATCATTCCACAAAAGGCTGATATGAATTTGCGACAAGTTCCGAAGTATGCATAATACAGGTGACAAGAAATCTCGTCCCAGAACTCTGCAATAACTAAAAGATGCCATTAGCCATGAATATATTCATTCCAAGGGAAGTTACACGAGGAACTATGAACAAATTGAGAGAAAAAAGTGAGAATGATATCATTTATCAGACATACTTATTTTAAAAAATAAATCGAGTGTACTAAGTGATGTTGAATGGAATCATATTGGCTTTTCACAAATAAAGTAATTGAACACTTTATTGTGATAGGACTTTCAATGCAGAATAAAAAAGAACATATTTTCACTAGTAACCTCCAAAATAAGTATCTATATTCCTGTATTTGAGTTTTATAACTAGAATATTTTTTCTGAAATCATGTTTTAATATAGTAACTAACTTTATAGCCCTGAGTTCAGGACATTACCAGAAGGAGACTCTTCAAGGATAGTAATAAACTAATATAAGGACACCCGTGACTTTCGTAAAAGTTAACTGATCGTGACCAACTATAGTTTGTTGTTCTCAGCTTATCAAGGCGTTTGAAATGCATGTATAATTTGTCTAATTTAATCGAAATTTAAGAATTCCACTATCTTGAGTACATTTTCATGTACCAAGAAGAAGGCTACCATTTGTGTTAAAATGCGTCCATCTTGGAAGCCATAGGTGGGGAAAAGTAGCATTTGGGCTCAAATTGTAGAACATAATCTCCTATTTCTTTGAAGAAAAATATCAATTTTGCTACTTTGAATAATCAAATAAAGAAATTTTTAATGAGTGTTAATAGTGTAAGAATATAAAATATAAAACCAAAAAATTGAGGGATCATTATGAAATCTCCTTCCCCCGAACGTGGAACAACGTGGAAGATATAAGCGGAAAATGAAATCCCCTAGCAAAAATAAAAAAAAATTAATATCAGATGAAAACCTCTTACGAGTTTTGATAGTGGATGAATATAACACAGAAAATCAAAGATTATTACAAAAATCTCCCCCCCCCCCAAAACTTGAAAACTATAATAAGCTGAAAGCAGAATAAGTTACCAATTGAAATATTATATTATAATAATATTATAACTGGAATAATGACGACTGTGATATACAGGCACTTATGTTGCCAATTGTATGCAGAAAATAAAGGAATTTGAATTTGAATATAATTATAAGGTTTTTTTGCCGGTATGAATATAAAACAAAAACATTCTCAGGCTTATTGTAAAAAAATCACTCATGAAATATATACGGTGAAAACAGAATTCCCCCCCTAAATATAGAATAATTGAATTTTTTGAATTAATTTTATTTCGGGGTGAATTTTTTATGAGTGTTAATAGTGAATGAATATAACACAAACAGCCATTGAGGACTGATTGTAAAAAAAAATTTTGTGTTAAAATATTCTTGCAATCTGTTCAAGATTACGCCAGTAATCAGGTTTTCAAAATTGTAGATGTGTTGCGGGTTGCATATCTTCCGCCTTGATACGACCAATCCTAACTGTAAATTGAATGGTTCAGCGAGATTATAGATGAATTAATTTGTTTGAATCAAGTTTCAAACTATGTCCGATATACTTCTCAAGGTTACGCTTAATATTAGCGTTTTACTATTTTTTTGGAAATTTGTGAGTTTTTTTTAGATTTTTCTAGAACAAATTGGCAGAAAATGTTTCAATTATGTAAACAGGTCCAGATCAGGTGTAGAAATGCTGTGCTCAATAAATTTCAAACCCCTACTGAACGGAATTTGCAGGCGAGCGAAGTGAGCCTGTTTGTCTCAGCTGACTCTGAGAGAGGTTTTGCAGGCGAGCGAAACGAGCCTGTTTGACTCACTTACACTGCCTACACTGTCGGGGGTCCAGGGGGCGGAGCCCCCTGGTTAGGCGGAGAAGGCGAGCGAAGCGAGCCTGCCGGCTAGTATTTAATATGAGAAACATTTTTAGCTTAATTTAAAAAAAAAACTTCAAAACTTATAAGATAGAGGCCCAAGCTGAAAATGGAACTCATCCAAAATAGAATAGCTAAATTTTAGAAGAATAGTGAATGAATATAAAAAAAATAATTCTGGGGATAGTCATGAAAAATCCCCCCCCCCCCAATTTGAAGAATAAAAGCTGAAAATACAATTATTCCCTATAACAACGTTAGAATTCAATATGAGAAATAAAATCTTCTACACGTGCTTGAATATATCACAAAAAAACATTCTAGGGCTAATTATGAAAAATCCCCCCAACTTATAGAAAATGAGCTAAAAAATAGAATCCCCCCCCAAAAATCGCAGAAGCGCATTTGCGCTGCTGAACCCCCCTCTGGGCACCCCTGGAGCGTGCAACATGGAACTATTCACCACGAAAAGAGGGAAACCGTGTTTGATTAATGAAGGATATAGGTACTATAAAAAAATGAATTAAAAAGTGGGGAAGTGAAATGGGTTTGCATAAAAGAAAAATTCAATGGGAAAATGTTTACTAGGGATGAAGAAGTGACAAAACAATTAGAACATTCTTGCATACCAGATGTAGCAGAAATCGATGTTTTCCGTGCAGTTGAGAAGACGAAAAAACGTGCCTGTGAAGACTGTGACACGTCAATCTCCAAGGTAAGATTATATTTGAATAAGACCATTTTTACGCCGATAGGAATCATGATATATTCCTATGTATGCTACAATATTAAACATTTGAAAATAATAGGCAAATGAAGATGAACCCTACAGTGTGATTTGATGAACAAAGCAAATAAGTTTGAATAGAATTTGCAGGCGAGCAATAGTCAAATCAATCTAATAATGGTTAGAATAAAGTGCGTTGTGGAAAATAATAATTGAGGATTTAAAATCTATCTTTGACAGCTTCGGGGATTCCCTTCGGAAAGAATAGAACTAAGCTGATTCGCATTCAGTAATTGAAGTGTACTATTTTTAGCGTGTGAATGACAGTAGAGTGATTTGTAAGCTAAGTCATTGTTACAGATATATCTATGTTCATGTCATAGTCATGTTCATAGTCAATGCTCAAAGTTCTATTATTTTCTTCCTGAACGTTTCCATTATGTGGGCCTGTCATGTCAATGCAGTTATTCTTCTTTTTGTTATTTGGACGAATCACTACTCTTTCAGGTATACGGTCCCAAACTACCTGACCAAATTGGTGGAAACTTTACTCGTTTGAAAAGTTACTTGTCCTAAACACTACGACACCCTCTACACGCCCCCATACAGTAGGACGAGGAAAACGGAGCACTCGGAAAGCAGCCCGACCCCTACCTTTGCGCCTCGACCCCGACCCACAACTTTCCATGACATGGGGCAAGCTTTTGACAAAGTATGGCATGAAGGTCTTCTATACAAACTGAAAAAAATGCTTCCTAAGCAATTCACAGAAATTTTGCAATCATATTTGACTGGAAGGTACTTCAGAGTCAAACAAGGAGATTCGTATACTGATCTGAGAGAGATAAGAGCAGGAGTTCCTCAAGGAAGCGTTTTAGGGCCAGTTCTTTATCTCCTCTTTACCAGTGATATCCCAAATCTGGAGGAGAATATAACAGCCACATTTGCAGATGACACTGCCCTACTAGTAGTAGACAGCAATGTGCAAATTGCAACAGAGAAGCTTCAGAGATCTGTCAACAAGATACAACACTGGACCAAAAAGTGGAGGATGAAACTCAATGAGGGAAAGTCGATTCATGTGAACTTCATTAACAAGAGATCTGAATACCTGCCAATCAGCATAAATGGCTCTAATATACCACATGCAAATTAAAAAGTTCCCAACTTGGTCTCAAATTGTAGATTGGAATGTTTCCTACGATTTGAGACTGATAATTTATGATTTTTGAACCAATTGACCGAGCTTGAGTCATTTTCCCATCTTGCCAGAATGTATTTTTTGCTTGGACTGACTATAGAAAGGCCTAAAAAGTCACTTATCGCAAGGCAGACAATTAAAAGATATAGTTTTTCCATAGGCTTCCGGTAAGACTATTGTTTGATCGGGATGAGGTAGCTCACTATTTAGACTATTTGCAATTTAACCAAAATCATCGAACTGACGCTTAGGGAGTTGACTGGCGTGTTTAGTCAACTAACTAATCTAGTCAACTGCGTGTTTTTGAGAAATAGCGAAATTACGTTTTGGCTATTGCTGCTCAAATAGCGAGTAGCCTAGTCGAAATGGTGAATTTACACAACCCATATGATCTATTCACCTAATCACTTTCCTGAAGAGTAGCCAAGGGCGTACGCAGGATTTTTTTTCGAGGGGGGTGGGGCAAGCCATGTTTCCTTTAACGTTGACCACCACCACCCCTCTCTTTCTAGGCCACCTCAAAGAAAGAGGTGGGGGGGGGGTAGGAGGTCAGCCATAATATTGTCCAGTACAATACATTCTATAATGGAAAATTGAAATAAAAATAAATTAACCATAATATTGTTAATAATTTAATATGGATGATTTGTGATTGAAATGATTAATTTTCCATGAAGTTATATGAGATAAGGTATTTTGTACTAACAAGCCCCACATTTTGTTTTAAATAATTTCATCACAAAGTTTGATTGTGATTCAATTTCTCTGTTCACTGATTGTTCAAGGCAAATTCAATTTTCCAGGTGTTTATTGTTGACTGGTCCTATCCATTCAACATGATATTTCCAGGTCTCTCTGTTGTCTCCGATATTCTGCCTCATGGAGAATAATTATGTTTAGTTCCTGTCTTATTTCAACATTCCGAATTCTATCTTCTCTCGTACGAGTCGTACGCCCCTTCAGGCTACTGCTCTCAAAAATTTCATTTAAGCCACTTATAACCTGCTCCATTCTTTATTTCTCGGTCAACAATAATGTATCCTAAACTTTGGACAGTTTAAAAATTTTGAGATACCGTCGTAGTATGTTTCTCACCCAGAATATGCCTTAGAAAATTGGTAGGGAGTTCTCAAACACTATTTTATGGCTGGCTATTCAGCTCTGTATGAGTTTATTTATAGTTCTCAATATGTAGTATTAGATTACTAAAGACCTCAAATTCAAAGATAGTTTTGAAGAAATTTCCAGTAAATCCAAAATTCTTAATGAGGATAGAATAGGTAGTTGAACCACTTCAGTAACATCATTCTTCTTAGATTTGCAAAGAAAATATCCAATACTCTCTTTTCAATCTGGTCCTTGTTTTTTTTTATTTACGATGGACACAGGACACCAATTAAGCGATATCTTGCCAATCTTTCTTCTACCATTGTGCTCCACTGCTCGCTGAGCCGTCTTTAGCATACGAAGGGGAAATATTTTTTCTCTGTAGTTGCTGAGGTTGGCATTTCCTCATTTCCACTCATTTCAAATATGAGCAATGAATTTGCTAGAACACTTCGAAAAATATTTGCAAAAAATTTAGCTGCCCAATTCTTATTTACAGAACATTTAATAAATGTAAAATTTTGAAAAAAATTATAAACCTTACTTTTTAAATTCTTCAATTAGGTGTAACTTTTTTATTAAAGGGTTAAACATCGAAATTATTATTGCATTTTGAAGAGAAGAAAATTCTCTACAACTTGCTCGTATCACAAGACGAGTATCAGATTCAATCCCGAATTAGGAGACTTGAACTATTCTTGTGTATTTAGTTCTACTATATACGACGCTCCATTTCCGCGTAAATCGCAGAAAACTAGTCGCAGAACCGAAATTTTGTAGTTTTTGGGGCACTCTGTATTAAGCACAAGGTTTAGAAGGTCAACTTTTTGGATCTAAGTGGTCCAAGGACCAAGGAACATAACACGAAAATATGGCAGCGTCCTGAATTTTTTCTTGTGCGAAACCTAAAATGACTGGACTATTTCACAACACCGCATGATTTTTCCGAAGCTACGCTGTCACTTTTAACATTCAGTTGAATGTGTTTGCGTTAGGAGAAGTTTCAATTTCACGCAAATTATAGTTATGAATATGAGGGAAAAATGTACTTCAAGTGCTTAATGTATTATATTGTACAATAATTGGAAATATTAATTATTTATCCTTATTAATTAATTATAAAAACCCGCCGCGAATCGTCCTCCATTCTAAGGCATATAGAGCATATTCTTGGACAGATTTGCGTGTACTTTGGAGTATTGTCTGTTGAACAAAAGCAATACCGGTATTTTGAAGGGTTCAAAGGTTTTTTAGAGATTTCTCTAGTTTGTTCAAATTACACGTCTGAATATGAGGTGATAGTGCCAAAGTCATTCAAACCTCTAAAACATGAGAAATTTATGTTTATAATTACCTTAATAATTGATTTTCAGAAAAATACTTGATTTCTCTTCTTGTACAGTAAATGGCTGCGTTTTTTTCTATGTTGGTGACTTATTCAAATTTCTCCGTTTCATTGGCTTACCCTACAAAGGATGGGGAAGTGACAGAGAGAAAAAAGTATTTGAAAATCTGACTTCCAATGACTGTTGAAAGAGTGAAGAAGAGGAATGATTAATGATCTTCTCCAGTATTAAATTGGAGACTGAGATGGAAGTTTCACCCATATGTGACTGAGTCTGTGACTTCGCAATCTTCACAATTGAGTGGTGAAATTATTTTATTTTATTATAATAATGAAAATTTATTTTATATTATTAATTTTTTTGTATTTAATTAATTTTATTTCTGATCAATTGAAAAAAATTATGTCAACTTCTAGGGGGGGGGGGGGGGTCAGCTGCCGCCCTCTGCCCCTGCCTGCGTACGCCCATGAGAGTAGCCTAAGCAGTAGCAGTCAGCCATATTGAGTTAGCTCATAATAACTAATCTAACTAATCCAACTAACCTAACTAATCGTATGTAACTTTTATCAATCTTTTGAAATACAAACGTACGTACGGTAGGCCTATCTGTTCTTTATGGACAGAAATATAGGCTACTTTCTATAAGCCTTCCTGGGCACCCGCATCAGCCCAGACAAATTTTACACAAAAAAGGAGGCTGTACCATCAAAAAATAAAATAATTAAAACTCATATAATAAAACTTATTTGTCACGCCCAAAATAAATTAAGACGATTTCCATCACCCTTAAAGGCTTACCTTATTTTTGGAGGCAAAATAAATCTAATTCGTCTGGGCTCAAAAGAGGTTAAATTACCTCCTTGCCTGGGCTAAATTATAATTATCGTAGGCTATGTATGTGGTACCGGTATGTCATTGAAAAGACTTCAGAGGATTTATTCATTTTGAAATGTAGGCTATAGCTAATATTACATTTATAAATAAGACTCATCCATCCATATTATCAAGTTACGCCACTATAATTTGGAAATAAGCTAAAAATTATGCTCCCTACTAAATTTGAATGAAATATCGATTACCTTTGAAATGATATTCACAGAAATAAAGCACAGTAGGCCAAGACGAAAGATTTCATGCAAAATACACAAACTTGACAAAATTATAATAAAATTATTGAAAATATTAGTAACTTACTCAACTTACACTGCTTACACTCATGATCCTCATCATAAATTTATTGAAAGCTTTACTTTGAGACCGATCGGTGAATGCTACTGGAGCCATACTTATCATTTTATCAATTTTATCATTGTATTCCGGTTTTTTCGAAAGCATTATGTAGCCTGCCGTAGTTCCCATACTGTATCCAATATAAGTCAGCTTTTCTTGTTTTGTCTTACTCAATATGTAATCTATATATGCTGGGAGATCGTACTCTCC
This sequence comes from Sogatella furcifera, assembly GCA_017141385.1. Lineage (NCBI taxonomy): Eukaryota > Metazoa > Arthropoda > Insecta > Hemiptera > Delphacidae > Sogatella > Sogatella furcifera. The sequence goes on from CM029549.1 coordinate 33,970,156, forward strand.
CATTTCATCAACGCTTGGAACATAAATGAATAATTTAAACTTGATAAAAATCACTTAATTGGTATTTAACTATTACTCACATTGCAGTAAGTTGAGTTTTGACCTGTTGTGTGGTCATCTTCAGACTGAACAGTGAACTCTGTCCAAGATTCAAGGTCGAAACTCAAGTCACTGCAATGTGAGTAAAAGTTAATTTCCATTTAGAAGTTATTTTTATTAAGTTTAAACTTGAAACTTGGGAAAAGAATAGATAGGCCTACACCATAACAGAAATGAATAAATTTGATCTATAAAAATGAAAATAAAATATAGCCTAGGCAAATTGGACTAAAAAAAAGGCCTAGCACCTAAAAAAATGATGGATGGCTGGAAATGATCTTAAACCACTGTGGACATCCTAAATAAGTTTAATATGAGTTTGCGATGCTTTCTGAGTGGCGCGTAATACAGAGTGCCCGAAAAACCACGGAAAATTTGTTCATTTTCTAGTTTTTTGCAACTCACGTCAAAACCAAGCGTCGGACAGAAAAATTTTGAATTACAATGTTTTAGTAAATAAAATTCTTAATCGATTGATATCAAATCCAACCCTCTGTGATAAGCGACAACCGAGTTATGAATTTTTTAAATGCGGTATTTTTTGAGAGAAATTGAAATTTGACAATTTTCAATTTTTGATTGCTTATATCTTCAGTACGTTTCATTAGAAATGTGAAATTCAAAATCCCTCTGAAGATAATTTCATCCTGTACAATTCAAGACCAAATAGAACTTCTTATCTTGTATATTTCTTGTGCTAGAGCTCTCAACATATTTCCTTGTCCAAAAAAGAAATATTTTCAACAATAATGACCAAAATAGATCTCTATATCCATAACCATCTATCAATTCTTGTATTGGAGTTTTCTACCAGAATATTTTTTATTAGATCATATTTCAATAGAATACCCACCATACCGTCCTCATTTCAGGCTATTTCCAGTTAGAAGAACTCTTCAAGGATAATAAATCAAGGACACCCGTAGCCAGTGGCGGCGCTACAGGGTGGCCAGGGTGGGCCTGGGCTCCCTCAATATTCTCTCGGCCCCCTCTGGCCCCCCAATCGAAACTGGAACCATCATTTGAAAATATTGTACAAATATATCACAGAAGTTACTAGATTAAAAATAAAAACTTTTGGAAACAATATTAACTCTTGTAATTAAAAGTAGGCTAAGTGTCACAGGAAATAGAGCAGACTCAACTTCCTTCTTGATGAAATAGGCACTGTCTATATATTGCATCTACACAGTTATATATCTCCACCAAAATCTCAATGTTGAGGATACGCAAGGACTGAGAAATATTGGAAACAAAGAAAGTTCTATTATTCATAGTTTCAAGTAATTTTATGGAGTAGATCCACAGTAGCCTACTTGGTATAGTCTGGGCATGCTAAGAAGAAATCGTGTCACAATGCAATTCATATTGAAATGTCATCTCCTCTCAGCATTTATGTAAACTTTTGATACCAGCAAACTCATGGCATCATAGCAACAAAATTTCGTATAATAAAAGTAAAAAATTGTTAATAAAATTTGTTGATTGAATATTGAATATTAGTTCTTTCATTAAAAAATTGTTTCTTTCATTTTTTTTACATGAAACCATGGTTACTGCTCAGTTACATCTAAAATAACTACTCTACTTGCTACTCCTAAAACTTTACTATTTAATATTGTTTGTTTGTTTGTTTATGAGGGTGAATCCCACATAAGCTCATAGGCTTGTGCGTGGGTAATGAAATGGATGATAGATGACGACTACTTTTTAGGTAGTCGGGACCGACGGCTTATCGTCTCCTCCGAAAGACGGGGTGGTCGTATCTATGTGATTGTGCTGTGGTCAAAAATTGTTCTCCGCTTGGGATTCAAACCAGGGTCCACCTGGTTATCAGACCGGCGCTTTATCACTCCTCCAACGAGCCACCCATACTTTTATAATGTAGGCCTAACATCAGTAAGGTATGCTTTTTCATCCTAAATTGTGAAAGGAAAAATTATTGCAAGTAGCCTACAGTAATTTGTATGTAGCCTATAGTAGGCTAGGCCTACTCAATCAACAGCTATAAATACAAAGTTGGTGTGATAGATCATTATTATGAATCATCAAACCACTGCTTATGTGATGGTGTTGTGAAGACAGCAGCGATTTCCAATTATTATTGGAAAATTGAAATAACCTGGATCTCAATACAATTATTCCTTCATACAGAGTGACCCACGTGAGATGGATGGTTTTCAATGAAATAATACTTTGCCAATTTTTAAATTAATGCTCATCATGTGCTATTTGAGTTGGCACAAATAAAAGCTCATAACCTGAAATTCCAGTTTTGTTTGAAAAATAATAATGTCCATTATTTCGAATGCAGGACTCAACTCTTCTCAAAATCCTCCATCACATGGACTAACATCTCTGCAGTGATAACAGAAATTTCTCCAACAAGTTACGGAATCTGGATGAGTTGAAGAAATTGCTGATATCACTACAGTGATATTAGTCCGTGTGATTGAGAATTTTGAGAAGAGAGTTGAGTCCAGCATTTGCAATGAAAGATGGTCATCTCCTTGACGACATTATTATTTTTCTAACATAACTGAATATATTTCATAAATCTGAAAGCTTTAATAAGCTTTGTTAACTCAAATGGCAAATAATAAGCTTTATTTTCTGTAAAAATAATTTGCATTAATATTTCAAAATTGGCTGCGTATTATGCCATTCAAATCGTCCATCTCCAGTGTGTCGCTCTGTATAGAGGAATTGTATTGAGAACTAGGCTATTTCATTTTTTCCAATAATTACAGCAGTTCCGTATTCAAAACTACTCAGTTGTAATTGCTTATACTTATACAATAATTCTTATTATCTTTTTAAATCTCCATGTCTTATAATTTTTTGTCCACTATACTTTTGTTGATTGGTGTATATACCTACAGTGAATTCATCATTATAATACATGAAATTCAAATTCAAATTTATTGTTCACATTCTCATTACAATTAAATTTGATAAATCCATACATTTATAAAACTTGCTGCAAATAATAATCAGTGGATTTCATGAATAATAAAGTTAACAAAAATATATATTAAAGAAAAAACCAAACCACCGTGATGCTGATTATCAGTTGGATAATACAGATGTATGATGTATGACGTTGGATGATAGCTTTAACTGGATGATGGAGATGATCAAATTCAAAAATTCATGAAATTAAATTTATTGCAAACAATAATGTTTTACTACTCACAAAAAAGCAAGAAGCTTTTGTACGTGAGTAGGAGTTGAAAAAAAACACATTCACACACACAAGTTTGTTTTTTAATCATAGACATATCAAGTTGTCAATGAATAAAGATATTATTATTTATATCACTAGTATAATTTGATTAATTAGTAAATTTATTAATTATTTGGAGCCTATAACATCATAAGAATGATTAGAAAAAAATATGTATTTAAAAATTAGGATGTACAACAAAGAGGGAAATCACAAGGTTTTTTTTTTTAAAGTGAAAAGGAAAGGAGAATTGAAAAAGCTTATAAATTCAAATTAAAAATCAAAGGCCCACCACTCTAAAAAGATTTTCTAACTCTATTGGTGACTGAAGCCATAGCCAAATCTTCAATTTATTATAGAATTTCCTGTAATATCTCTCACTTCTAATTTCATTTGGTAGAAGATTAAAAAACTTAGGTCCAAGAAATAGGAAACATCTTTGAAATGTGGTGGAATTTGGCTTTGGGATTTTTAACATCAGTTGCATTGATTGACGTGTCACCCGATGATCAGCTTCATGAATGGGCCTAGCTAAAATTCCCATACTACCACTCATTCTGTAAAACAAGGATAACACCTTGAGAACATAGATGTATCTGAAAGGGAGGATTCCCAACAGTTGGAAAATTGGAAAGGTGTGAGTCCCTCTATTTACACCATGAATAATTCTTACCACTGATTTCTGCAGTGTGATTAGGCTTTTAAAATGAGATAAGAAAGTAGATGCGTAACAAGAGATTCCATATTCAAGTCAATTATAATAAATTCATCATTATAATGAATATATTCATATTTGAAAAATTAACAACAAAAGAAAAATGGGGGTAGCCTACTGCACCTGTGAGGAAGCCTTCAGTTCACTTTTCAACTTATTTCATTCAACTTCAGGTTTTCAAACTATTCTCAATTTTTCAAATATATTTGAATTATTCTTATCAACATATCAATAATCTATCTGCCATAGATAATTATAATAACATATTATTCTTGATTTGAATTAATTATTTAGGCTATGATATAAGCTATTATCAAGTACCGTATCAATTATTCTCATCGACATTTTGTATTTACTATAGCCTATAGAGACTGAATAATCAAAGTCTGATTTTACAGTTTCTATAGTATTGACTATCCTCCAATCTCATAGTATTTCTAATTTGATGAGAAATTTTTTTGCTGTTATGATGCAATAAAGGAGTCTGTATTTTCTCAAACTGTAATTTTCAAAAAAGTCATCATTCTCAAAAAATTAATGTCATAATTCCAATATAAGTTTTTCAAATAATTTCAGAAATTTCCAGTGAAACTCATAATATTGTAAAAAGTAGTTAACTATGTATGAAAGTTCATAAAAATGTAATAAATTGTAGCATCTAGGGTAGTGGAATGTATGGCACTTCAAAAAAGGAAAAAATCATGGCACTAAAAATACAACAAATGTAGGTACTGAACCTACTGCTGATAAGCTGATAAGGTTAGATTTATTCACAATTGAAAAACATAAAAAATCACTTTATCAATTTTCCCTACTATCACTATATTCAAAATTTGATTCTAAATGAAGTTATATTGAAGTTATCAATGCGTTTCTTTATCATGCATAATAGATAATTCAATTCTGCACAATTTGAGAACAAAAATGCAATAATAACTCAAAAATGTCCCACTTTAGAATCAAATTTTGAATATATAGTGATAGTAGGGAAAATTGAAAAAGTGATTTTTTAAGTTTTTCAATTGTAAATAAATCTAATCTTATCAGCTTGAATTCATATTTCATACATAGCAAATGCTGGAGGAGCTCATGCTCTACAATTTAAGCCCAAATACAAATTTTTGCCATTAATGGCTTCCAAGATAGACACATTTTAACACAAATAGTAGCCTTTTTCCCGGTATATGTGAATGAACTCAAAGTACTCAAGGTCGTAAAATTCTTCAATTCTTATCTAATTTATCAAATAATATATGCATTTGAACCGCCTTGATGAGCTGGAAACAATGAGCTATAATTTGTTAAGATCTATTGAGTTTTACGAATGTTACGGGTGTCCTTAATTTATTATCCTTGAAGAGTTCTTCTAACTGGAAATAGCCTGAATTGAGGACGGTATGGTGGGTATTATATTGAAATATGATCTAATAAAAAATATTCTGGTAGAAAACTCCAATACAAGGATATAGATCTATTTTGGTCAAGATAAAAAGTTCTATTTGGTCTTGAATTGTACAGGATAAAATTATCTTCAGAGGGATTTTGAATTTCACATTTCTAATGAAACGTACAGAAGATATAAGCAATCAAAAATTGAAAATTGTCAAATTTCAATTTCTCTCCAAAAATACTGCATTTAAAAAAATTCATAATCCGGTTATCGCTTATCACAGAGGGTTGGATTTGATATCGATCGCTCAAGAATTTTATTTACTAAAACATTGCAATTGAAAATTTTTCTGTCCGACGCTTGGTTTTGACGTGAGTTGCAAAAAACTAGAAAATGAACAAATTTTCCGTGGTTTTTCGGGCACTCTGTATTACGCGCCACTCAGAAAGCGTCGCAAACACATATTGAACTTATTTGGGATGTCCATTGGGTTTAAAATCATTTCCAGCCATCCATCATTTTTAGGTGCTAAAAGTCTAATTTGCCTGGGCTAATATCCTTTTTGAAAACTTTAATAGTAGTTTATGCAACGGTTGTATAATGGGAGCCTTTATAGCATGAGGTGAGATGTAAGTTAGAGCCACGAGCGAAGCAAGTGCTCTAAATATCTCACGAATGCTATAAAGGCCTAATACAACCGTTGCATACACTATTTTATCTACAACCACCAGTGTAGTTATCAGTATCAGACCAGTATCAAGCTATAAACCACCAGTATCAAGCTATCTGTAAGTGTACACTATTATAAAAATCAACATACCATCGTTTATTTAACTTCTTTTGTCTTCATCCTACTTGAACTGTTATGATAATCAACTTATTACTTGTTAAATATGTTAAAAATAACATATCAGTCAGAACCACAAAACGCATTTGACAAGCAACAAAATCGTGAGTGTTGTTGTAAAAGTGAAAGTTATTAACATATTCACTAACAAAGTTATAAGTATATTAAACTATTTAAACTTTGGACTATTCAAATTAGTTAAATATTTAAATACGTAAATTGAAATATTGACGAGAAAATACTGGTAGGCTACTCAATCCCAATCGCAGTTTTGATTTTGAGGTTAGTTGAACACTGTTTACTTTTTATCACCTGATTTCGAAACAAAACAAGGAATGTATCATAAAGTGGAATTTGGACTGTATCGTAAAGTTCCTCCTGTATTGAAAAACGTTCATTATGACACGGTTCTAAGATTCCATTTTGAAATGGTAGTTATTTCAATTTCAATTGTAAAACTGAAATAGGAATTTTTCAATACGCCCGTAGATAAAAAATATTATTTCATCACAGACATGTTTTGATGCTTGAGCTCATTCTCAATGTGATTAAAATGAAACTCATATTGAAAATGAGCTAAAGCATCAAAACATGTCTGTGATAAAATAATTTTTTTCAAGTTTTTAAATAGGGTATTTGATTTTCATTTCTATCGATAAATTTTGAAAAAGCCCAAAGTGTGAATCTCAATGATTGGATTTATCTCCACACTTGACAATACAATTTGGCAAAAAACATACCCATCAGATATAGTCTGTCCAAGCAAAGAAGTCCTTTTGGCAAGATGGGAAAATGACTCAAGCTCGGTCAATATTGGTTCAAAAATCATCAATTTGATCTCAAATTGTAGGAAACAATATGATCTTCTATAAGGACCACATTTATAATTCTTGAACAAATATTGACCAAGCTGGAGTCATTTTCACGTCTTGCCAGAGGGTCTTCTTTGCTTGGACAGACTATATAGTCCAAGCAAAGAAGACATTCTGGCAAGATAGGCGAATGACTCCAGCTCGGTTTATTGGTTATATATTGGTTATTAAATAATTATATAAAGTTGGTCTCAAAACGTGGGAAGCATTCTGATCTACAATGTGAGACCAAATTTATAATTTTTGAACCAATATTGACCGAGCTGGAGTAATTTTCCCATCTTGCCAGAATGTATTTTTGCTTGGACAGACTATTATAGGTGCTAGCCAACGTATGCATGCAAACCATGAGACTCATATAAGAGAAAAGAACCTATCAGAGATCAGATCAGAAAATGTTGTTTTCTCAGGATGTGAATTTATTCACAAAAGTTTGTCAATATAATACATACCGGTATTCATATTTATTACAAATCAATAATTTTTAAATATATAGGATATAGAATCTATATTATTATCATTATTGCTTTCAAAACCAAATAAATACCCACTGTATAGGAAAAAATTCTTATTTCCACACTTGAAAAATTGCTCATATTTACATAGATATTTTTTAATAGTTTTTATTTAAAATAATTATCAAGTACCCTTTTTGAATTATTTTTCAATGCAGCACATGTTTCAACTAATTATAGTCATTTTCATTATACCGTAATTAGTTGAAACATGTTGTGCATTGAAAAATAATTCAGAAAGGGTAGGCTACCGTACTTGATAATTATTTCAAATAAAAACTGTGATAAAAGTCACCCTGAGATTAAGGAAACAAATATTTTTCAATATTTGGCTTCATTCCTAATTAGTGTAAGTTATTTGAGTCATTCATTTGAACAGAAAGATCAAATCATTAGACATTGATTGACACAAAAATATAGAAATTATGAATTTATCTTTCTGATAGCAAGTTCAGAAACCGGTAACTAATATATATATGTATATGTATATGTACCGTACCTACTTCAGTGAAATTTCTGTATAATAAATCTTCCTGTAATCTCCCTTGATTTACTTAAATTTTATAGTATACTTTTATTAATTTGTTTTCTATTCTATAATTAGGTAGGTACTTGCTGAAAACCTTGAGGTTTAGCGGGACTATTTTTTGTTGTCTTTTTAAAATGAACAAGATGAATTGAATCTCCTAATGAGTCGCATTTTTACAATTGAATTACAAAATCTTACCTGAAATCCCACCAAAGACCAGGTTTTGTGTCTACACCACCATACATATTGCCTCTGAAATTACCAAGCCATACATCGTATCCTTTTCCCATGAGATGGTAAGCTGTGTTTCAAGACAGATAACAGATAGGCCTATATTATTTCAATGTGTTATTCAATTCAATCTCCTTATACCGTACTAATTTTTAATATTATAAAATGAAATGGGGAAAATACGTTTACTATACGACTTGAAAATGTTATTCCAATGAGTATATATTATTCTTGAATAGATGGATGAATAAATTCAGTGTTGAAAATTATTAATATTATCTGAATTGAGACATTAGGCTAGTGAGCTTAGGACTATTCATTGTTTCAGAAGGATTGTGCAATACTTCTCAGGCTGATTCCTTACACTAAGTAGAGAAAAAAGTTTTATGGGAATGACATACCGGTACCCCCAAAAAACGCCTTGTTACCGTGATAACAATGGCAGAAAATTTATATTTTTCAAAAAAGATTACTTTTTCTGATTTTTAAAGGCTTTATTCAGGTTCCAAACTTCCAAGCAAAGAAGACATTTTGGCAAGATGGAACAATAACTCCAGCTCGGTCAATATTGGTTCGAAAATAATGAATTTTGTCTCAAATAGTTGGAAACATTCTGATCTACAATTTGAGACCAAATTTGTTGAACAAGTTTTTGAACCAATATTGACCGAGCTGGAGTCTTTTTCCCATTTTACCAGAATGTCTTTTGCTTGGACATACTATACCTTATTTCAGACTCACCTAAACTATTTCCTTTACCAGCAAAAACATAGTGCGAGGAACCTCCCATTGCACCATGCATTAAAAGAGCTACTGGCTTTTTGGAGTTTTCTGAAGGTCGTTTATTCTCAGTCTCTTTCAGAATAATTCTAAAAAAAGTCAGTTCTTTTCTGTCTTTGGTTGTAATTTTGTGTTCTGTAGATGCATATTCATTGGTCGACTTGATTAATGAATCCTAGTGATGGTGAAAGAATTTTATAGGTAAGTTACATACATAGGATAACAGAGAAAGAGGATCATTCTTGAAGCTAGTAGCCTATAGCTGACGGCCAGTAGCTGATATAGCTGATAGTTGGACAGTTTCGTCTGCTCATTGTGTGCCCCGACAGCTGATGTTGTAAATTATTAGAGTTGTCATTGAGCAAAAGCCTTTGATGTCTTTGAAATCAAAAGAGACAATATATAAAACTGTGACTACGGAATCAAATGCATTCTTTTGAAATTTATGCTCTTCACAATGAAAGCAAGTAGGTATTTATCTTATATAGCTTTGGACAAGCAGCAATAGTGGCTAATGCTAATGTGGCATTACTTGCAGTCTATCAAAAGACTAATATAGATAAATTAGAGCAAGAGGTCAATATACACTGTATATAAAGTTACACTGTATACCGGTATACTGTATATAGGCCTACCGGTATGCTTCTTTGCTTTGCCAAGTAGGTACGGTAACCTACTAGCGTTTCAGAAATGACCCTGTTTTCTGCTCCACTACTCTATATAATATTATTATTGTGTAGTCTCCATTGTTTCCAATAACTCTTAAACAGTTAGCAAAACATTATGATAGCCAATAAGTTAATGTGATTATAAATTAAAATTATGATTTGAAAAAAAAACAATTTTTAAAAGGAATTTGTTTTACTTATTAACTTACATAGTTTAGTAACTTAAAATAATGTTACAGTAAAACAAATTTCCACTCAATAACGGTTCAACTTGATTTTTTTTCACATCAGTTTAAATTTAAAGTGCAAAAAGAATGGATATATATTATGACACCATGAATAGAAAATTCCAGAACACGCATTTCTGTCCCAACAACTTCAAACTGCTGTTTTAGGCCTTACTACTCATGGACCGTTTTTGGACTGTAATGACGACCGAACTATTCGTTAATAAAAGACATTCACCGACTTTTTGAGTAGGCGTAGGCTACTGTAGTTGCCACATTCTTTGGTGTCTGCCTCATCAATCATCATGAAAATAGCTACCGTACTACTACTACTACTACTACTACTACTACTACTACTACTATACTGGAGCAGCTTTGCTTACTTTTTGCATTACTCTGTAGCCTTATTACCTTACGTATTTCTGTTCATGACCTTAATAAGTAGGTACATTTTTCTGTTCATAGGTACATTTTTCTGTGCAGTTTTGAATATGTTATATTGTTGTACCGATACTCATCTATATATTGAATAAGAAGAAAAATGTTTGACGGAAACAAAAATTTATTGAAATACTTCAATACCGCAGATTTGGACGTTACATCATTATTACCAATCTCTATAAATATAGAAATCTCCACAGAGCTACAAATGACCTATTGCGGTGAAGTGGAACGACACCTTAGGTAACATATCGTCTGTACAAACAAAGAAGACCCTCTGGCAAGATGAGGAAAAGACTCCAACTCGGTCAATGTTGGTTAAAAAAATATTGATTTGGTCTCAAATTGTAGATCAGAATGTTATTTCCTACAATTGAGACCAAATCAATAATTTTTGAACCAATATTGACCGAGCTGGAGTCTTTTTCCCATTTTGCCAGAGGGTCTTCTTTGCTTCGACAGACTATATTAGTGCTGGAATCACTCGGATTTAAGATCTAGGCCTACAAATCGAAATCTATCATAACCGCAATTGAAGAATAACGGTATCTCAAAAACATTAATTATCCCCTACCGGCCTTATTAATTCCTATCTAGCACCCGGACTGTCATTATTAATTGAATATTGTTACTTACCTACTGGCCTATAAGATGAAGAAAAAAATTATCAAGAGGGGCAAATTCGAACCATTTCACAGAGCTGTATATTATTGTACAGTAGCCTACAATATACATGATCTATAACGAATGAAATTTTATCCATATGTCATTCAAAACGTTTAAAATATTAAATAAATAAACAATAGGAAGTAGCCTAACTTGTGGAAGAATTGTGAAGAATAGTTACTTGTGTAACTAGTGCCTAAAGTGGTAGATTGCTGCATCGAGTGAAACAGTTTTTTTCACGAGCCAAAGGCGAGTGAAAAAAGTTTCTCAAGTGCAGCAAGTACACTTTAAGCTCGAGTTACACATTACATTTTTCCTACAGTTACCATCAAATTTGAAAAAAATTAGAAGGATGTTGATTTAGAGACCTATACATATAAATTGGGGGTTGTAGGGTCGTCAAGAAGGGTAATTATATTATATGATCTCACTCAACTGATTATAATACACTATGTACAAATGGACTAATAAAATGGACTGAAGGAATGGACTGATAAAATAAACTGACAGAATGGACTGATGAGATGAACTGTAAAAATAAACTGATGGAATGGACTGACATAATAGACTGATGAAATTAGCTGAGAGAAAGGAATGATGAAATGAACTGACACAATGGAATAATGGAATTAACTGACAGGATAGACTGATGAAATGGACTGATGAGATGGACTGAAAAAATGAACCGATAAGATGGAATGGACTGACAGAATGGACTGATGAGATGGACTGAAAAATAATGAACTGACAGAATGAAATGATGAAATGGACTGACAGGATGGACTGATGAAATGAACTGACAGAATGGACTGATGAGATGGACTGAAAAAACGAACTGATGGAATGGACTGACAGAATGGACTGATGAAATGGACTGATGAGATGGAATAGAAAAATTAATTTATGAAATGGACTGATGGATTGGTCTCACAAAATGGACTGACAGAAATGGAGCAATGAAGTGAACTGATGCAATGGAATGATGAAATGTACTGACAGAATGGACTGATGAAATGGACTGACAGAATGGACTGATGAGATGAAATGAAAAAATTAAATTATGAAATGGACTCATGGATTGGTCTCACAAAATGGACTGACAGAAATGGAATGATGAAATAGACTGACAAAATAGACTGGTAGAGTTAACTGACAGAATAGACTGAAGAAATGGACTGACGGATAAACTGATGAAATGAACTGATGAAATGGACTGATGGAATAGACTGGCAGAATAGACAGATGAAATGGAGTTACGAGATGAATGGACTCATAAAATAAACTGACAGAATGGACTGACAAAATGGAAAGATGAAATGGACTGAAAAAACGGTATAATAAAATGGTTTTAAAGAATGGACTGATTGATAATGGACTGATGAAATGGACTGACAGAATGGAATGTAAAATTAAAGAGACAGAATGGACTTATAACATGGACTGAGAAATTCACTGAAAAAATTGACTGATTGAATGGACTGATGACAATGAACTGACAGAAAGGACTGAAACAATGGAATGATTAACTGAACTGATGGATTGAAAGAGTGGACTGATAGGATGCACTGAATAAATGGACTGATGAAAAATACTGACAGAATTGACTGATACATTGAATGTACACAATCCACCAGTTTTGGAAAAACCCATTTTCAAAAATTTCCTCTTCTGTGATTGGTTGAAAATCTGGAAAGTCCAGATTACTTTACGCACTAGTGCGTAAAGTATTTTAGGCACTCGTGTGAGAATGGCCCATTTTAGAAATTCTATTCAGTGTGTAAAGATGCACTTTTTTTGCTATCTGTAGGAAAATAACTTTTTGAGTGGTTGTGAATTAAGGTGATATTATGGTATATTATAGTCTGTCCAAGCAAAGAAGACCCCCTAGCAAGATAAGAAAATGACTCCAGCTCGGTCAATATTGATTCAAAAATTATTGATTTCGTCTCAAATTGTAGATTAGAATGTTTTCTACAATTGAGACCAGATCAATAATTTGTGAACCGATATTGACCGAGCTGGAGTCATTTTCTCATCTTGCCAGAGGGTCTTCTTTGCTTGGACAGACTATACTCTTATCCATATTAAATGAAAAGACAAGATGTTGTCAAACCACTGATTTATTAAAAATTCGAGATACCGCGGTTTCGGTTTTGTTACATCATTACCAATCTCTGTTAAACTAAAAAAATAAATAAAATTAAAATTTAATAGGACTCACAGTCTTATAATCCAGGTTTTTGTATGGATAGCGTTCAGTTTTTGGAAGCAACTTCACTTTTTCAGATCCTAGTTCCAGGTCATCTTCCGTAGGGATTTGTTCCAATTCAGAACAATCACAAATTATAACTAAATATGATAAACTTACTAAAAATATAAGCAGTGAGTTGGAAATTATTTTTCCGTTTTCAAACATCATGCTAATATTAGTAGTAGTCAGATCACTTCTGACAATTTTTACTACCAACAAAAAAAATGTTGAACGTTATACTGACATAGGTAGGCTATAGTCTGCCTAAGTAAAGAAGACGCTCTAGCAAAATGGGAATATGGCTCCAGCTCCGTCAATATTGGTTCAAAAATTATAAATTTGGTCTCAAATTGTAGGAAACATTCTTCTCTATAATTTTAAAACGAAAGTATATTTTTTGAATCAATATTGACCGAGCTTGAGTCATTTTCTCATCTTGCCAGAATGTCTTTGCTTGGACAGATTATAACTTACACGAATGACGTCACTGACTGTATTTAAACAAGTATTCTATTGACAAGAATTTGAATTAATTCATATAGCAAATATTGACGGTGAGATGATATTTTTACAATGACTATTATGACATGTTGAAACATCTAGAATCAATTGAGTTTAAGTGGATTCAATGAAGGTTATATAATTAGGCCTAACTTATATTCTTGCCGGGTTATTTATTTATTGTTATTATCATTTCTGGCTCAAAATAGTCATTTTAAATATTTTATCTTAATTTTTCCTTCAAATTTTAATTTCAAGCTGAAACATCATAATTCAGAACTTGCGTTCAATGATTAGTCTAACTGTTGTTTATCCGGATTGTGATATAATTATATAAACTTACCACACTATATAAAATCATGTTTATGATATACAATAACACAAGAAATTATAGAAAATGTTAGAAGTAGAAATTTTGAGAAGTAGATATAATCTGAGTTTTGTTTGGACATTTCTTGAGAGACAATAATTGTTGCTCAATTATATAATAACAAATTCTACATTTTTTCATTGATTAATGTAGAAGGTACAAGTTATAAATTCGAAGATAGAAGAAAAAACAAACAATTCAAAATACTTTCTATAAATTTTTATGAAATAATTTTTCAAAATAAACTAGTAGTTACAGTGGCGCCGACTTCACCAAAATATTGGGGGGGGGGGGGAGGGGGTGCAAAGTCCACCATGAAGATGGGGGGGGGGTTGGTGTTTGTGAAAAATACACGTACATATCCGTGGCCTGGCCATGAAAGAATTTCATAAAACTAATCATGTCAATATTAAGTACCTATTAAGTACTATTTCGTACCTCCAATCGTGGAATTATTACCTCAAAATTGAAGGAGATATTCAATATTATAACATGGGCGGGCCAGCGACATGCCTCCCCGGCAATGGCCGAATTTGATCAAACTGATAATGCAAATTGAAAGTACCTATCAAGTACTATTTAGTACCTCTAATCTCGGAATTATTACCTCAAAGATAACGGAGATACAGCAAGAAAATGACAAAGGTCAATGACCTCTCAGCCCGGCCATGTCCGAATTTTAAAAAAATGACCATGTAAATCTTAGGTACCTATTAAGTACTATTTCGTACCTCAAGAAGAATTAATTTATCATAAAAAATAGCCGAGATATTGCACAATGAAGTTTGAGGTCAATGACCTCTCAGCCCGGCCATATTCGAATTTGGAAAAAATGACTATGTAGATTTTAGGTACCTATTAAGTACTATTTCGTACCTCCAATCACGGAATTATTACCTCAAAGGAGACAGAGATATTCAATATTATAAAATGGGCGGGCCAGCGACATGCCTCCCTGGCCATAGCCGAATTTGATCAAACTGATAATGCAAATTAGAAGTACCTATCAAGTACTATTTAGTACCTCCAATCTCGGAATTGTTACCTCAAAGATACCGTGATACGGCAAGAAGATGACTAAGGTCAATGACCTCTCAGCCCGGCCATGTTCGAATTTGGAATAAAAGACCATGTAGATCTTGGGTACCTATTTAGTACTATTTCGTACCTCTAATCACGGAATTATTACTTCAAAGGTGAAAGAGATATTCAATATTATAACATGGGCGGGCCAGCGACATGCCTCCCTGGCCGTGGCCGAATTTGATCAAACTGATAATGCAAATTAGAAGTACCTATCAAGTACTATTTAGTACCTCCAATCTCGGAATTATTACCTCAACAATAACGGAGATACGGCAAGAAAATGACAAACGTCAATGACCTCTCAGCCCACGTACATGTCTGTGGCCCGGCCATGAAAGAATTTCATAAAACTAATCATGTCAATATTAAGTACCTATTAAGTACTATTTCGTACCTCCAATCATGGAATTATTACCTCAAAATTGACGGAGATATTAAATATTATATCATGGGCGGGCCAGCGACATGCCTCCCCGGCCATGTCCGAATTTGATCGAACTGATAATGCAATTTGAAAGTACCTATCAAGTACTATTTCGTACCTCTAATCTCGGAATTATTACCCCAAAGATAACGGAGATATGGCAAGAAAATGACAAAGGTCAATGACCTCTCAGACCGGCCATGTCCGAATTTTTAAAAAATGACCATGTCAATCTTAGGTACCTATCAAGTACTATTTTGTACCTCAAGAAAAATTAATTTATCATGAAAAATAACCGAGATATTGCAAAATGAAGTTTGGGGTCAATGACCTCTCAGCCCGGCCATGTTCGAATTTTGAAAAAATGATTATGTAAATTTTAGGTACCTATTAAGTACTATTTCGTACCTCCAATCACGGAATTATTACCTCAAAGGTGACAGAGATATTCAATATTATAACATGGGCGGGCCAGGGACATGCCTCCCCGGCCATAGCCGAATTTGATCAAACTAATAATGAAAATTGAAAGTACCTATCAAGTACTATTTAGTACCTCCAATCTTGGAATTATTACCTCTAAGATAATGGAGGTATGGCAAGAAAATGACTAAGGTCAATGACCTCTCAGCCCGGCCATGTTCGAATTTTTAAAAAATGACTATGTAGATCTTAGGTACCTATTTAGTACTATTTCGTACCTCTAATCACGGAATTATTACCTCAAAGGTGACAGAGATATTCAATATTATAACATGGGCGGGCCAGGGACATGCCTCCCCGGCCATAGCCGAATTTGATCAAACTAATAATGCAAATTAGAAGTACCTATCAAGTACTATTTAGTACCTCCAATCTCGGAATTATTACCTCAACGATAACGGAGATACGGCAAGAAAATGACAAACGTCAATGACCTCTCAGCCCGGCCATGTTCGAATTTGGAAAAAAAATTAGTATGTTAATCTTAGGTACCTATTAAGTAGTATTTCGTACCTCAAGAAGAATTAATTTATCATGATAAAAAGCCGAGATATAGCACGATAAAATTCAGGGTCTATGATCTTCAGCCGAGGCGAAGCTCATATGGAAATAGTCTTGCCAAGCAAAGAAGACCCTCTGGCAAGATGAGAAAATGATTCCAGCTCGGTCAATATTGGTTAAAAAAATATTATTTTGGTCTCAAATTGTAGATCAGAATGTTTCCTAGGATTGAGAACAAATCAATAATTTTTATAACCAATACATACCGAGCTGGAGTAATTTTCTCATCTTGCCAGAGGGTTTTCTTCGCTTGGACAGACTAGACTATAGACCGTATACGGAAGCTGTACATAGTCTGTCCAAGCAAAGGAGACCCTCTGGCAAGATGAGAAAATGAATCCAGCTCGGTCAATATTGGTTCAAAAAGTGTTAGTTTGGTCTCAAATTGTAGATCAGAAGGTTTCCTAGGATTGAGACCGAATCAATAATTTTTGACCAATATAGACCGAGCTGGAGTCATTTTCTTATCCTGCCAGAGGGTCTTCTTCGCTTGGGCAGACTGGACTGAACACTGTATACGGAAACTGTAAATAGTCTGTCCAAGCAAAGGAGACACCCTGGCAAGATGAGAAAATGACTCCAACTCGGTCAATATTGGTTCAAAAAGTATTAATTTGGTCTTAAATTGTAGATCAGAATGTATCCTAGGATTGAAAGCAAATCAATAATTTTTTGACCAATTTGGACCGAGCTGGAGTCTTTTTCTCATCTTGCCAGAGTGTCTTCTTTGCTTGGACAGACTAGACTATACACCGTATATGGAAGCTGTAAATAGTCTGTCCATCAACGAAGACTCTCTTGCAAGATGAGAAAATGACTCCAGCTCGGTCAATATTGGTTCAAAAAGTATTGATTTGGTCTTTAATTGTAGATAAAAATGTTTGCTAGGATTGAGACCAAATCAATAATTTTTTAACCAATATAGACCGAGCTAAATTCTCATCTTGCCAGAGGGTCTTCTTTGCTTAGACATACTTGGAAGTAACTTACGAGTCCATTCACATAATGAAGTTAATCAATTATTATATTTTCTTGATGTACAATCTTAAAACTGACTTCGTAAATATCAACTACCTGGTTTCAAGTATATTCTAGCCCCAATAAGATAATAAGTACCTCAAAAAATACCGTGAAAATTTGAAAATTTCAAATTTTCTCAGCCTGGCCATGAGCAAATTTGACAATACTGATTATGGAAATATTGAGTACCTATCAAGTACTATTTAGTACCTTCAATCAAAAAGTTGATATCTCAAAGGAAAAGGATGAAATTGAGATTCTTAAGTTTGATGCGTATCCAACCCCAGTAGACGTTCAAACTGTTGGGGTTGGTGAGGAGTATCAGTAGTAGTAGATTGCCGGTTCTGGCGCACCTAAAGGACATTGCATTCCAAGGTCACTTTTGACAACTCATCCAACCTAACATCACCACAACCTCCTTCCTCCCACCAGCAACATTCCTCCTCCATCACCCTCACCACCACCCCATTCCCTTGCACTGAAAAATTAATGCACTGAGCAATTACTATGAATAAAAGGGGTGCACAACAATGGGCTGTAGGGGGTTGTTGCACCAAAATAGCACCTGGCAACATCCAGATTCATAATCAGCATGCTTTTCTGAGTAGGAAACCGTTGAGAAAGTTTGGTCCTCATATTTTGCATACTAAACTACCTCCAGCCCCTGGTCTATCAGATGATATACTTTCATTGAAGTCAGCTGAGATATGTTAGATAGGTTTTTAAGGTAAGTTTTTCTTTATGCAAAACGGTTTGATGGTTGACCACAGGCTAACAACAAGTGCTGTGATTGGCTACAGCTATTTGACTGTAGCCAACCGTTGGACCGTTACCTATGAAGGAAAACTTTATTAAAATAATTATAGAGACTGATGCCTGGCTTTACAAGCACCCTGATGCCAACAAAGAGCATGACTGTGTCCACTGCATTGCTGACTTCCTTGCACCAACTTTAGGAATTGACGCATAATCTGAACGTACCATGAATACAGAGGGAGAGAGTGAGTGTGTGAGAGAGAAGGAGTGATATTTTCTTTGGGTGAGGAGTATATTGTTCACCTTCCTTGAATTTTTTTGTAGGAGAAGGAAACAATCATTCTAGGCTAGCCGAATGAGGGTGGATAACAGTGGCAACAGGGCTAACCATTGCCAGTGACCTTGGTCATTCCAATGATCTGTGGGCAACTATAGTGATATATACATCCTGTTTCAGATCGATCATTCTTTTAACAGGAGAAGAGGTCAGCCAGCAACAGTGATTATTCCTCAAGTTTATTGTTATTCTTCAGGTAATTTTGAACTTTGTTCTAGATGGAGAGAGGCAACAACTTTGCTGTACGCCTTTATCTGTAACAAACAGATTTTACAAACTATTTCCAGTTTTTATAAAGTCCATCTGATTCTCTGACAGCACAAAATAATGTTATGTTTGGTTTGGGTGATCTTAGCAAATTAATGGACTGTATATAATTTTATTTACTATTTTCAATAATAATAAAAAATATTGAAAAGGAATTACCAGTTTGTTGATCAAAAAATAAGGATATACACTGTACTACCAGCAGGTTTCCAGATGGTGCAAATAGGGTATTGCGCATTATAGTTATGGCAAAGAAATTTAGCATTGTTTCATTTAGGAAAGCAGAGTGAGAACTGACTTGAAAATGAGGAAATGGATTGCAATAGCCAGCTGGTGGCTCTTATCTTGTATGCCACCTGACTGTCTGGTATTGTCTGATTGCTGGCCTCTACAATGTTCATTTATTACTTATCAATTCAGACTTCTTAAAAGTCTCAGTATTGGTGCAATATTGTAGGGTTTCTCTAAATGATTTGTTTCATTGTAAATGTATTATCAGTACAATAGTGTCTTGCAGTTTTTTTATTTCCCATACCATACTTATTTTTCTGGAATTCTCTTCTTTATTATGTTTTCATACAGTCTCCCCTCTGTATTTTGTTAATACTGTTATGCCTTGTTAATTTGTACAGTTACCACATGGTCCCTTCTTGTGGATCAGTGTCAAGAGACTAAGAATCAAATCTTGGGGAATTTCAAGTATATTGTGTGCATGAAGAGGCATCTGGTTGAAAGGTTCAACTTCCTAATAATTGCATGTATTAAGATGATGAATTGGCTTGTAATGTCAATTTCTCCACTTCTTATTTTCCTTTCTAAGGATTTCAACAACATTCCAAGCTTCTTTTGTCCTTGAAATTGGATTATATACACCAACATCTATCATCACTATCACTAACAGTTTTAGTAATTATACACTGCTCATCTGCAATGGAAAATGTGAGGGGGTGATGGCTGATGGTCATCTGCAAGGGAATGGGGTGGTGGTGAGGGTGATGGAGGGAGGAATGTTGCTGGTGGTGGGAGGAAGGAGGTTGTGGTGATGTTAGGTTGGATGAGTTGTCAAAAGTGACCTTGGAATGTAATGTCCTTAAGGTGCGCCAGAACCGGCAATCTACTACTACTGATACTCCTCACCAACCCCAACAGTTTGAACGTCTACTGGGGTTGGATACGCATCAAACTTATGAATCTAAATTTCATCCTTTTCCTTTGAGATATCAACTTTTTGATTGGAGGTACTAAATAGTACTTGATAGGTACTTAATATTTCCATAAGTATTGTCAAATTTTCTCATGGCCAGGCTGAGAAAATTTGAAATTTTCAAATTTTCACGGTATTTTTTGAGGTACTTATTATCTTATTGGGGCTAAAATATACTTGAAATCAGGTAGTTGATATTTACGAAGTCAGTTTTAAGATTGTACATCAAGAAAATATAATAATTGATTAACTTCATTATGTGAATGCACTCGCAAGTCACTTCCAAGTATGTCTAAGCAAAGAAGACCCTCTGGCAAGATGAGAAAATTACTCTAGCTCGGTCTATATTGGTTGAAAAATTATTGATTTGTTTTCAATCCTAGGATACATTCTGATCTACATTTTAAGACCAAATCAATACTTTTTGAACCAATATTGACCGAGCTGGATTCATTTTCTCATCTTGCCAGAGGGTCTCCTTGGACAGAATATGTCAGCTTCCGTATACGGTCTATAGTCTAGTCTGTCCAAGCAAAGAAAACCCTCTGGCAAGATGAGAAAATTACTCCAGCTCGGTATATATTGGTTATAAAAATTATTGATTTGTTCTCAATCCTAGGAAACATTCTGATCTACAATTTGAGACCAAAATAATATTTTTTAACCAATA
This sequence comes from Sogatella furcifera, assembly GCA_017141385.1. NCBI lineage: Eukaryota > Metazoa > Arthropoda > Insecta > Hemiptera > Delphacidae > Sogatella > Sogatella furcifera. Next base: position 33,991,292 of record CM029549.1, read on the forward strand.
TTGACCGAGCTGGAATCATTTCTCATCTCTTGCGAGGGTCTTCTTTGCTTGGCAAGACTATTTCCATATGAACTTCGCCACGGCTGAAGATCATAGACCCTGAATTTTATCGTGCTATATCTCGGCTTTTTTCATGATAAATTAATTCTTCTTGAGGTACGAAATACTACTTAATAGGTACCTAAGATTAACATACTAATTTTTTTTCCAAATTCGAACATGGCCGGGCTGAGAGGTCATTGACCTTAGTCATTTTCTTGCCGTATCTCCGTTATCTTAGAGGTAATAATTCCAAGATTGGAGGTACTAAATATTACTTGATAGGTACTTTCAATTTTCATTATCAGTTTAATCAAATTCGGCCATGGCCGGGGAGGCATGTCCCTGGCCCACCCATGTTATAATATTGAATATCTCTGTCACCTTTGAGGTAATAATTCCGTGATTGAAGGTAAGAAATAGTACTTAATAGGTACCTAAAATTTACATAGTCATTTTTTCAAAATTTGAACATGGCCGGGCTGAGAGGTCATTGACCCCAAACTTCATTGTGCAATATCTCGGTTATTTTTCATGATAAATTAATTTTTCTTGAGGTACGAAATAGTACTTAATAGGTACCTTAGATTTACATGGTCATTTTTTTAAAATTCGGACATGGCCGGGCTGAGAGGTCATTGACCTTTGTTATTTTCCTGCCATATCTCCGTTATCTTAGAGGTAATAATTCCGAGATTAGAGGTACTAAATAGTACTTGATAGGTACTTTCAATTTGCATTATCAGTTTGATCAAATTCGGACATGGCCGGGGAGGCATGTCGCTGGCCCGCCCATGTTATAATATTGAATATCTCTGTCAATTTTTAGGTAATAATTCCACAATTGGAGGTACAAAATAGTACTTAATAGGTACTTAATATTGACATGATTAGTTTTATTAAATTCTTTCATGGCCGGGCCATGGACATGTACGTTACTAAATAGGTACCTAAGATCTACATAGTCATTTTTTCCAAATTCGAACATGGCCGGGCTGAGAGGTCATTGCCCTTAGTCATTTTCTTGCCGTGTCTCCGTTATCTTAGAGGTAATAATTCCAAGATTGGAGGTACTAAATAGTACTTGATAGGTACTTTCAATTTTCATTATCAGTTTGATCAAATTCGGCCATGGCCGGGGAGGCATGTCCCTGGCCCGCCCATGTTATAATATTGAATATCTCTGTCACCTTTGAGGTAATAATTCCATGATTGGAGGTACGAAATAGTACTTAATAGGTACCAAAATTTACATAATCATTTTTTCAAAATTCAAACACGGCCGGGCTGAGAGGTCATTGACCCCAAACTTCATTGTGCAATATCTCGGTTATTTTTCATGATAAATTGATTTTTCTTGAGGTACGAAATAGTACTTGATAGGTACCTAAGATTTACATGGTCATTTTCTAAAAATTCGGACATGGCCGGGCTGAGAGGTCATTGACCTTTGTCATTTTCTTGATCTTGCCAGAGGGGTTTTTTTCTTTCGCTTGGACAGAAATAGACTGAACACTGTTCATACGGAAACTGTATATAGTCTTGCCAAGCAAAGAAGATCCTCTGGCAAGATGAGAAAATGACTCCAGCTCGGTCAATATTGGTTCAAAAAATATTATTCTGGTCTCAAATTGTAGTTCAGAATGTTTCCTAGGATTGAGGAAAAATCAATCATTTTTATAACCAGCAATATATACCGAGCTGGATTAATTTTCTGATCTTGCCAGAGGGTTTTCGTCGCTTGGACAGACTAGACTGAACACTGTATACGGAAACTGTATATAGTCTGTCCAAGCAAAGGAGACACCCTGGCAAAATGAGAAAATGACTCCAGCTCTGTCAATATTGGTTCAAAAAGTATTGATTTGGTCTAAAATTGTAGATCAGAATGTATCCTAGGATTGAGAACAAATCAATGATTTTTTGACCAATATGGACCGAGCTGGAGTCATTTTCTCATCTTGCCAGAGGGTCTTCTTTGCTTGGACAGACTAGACTATACACCGTATATGGAAGCTGTAAATAGTCTGTTCAAGCAACGAAGACTCTCTTGCAAGATGAGAAAATGACTCCAGCTCGGTCAATATTGGTTCAAAAAGTATTGATTTGGTCTTAAATTGTAGATTAAAATGTTTCCTAGGATTGAGACAAAATCATTAATTTTTTAACCAATATAGACCGAGCTAGAGTAATTTTCTCATCTTGCCAGAGGGTCTTCTTTGCTTAGGCATACTTAGAAGTGACTTGCGAGTCCATTCACGTAATGAAGTTAATCAATTATTATATTTTCTTGATGTACAATCTAAAAACTGACTTCGTAAATATCAACTACCTGGTTTCAAGTATATTTTAGCCCCAATAAGATAATAAGTACCTCAAAAAATGTCGTGAAAATTTGAAAATTTCAAATTTTCTCAGCCCGGCCATGAGCAAATTTGACAAAACTGATTATGGAAATATTAAGTACCTATCAAGTACTATTTAGTACCTTCAATCAAAAAGTTGATATCTCAAAGGAAAAGGATGAAATTTAGATTCATAAGTTTGATGCGTATCCAACCCTACTAGACGTTCAAACTGTTGTGGTTGGTAAGGAGTATCAGTAGTAGTAGATTGCCGGTTCTGGCGCACCTAAAGGACATTGCATCCCAAGGTCACTTTTGACAACTCATCCAACCTAACATCACCACAACCTCCTTCCTCCCACCACCATCACACCACCAACATTCCTCCCTCCATCACCCTCACCACCACCCCTTGCAGATGACCATCATCCATCACCCCCCCTCACATTTTCCATTGCAGATGAGCAGTGTATAATTACTACAACTGTTAGTGATAGTGATGATAGATGTTGGTGTATATAATTCAATTTCAAGGACAAAAGAAGCTTGGAATGTTGTTGAAATCCTTAGAAGGGAAAATAAGAGTGGAGAAATTGACATGACAAGCAAATTCATCACCTTAATACATGCAATTATTGGGAAGTTGAACTTTTGAACCAGATGCCTCTTCATGCACACAATATACTTGAAATTCCCCCTGATTCTTGGTCTCTTGACACTGATCCACAAGAAAGGACCATATGATAACTGTACAAATTAACAAGGCATAACAGTATTAACAAAATACAGAGGGGAGACTGTACGAACACATAGTAAAGAAGAGAATTCCATAAAAATAAGTATGGTATGGGAAATAAAAAAACTGCAAGACACTATTGTACAGATGATACATTTACAATTAAACAAATCATTTAGAGAAACCGTACAATATTGCACCAATACTGAGACTTTCAAGAAGTCTGAATTTATAAGCAATAAATGAACATTGTAGAGGCTAGCAATCAGACAATACCAGACAGTCAGGTGGCATAGAAGATAAGAGCCACAAGCTGGCTATTACAATCCATTTCCTTATTTTCAGAGTTCTCACTCTGCTTTCCTAAGTGAAACAATGCTAAATTTCTTTGCTATAACTATAACGCGCAATACCCTATTCACACCATCTGGAAACCTGCTGGTAGTACAGTGTATGTCCTTATTTTTTTATCAACAAACTGGTAATTCTTTTTCAATATTTTTCATTATTATTGAAAATAGTAAATGAAATTTGCATTATACAGTCCATTAATCTGCTAAGATCACCCAAACAAACATAACATTATTTTGTGCTGTCAGAGAATCAGATGGACTTCATAAAAACTGGAAATAGTGTGTAAAATCTGTTTGTTACAGATAAAGGCGTACAGCAAAGTTGTTACCTCTCTCCAACAAGAACAAAGTTCAAAATTACCTGAAGAATAACAATAAACTTGAGGAATAATCACTGTTGCTGGCTGACTTCTTCTCCTGTTAAAAGAATGATTGTTCTATAACAGGATGTATATATCACTATAGTTGCTCACAGATCATTGGAATGACCAAGGTCACTGGCAATGGTGAGCCCTGTTGCCACTGTTATCCACCCTCATTCAGCTAGCCAAGAATGATTGTTTCCTTCTCCTACAAAAAAATTCAAGGAAGGTGAACAATATACTCATCACCCAAAGAAAACATCACTCCTTCTCTCTCACACACTCACTCTCTCCCTCTGTATTCACGGTACATTCAGATTATGCGTCAATTCCAAAAGTTGGTGCAAGGAAGTCAGCAATGCAGTGGACACAGTCATGCTCTTTGTCGGCATCTCTTTGCCGGTTGGAAAACCGGGCATCAGTCTCTATAATTATTTTAATAATGTTTTTCTGCATAGGTAACGGTCCAATGGTTGGCTACAGTCAAATAGCTGTAGCCAATCACAGCACTTGTTGTTAGCCTGTGGTCAACTGTCAAACTGTTTTGCATAAAGAAAAACTTACCTTAAAACCTATCTGAAATATCTCAGCTGACTTCAATGAAAGTATATCATCTGATAGACCAGGGGCAGTTTTAGTAGGGGCAGGGGCATGGACCAGGGGCAGGGGTAGTTTAGTATGCAAAATATGAGGACTGCACTTTGTTAATGGTTTCCTACTTAGAAAAGCATGCTGATTATGAATCTGGATGTTACCAGATGCTATTTTGGTGCAGCAACCCTCTACAGCCCATTGTTGTTCACCAACTTTTATTCATAGTAATTGCTCCAGAAAATTTAAATTCTAGGTCCTAGAAGGTAAATAGAGATCAGGAAATGATCTCAACTCACTCTGGGCACTACAAGTAAGACTTATGTGCAAATTCAATGCATCCTGAGTACCATTTTATACAGGGTGCCCTGAAAACTGCAGAATTCAGGTTCCTTTTTTCAATTTTTTTCAATTTACTTTGAAAGGAAACGTTCTTAGGTGAAAAATAATCATTCTATTGTTTTGGGTATAAAATTCACAAGAGGATAGTATCCATCTAATTTTTTTACAATCAATGAGTACCAAGCTATGAATTTTCAAAAATTTGTAAGTTTTTTGTAATAGGTATATAGTTTAGGCAAATTTGACTTCTGGTTCCAAAAAAATTAATGTAAGGCTGGAAATTGTCTCAATCTACTTTGGGCATTCCAAATAAGTTCAATATAAGTTTGCAATGGATTCTGAGGTGTGCACAATACAGAGTGACAAGAAAACAACTTAATTTTGGTTCTGTTTTTAGTTTTTTGCAATTCATGCAAAAACAAAGCGTCAGATAGAGAACAGATTTCTGATACTTATCCTAGCCAATAACATTTCCAAGAGATTTGAGTCAAATTTAACCCTTTATCTTGAACATGGACCAAGCTTTGATTTGAATAGTGGTATTTTTGTGAGAAACTAATATTTCACCTTTCCCAGTTTTTAATTTTGTATGATGAGCTAGAAATGCATATTCCAAGATCCTCTGGAGATAATAATTGTCTTTCATATTTGGGCTCAATTTGTATAACATAATCCCCTCTTTTATTATGATTTTATATTAAATGAAATGATAATGATAGAAAATGAGCCAAAATGCGACTATTTCCAATCAATGACTTCCATGATGCATTTGAGCACAAATAGTACTGTCTTTTTTTCTCAGAATGAACTTAAAGCACTCAAATTCAACAAGTGATATATTATGGATTTCAACCATCTTGAAGAACTTAAAACAATATGCCATAGTTTGCCAAGATCTATTAACTTTTACAAAAGATGGGGGGCTCCTTAACAAATTATCCTTGAAAGATTCTTGAAAGATTCTTCAAGTTGTTCTTGTTGGAGAGAGGCAACAGCTTTACTGTATGCCCTTATCTGTAACAAACAGATTTTACACACTATTTCCAGTTTTTATAAAGTCCTGTAACGGGATTTTTGTTTTATTTATTTAGTTTGTTAATTATCTCTTCAAATTTTAGAATAATTTCTGTCAATCTTTTCACAATTTCTAAATGTCAGAAATTATTTTTATTCAAGAAAACAAATATTAACCAAACTATCAAAATCAATAAGCAATCAACTCTTATCTAATAATATTATACTAAGTCTGACAAAGGGGTTATTCATAATTGAAAAGACGGAAGTAAAAATCAAATTTCCAAATTATATTATAAAAAGAAATTTCAAAAATTGACAAAACAGAATTACCCAAAAATTACAAGAATTTATAGAAACCATATGATGCAATAAAACAGTAAATGGACATTTTCAAGTACGTCAATTTTCATAGAAGTGGGGCCCCAACACTTGAAGAAATATGCTTTTAAACAAATTTCACTTCACTATTTTTGTTGATTACTTTTGATATATGACGATACTTTTGTTGAAATGCCTAACTGCTTCTGTGTATGATTTCTTGGAGTCTGCCTTTAGTATCAACTGAATGTTACCTCTGGAAATGCTGAAATTTCTGTACTCCACAGAAACTGCCATCTTGTAAATGTGGTATTGAATGGATTCTGCTGGACATCTTGGTAAGGTTGAGGTTGTTCTGGGTATACCTGGAATCTTGGTGTATAAAGCTGGAAAATTGATGGAACTCTCTGTGGTTAAAGCTGGAACTGCTGTTAGGATAAAAACAATATAAAACCAATTCAGTTTCCTTATAAACTTCCTATTAACTCTGTTTGCAGATGAACTCAGAAAACAGAGACTTCATAATACAACTGAACAATTTCAATTTAACAGAGCCTATTACAATATAATGAGATTGCTAACAATTACATTACTCAAAATTATAAAAATTCAAATGAAATAATTTGAATAATAATAAAAACTTTAAATTTCAATAATGAAAAATTCAAATTATATTATCTGGAATTTACAAGGATTGTATACTCAAATTATTATTTGACATTTTAAAAATACTAATTGTACAAAATATTTTCAAACAAAAATACTAGATAAAATTTTATAGTTACCTTTTAAAAGCGGATTTGGATACAGTAATCCATGATTCAGATGTATATATTATTGACAATAACAGAACACTAACTTTACTATTAAATGATAAATTTTACAGGAACTTTGGAAAATTTGATTCTTAAAAAAAAATTATTTCATTGTTACTTTATACTAAAAATTACAAATAAAGACATCCTGAAACTTAGGAGAAGAATCATTAGAAATAACCTTGAACAGAAAGTGTTCTGCATCTTTCCAACTCTGTGAACAGACTGACTTGAGCAAAGCAGCAATAATAGAATCAGATCAAAAGCCTACCAAAAAGTAGAATTCTGAATCTTGAGAAGGAAAGAGAGAGTAACATAGCAAGTCATCTAAATAGAACTACAAAAGAAAAGGATAGAGAAATAGAGAGAGCACAAAGACTCTTTATCAAAGCAAAAAGTACTTGTAAAATATGGAAAATCAACATAACAGACAAACAAGCTCTATCTCACTCAAACTTATTGCAAAATTAGAGTGAGGCAGTTGTTTGTTGGAACTGTATTTTCAAAAACAAGATAACTGTACTGATTAACTAAATGTATGTAACATTTTGTTACAGTCCATCTGATTCTCTGACAGCACAAAATAATGTTATGTTTGTTTGGGCGGTCTTGGCAAATTAATGGACTTTATAATGCAAATTTTATTTACTATTTTCAATAATAATAAAAAATATTGGAAAGAAATTACCAGTTTGTTGATCAAAAAATACGGACATACACTTTTCTACCAGCAGGTTTCCAGATGGTGCAAATAGGGTATTGCGCAGTATAGTTATAGCAAAGAAATTTAGCATTGTTTAACTTGAAAATAAGGAAATGGCTTTTATATTCTATGCCACCTGACTGTCTGGTATTGTCTGATTGCTGACCTCTACAATTTTTATTTATTGCTAATAAATTCAGACTTCAAGAGACCAAGAATCAAATCTTGGGGAATTTCAAGTATATTGTGTGCATGAAGAGGCATCTGGTTCAAAGGTTCAACTTCCTAATAATTGCATGTATTAAGGTGATGAATTGGCTTGTCATGTCAATTTCTCCACTCTTATTTTCCTTTCTAAGGATTTCAACAACATTCCAACCTTCTTTTGTCCTTGAAATTGAATTATATACACCAAAATCTATCATCACGATCACTAACAGATGTAGTAATTATACACTGCTCAAGAAAATATAATAATTGATTAACTTGATTATGTGAATGGACTTGCAAGTCACTTCTAAGTATGTCTAAGCAAAGAAGACCCTCTGGCAAGATGAGAAAATTACTCTAACTCGGTCTATATTGGTTAAAAAATTAATGATTTTGTCTCAATCCTAGGAAACATTTTAATCTACAATTTAAGACCAAATCAATACTTTTTGAACCAATATTGACCGAGCTGGAGTCATTTTCTCATCTTGCAAGAGAGTCTTCGTTGTTTGGACAGACTATTTACAGCTTCCATATACGGTGTATAGTCTAGTCTGTCCAAGCAAAGAAGACACTCTGGCAAGATGAGAAAAAGACTCCAGCTCGGTCCAAATTGGTCAAAAAATTATTGATTTGTTCTCAATCCTATGATTGATCTACAATTTGAGACCAAATCAATACTTTTTGAACCAATATTGACCGAGCTGGAGTCATTTACTCATCTTGCCAGGGTGTCTCCTTTGCTTGGACAGACTATTTACAGTTTCTGTATACAGCGTTCAGTCTAGTCTGTCCAAGCGAAGGAGACCCTCTGGCAAGATATGAAAATGACTCCAGCTCAGTCTATATTGGTCAAAAAATTATTGATTTGTTCTCAATCCTAGGAAACATTCTGATCTACAATTTGAGACCAAATAATATTTTTTTAACCAATATTGACCGAGCTGGAATCATTTAGTCATCTAGCCAGAGGGTCTTCTTTGCTTGGCAAGACTATTTCCATATGAACTTCTCCTCGGCTGAAGATCATAGACCCTGAATGTTATCGTGCTATATCTCGGCTATTTTTCATGATAAATTAATTCTTCTTGAGGTACGAAATACTACTTAATAGGTACCTAAGATTTACATACTATTTTTTTTTCCAAATTTGAACATGGCCGGGCTGAGAGGTCATTGACGTTTGTCATTTTCTTGCCATATCTCCGTTATCGTTGAGGTAATAATTCCGAGATTGGAGGTACTAAATAGTACTTGATAGGTACTTCTAATTTGCATTATCAGTTTGATCAAATTCGGCTATGGCCGGGGAGGCATGTCGCTGGCCTGCCCATGTTATAATATTGAATATCTCTGTAACCTTTGAGGTAATAATTCCGTGATTAGAGGTACAAAATAGTACTAAATAACGTACATGTCCGTGGCCCAGCCATGAAATAATTTGATAAATCTAATCATGTCAATATTAAGTACCTATTAAGTACTATTTCGTACCTCCAATCGTGGAATTATTACCTCAAAATTGAAGGAGATATTCAATATTATAACATGGGCGGGCCAGCGACATGCCTCCCCGGCCATGGCCAAATTTGATCGAACTGATAATGCAAATTGAAAGTACCTATCAAGTACTATTAAGTACCTCTAATCTCGGAATTATTACCTCTAAGATAACGGAGATACGGCAAGAAAATAACAAAGGTCAATGACCTCTCAGACCGGCCAGGTCCGAATTTTAAAAAAATGACCATGTAAATCTTAGGTACCTATTAAGTACTATTTCGTACCTCCAATCACAGAATTATTACCTCAAAGGTGACAGAGATATTCAATATTATAACATGGGCGGGCCAGGGACATGCCTCCCCGGCCATGGCCGAATTTGATCAAACTAATAATGAAAATTGAAAGTACCTATCAAGTACTATTTAGTACCTCCAATCTTTGAATTATTACCTCAAAGATAACAGAGATACGGCAAGAAAATGACTAAGGTCGATGACCTCTCAGCCCGGCCATGTTCGAATTAAAAAAAAATGACTATGTAGATCTTAGGTACCTATTTAGTACTATTTCGTACCTCTAATCACGGAATTATTACCTTAAAGGTGACAGAGATATTCAATATTATAACATGGGCGGGCCAGCGACATGCCTCCCCGGCCATAGCCAAATTTGATCAAACTGATAATGCAAATTAGAAGTACCTATCAAGTACTATTTAGAACCTCTAATCTTGGAATTATTACCTCAACGATAACGGAGATATAGCAAGAAAATGACAAACGTCAATGACCTATCAGCCCGGCCATGTTCGAATTTGGAAAAAAAATTAGTATGTAAATCTTAGGTACCTATTAAGTAGTATTTCGTACCTCAAGAAGAATTAATTTATCATGAAAAATAATCTTGGCTATTTTTCATGATAAATTAGTTTAATAGCACGATAAAATTTTTTTGACCAATATAGACCAAGCTGGCGTCATTTTCTTATCTTGCCAGAGGGTTTTCTTCGCTTGAACAGACTAGACTATACACTGTATATGGAAGCTGTATATAGTCTGTCCAAGCGAAGGAGACCCTCTGGCAAGATGAGAAAATGAATCCAGCTCGGTCAATATTGGTTCAAAAAGTGTTAGTTTGGTCTCAAATTGTAGATCAGAAGGTTTCCTAGGATTGAGGCCAAATCAATAATTTTTTGACCAATATAGACCAAGCTGGAGTCATTTTCTTATCTTGCCAGAGGGTCTCCTTTACTTGGGCAGACTAGACAACACTGTATACGGGACCTGTAAATGGTCTGTCCAAGCAAAGGAGACACCCTGGCAAGATGAGAAAATGACTCCAGCTCGGTCAATATTGGTTCAAAAAGTATAGATTTGGTCTTAAATTGTAGATAAAAATATTTCCTAGGATTGAGACAAAATCATTAATTTTTTAACTAATATAGACCGAGCTAGAGTAATTTCCTCATCTTGCCAGAGGGTCTTCTTTGCTTAGACATACTTAGAAGTGACCTGCGAGTCCATTCACGTAATGAAGTTAATCAATTATTATATTTTCTTGATGTACAATCTTAAAACTGACTTCGTAAATATCAACTACCTTTTTTTTTTTTTTTTTTTCCAAAGAGGAAGGTAGAAATGCTTTTATGCACCATCGGCCCTGTCCCAGCAGAAGCGGTTCAGTCCGGTGTGTGGGACTAACTGCCTTCGTTTATTGTGTAGGGAAGCTAGACTAGCAGACCTACACCCCAAAAAAAGGAGACTACCCACTAAAACTACCCTTGTTACCCAAAGTCTGATTGGAACACCTCACTAAGAGATATAGCTTCAGTCAGGCTTTGGTGTGCGCCATCCGCGCTATCACTCCTCTCGCCTCCCAGTATTCCCGACTTAAATTCTCAGCATGGTCAATCAATATGCTGGCAGTCAATTTACTGGGAGGCGCATCAACACAGCACTGGTCCTCTATCTATTGAAACAGAGAAACAGAACACATCCTATATGTACACTCACAGAATTATAATTACAGAACATTTCCATAACATATAATTACAGAATATTTGTATCACGCTACACAGCAAGTTCATTGACATAATATTTGAGACCCAGATATACATTTTTTTTTTTTTTTACCTGGGTTCTCTCTTTCTATCACTCAGCATACATGATAGAGTCATAGAGTCACACAGATAATAACAAGAATCTTCTCACAAGGATTACCGAATTTCTCAACTACATAGGAATTCCCTGAACTGACATAAAAACTAACATTTCATATCACAAAGAATCATATAGCTAAGCAATTTGATTCTCACACCCTCTGTACAGTATACATCATCCTGGCACTAGCCAGCAATAAAGCAATAAAATAACAAGACAAATGATAGAATCACATAGCACAACTGGTCAACCAGCATATCTAGACAAAATAATATCCAATAGTTCACAACAAAACATAATATACATTCTCAATTATCATAATACCTCAACTAACATAAGGATTTCTCACAGTGAAAATGTACATAGAAAACCTAACTAACATAACATTAGCTGAAATGAAATCAACACTAATCACTGAAGTACAAGCAACATAGCACACCCTAACAGCAAGCCTAACATAACTAAGTAACCTAGTCCTAACATGGTCAGTGAAGTGAACACAGAAAAACTAACAGTAGAGAAACTAACACTATAATTCGAAATAATTCTTAGTAGGACTCAACAACCTAATCCTCACATGTTTGGTATAGTACTATGCTGGCACCATCATATAGCCAATAAAGTTTTGCATAGTCATAGTAATACAATATAATTCAGTATTATACAATAAAACATTATATACATTCTCACTTATCTTAATTCCATACCTAATATAAGAATATTGCACACTGAAAATGAACATAGAAAGACAAATTAACCTAACAAGTCACTATACTTGCACCAGTAAACTTCAAAAATAGTCAGTATATTAATAAATGGACCTAGTTGAGAGGACTTATAGCTGCATCTGCCGCTCTTCTGCTAGCTTACGTCCCAGGATGATGTGAAGAACATTGCTGTACTCTTGCCATCTCTCATGATTCTGTAACATCTCATCAATGATGGTTGCAGTCGTGAATCCCTCAGGATGCTGAAGATGCCTTTGCCGCTCTGCATCCCACCTGTTACAATGAAATGCTGTATGTTCCACAGTGTCCTCATCCTCGCAGTAGAGGCAGGTTGGTGACTCTCTCCATCCTATACAATGCAAATAGTGCATGAATCCACCATGACCACTTAGAAACTGAGTGAGTAGATGATCAAGTTCGCCATTCTTCCGGGTGACCCACCGTTTGACGTCAGGAATAAGAGAATGCATCCAACGTCCAGTTGTTGACACATTCCATTGCTGTTGCCACTCTTGAAACAGTTGTGTGGATGCCTCTGCTTTCTCCATACCGTTGCAACGTCTGGTTCGTTCTTGCACTCTTAACTCCCAGGGTGGTGTTCCTGCCGGTACCAGGGCAGCTTCATGAGAAATTGTTCTGTATGCTCCAATAATGTGCATTGCCAGTCGTCTCTCAATGCTTGCTGCAGCTATCCGCACCTTTGCATACCGAAATGCTCCAGCCCATACTGGAGCTGCATACAGAAAAACAGATCCTGCAATGGAGGCTATCAATCGACGCTTGCTGGTGTTTGGCCCAGTTGTCTTCCTCATTAAGTGTGATAGTGCTGTCACCACTTTGGTTGTCTTTGATGCTGCCTCTGTAATGTGTGGAATAAAATTTTGATTCTTATTGAGCCACACACCAAGGTATTTGACACGCTCTTTGGGTATCAGCTCTGTGCCACAAACTGTGAATGATATGTTGTCCAGGACTCTCCTACCTGCCATGACAATAGCCTCACACTTCTGTGGTGCAATTTGGAGGTCATGTTGCTCCATCCAAGCTTGTACCATCGCAGCAGCTGCATTTCCCTTGTGTATCAGTTCTTCTTCATTTCTGGCAGTCACCAGTATAGCAAGATCATCCGCATAAGCCACTGGTTCAACACCCTCTGGCCAATTGAGGCGTAAGACTCCATCATAAGCTAGATTCCACAGAGTGGGGCCCAATATGGAGCCCTGAGGCACCCCACATGTGACAATGCGTTCTGTAGACCCATTAATTATAATTGTACGATCTCACAGATAGTCTTGTAGGATCCGCTGAAGGTACGCTGAGATGCCAAGTGCCTCAAGTCTTGTCAGGATCACCTGCCATGAGACACTGTTGAATGCATTCTTCACATCAAACAGCAGCATGGCAGGAATCAATCTAGTCCTGTAGGAACCTCCGGCTGCCATGTTGACCTTCTCAGTGACTCTTTCCAGTGCCGTGACTGTGGACCGCCCTTTCCAGAAGCCATGTTGCTGATTGCTCAAGCCATTCTTCTGCTCCAGTTCTGCAGTTAGTCGACAGACCAGAAGCTGTTCAAGAAGCTTCCCAGCTATGTCCAGCAAGCATATAGGCCGATACTTGCCAGAGCTTCCCTTAGGGATAAGAACTAAACGACTCTGCTTCCAAGATAGGGGATATTCCCCAGTGGAAATAACTTGGTTATAGACCTGCAGCAAAACATCTGGTCTTGTTGTGGCAGCCATGGACACTACCTCTGCTGGAATGCCATCAGGGCCTGGTGCTTTTTTATGACTAAGACGGCGTGTTGCATTTTGGAGTTCCTCTAGTGTGAAGTAGGGTACCTCTTCAACTGCAATATCCCTGTAATCAGGAAGTTGATGATGTGGGAATAGCTCATCCGCTGCTTGGGTGGCCACATCCATAGTAAGCTCTGATTGCCCCTTAAGTTTTTTAAGAGCAATCCTATAGGCCTCCCCCCATGGGTTATCATCTAATTCCATGCATAACCGTTGCCAGATAGCCCTCTTTTCTGTGGCAATGGCTTTGCGCAGTGCTGTACGTGCTATCCGATATGCCTGTTGCAGAGGGGCAAGTTCCTCAGGTGAAAGTCTGCGACGGGCTCTAGTGAGGTTTCTTCTGTGCCGTGTGCATTCTGCCCTAACACTGGCTATTGCTGCAGTCCACCAATAGACAGCTCGGTGACGGTGGCCACCTCTTGGGGTCAGCAATTCTTCACATGCCTGTGTGAGTGCGGTGACAAGCTGATCTGGTGTTAGATTGTGAAGATTCTGAAGATGTTGATCTACTGCGTTTCTAAGACCCAATGTATTCTCAAATCTCCATCCATAGTGCACTAGGTGATGAGGAGCATGATGTGGCTGATTAGCTGTGGTGCCAATTTGAAAGTAAATATGGAGATGAGGACTCAGACTTTCAGTGTTTAGGACCTGCCACTCCCTGACTCTGTTTGTGATCCTTCTGGTCCCAAAAGTGAGGTCAATAACTGAGGTACTGTCACCTCTCACAAATGTAGGCTCATTGCCATCATTAAGAACATGCAGCTGGAGTGATGCTTGCCAGTCCTCAAGAATTTTCCCTCTTCTATCATGGCATCTATTACCCCAGGATGGAGACTTGGCATTGAAGTCGCCAGCAATAATAAACTCAAAACCAGGCTTCCTAACCAGTGCTGCTAGTTCATCAAGATCCTGCTCAAAATGCTGTATATTGGAGTTGGGGGAAAAATAACAGCTTACCAGAATAAGTTTGGGTTCAACCTCTGCCCACACATGACCACTACCTGCACCGCTTGCTAGCCATCCCTTCTGGATTCTCAATGCAGCATCCAGTCGTCTGTCAACAAGCCAGCCAGGACTGAGCATTGTAGCCTTGTTGGGCTCACTTACAATCAGCATGTCTATGTTCCTTTGTGCTGCCTCTGCAAAGAGAATATCGTGGCAGACCCGACTTCTATTCAGATTAGCCTGTAGAACTCGAAGCATGATGTAGTGAATGGTGGAGCCCCTCCAGCTCACATTGTAGACATTGAACTCCATTACAGTCAGCCACCTCATGACCTTTGCCATGGCATTGGATACATATATCCCTTCTGTCAGGGCCTGAGCAATGCCTAGACAGATGTCCAGTCTGCCAACACCTGTAGCAGCGTTGATGCTTTCTTGGTTGTTGATGTCTTCTTTGTTGAGGTACAGTTTGTTCTTGGCATATTTTTGAATTGGTGCGATGCCCCTCCAGCCCACATTTGCCACACTTTGGTCTTGATTGACAGTCAGCTGCCTTATGACCCGGTTCATGACACTTGAAACAATTATTTCTCCTAAAATATCAACTACTAATATCAACTAAATATCAACTAATATCAACTACCTGGTTTTACGTATATTTTAGCCCCAATAAGATAATAAGTACCTCAAAAAATATCGTGAAAATTTGAAAATTTCAAATTTTCTCAGCCCGGCCATGAGCAAATTTGACAAAACTGATTATGGAAATATTAAGTACCTATCAAGTACTATTTAGTACCTTCAATCAAAAAGTTGATATCTCAAAGGAAAAGGATGAAATTGAGATTCTTAAGTTTGATGCGTATCCAACCCTACTAGACGTTCAAACTGTTGGGGTTGGTGAGGAGTATCAGTAGTAGTAGAATGCCGGTTCTGGCGCACCTAAAGGACATTGCATCCCAAGGTCACTTTTGACAACTCATCCAATCTAACATCACCACAACCTCCTTCCTCCCACCAC
Organism: Sogatella furcifera; assembly: GCA_017141385.1. Taxonomy (NCBI): domain Eukaryota; kingdom Metazoa; phylum Arthropoda; class Insecta; order Hemiptera; family Delphacidae; genus Sogatella; species Sogatella furcifera. The sequence continues at coordinate 34,007,278 of CM029549.1, forward strand.
CATCACACCACCAACATTCCTCCCTCCATCACCCTCACCTTGCAGATGACCATCATCCATCACCCCCCCCCTCACATTTTCCATTGCAGATGAGCAGTGTATAATTACTACAACTGTTAGTGATAGTGATGATAGATGTTGGTGTATATAATTCAATTTCAAGGACAAAAGAAGCTTGGAATGTTGTTGAAATCCTTAGAAAGGGAAATAAGAGTGGAGAAATTGACATGACAAGCCAATTCATCACCTTAATACATGCAATTATTGGGAAGTTGAACCTTTGAACCAGATGCCTCTTCATGCACACAATATACTTGAAAATCCCCAAGATTTGATTCTTGGTCTCTTGACACTGATCCACAAGAAGGGACCATGTGGTAACTGTACAAATTAACAAGGCATAACAGTATTAACAAAATACAGAGGGGAGACTGTATGAACACATAGTAGAGAAGAGAATTCGAGAAAAATAAGTATGGTATAGGAAAAGAAAAAACTGCAAGACACTATTGTACAGATAATACATTTACAATTAAACAAATCATTTAGAGAAACCCTACAATATTGCACCAATACTGAGACTTTTAAGAAGTCTGAATTGATAAGCAATAAATGAACATTGTAGAGGCCAGCAATCAGACAATACCAGACAGTCAGGTGGCATAGAAGATGAGAGCCACCAGCTGGCTATTACAATCGATTTCCTTATTTTCAAGTCAGTTCTCACTCTGCTTTCCTAAGTGAAAGAATGCTTAATTTCTTTGCCATAACTATAATATTTCTTATTATTATTAAAAATTGTAAACAAAATTTGCATCATACAGTCCATTAATTTGCTAAGACTGCCCAAACAAACATAACATTATTTTGTGCTGTCAGAGAATTAGATGGATTGTAACAAAATGTTACATGCATTAAGTTAATCAGTACAGTTATCTTGTTTTTGAAAATACAGTTCCAACAAACAACTGCCTCACTCTAATTTTGCAATAAGTTTGAGTGAGATAGAGCTTGTTTGTCTGTTATGTTGTCTGTAATATTTTCCATATTCTACAAGTACTTTTTGCTTTGATAACAAGTCTTTGTGCTTTCTCTACTTCTCTATTCTTTTCTTATGTAGTTCTTTTCAGATGACTTGCTACATTACTCTCTCTTTTCTTCTCAAGATTCAGACTTGTACTTTTTGGTAGGCTTTTGATCTGATTCTATTAGTGCTGCTTTGCTCAAGTCAGTCTGTCCACAGAGTTGGAAAGATGCAGAACACTTTCTGTCCAAGGTTATTTCTAATGATTCTTCTCTTAAGTTTCAGGATGTCTTTATTTGTAGTTTTTAGTATAAAGTAACAATGAAATAATTTTTTTAAGAATCAAATTTTCCAAAGTTCCTGTAAAATTTATCATTTAATAGTAAAGTTAGTGTTCTGTTATTGTCAATAATATATTCATCTGAATCATGGATTACTGTATCCAAATCTGCTTTTAAAAGGTAACTATAAAATTTTATCTAGTATTTTTGTTTGAAAATATTTTGTACAATTAGTATTTTTAGAATGTCAAATAATAATTTGAGTATACAATCCTTGTAAATTCCAGATAATAACATTTGAATTTTTCATTATTGAAATTTAAAGTTTTTATTATTATTCAAATTATTTCATTTGAATTTTTGTAATTTTGAGTAATGTGGTTATTGTTGGTAATCTCATTATATTGTAACAGGTTCTGTTAAATTAAAATTGTTCATTTGTATCATGAAGTCTCTGTTTTCTGAGTTCATCTGCAAACAGAGTTAATAGGAAGTTTATAAGGAAACTAAATTGGTTTTATATTGTTTTTATCCTAACAGCAGTTCCAGCTTTACCCACTGAGAGTTCTATTGATTTTCCAGCTTCACCCACCAAGTGTTTCATCAATTTTCTAGCTTTACACACCAAGATTCCAGGTATACCCAGAACAACCTCAACCTTACCAAGATGTCTAGCAGAATCCATTCAATACCACATTTACAAGATGGCAGTTTCTGTGGAGTACAGAAATTTCAGCATTTCCAGAGGTAACATTCAGTTGATACTAATGGCAGACTCCAAGAAATCATACACAGAAGCAGTTAGGCATTTCAACAAAAGTATTGTCATATATCAAAAGTGATCAACAAAAATAGTGAAGTGAAAAAGTGTTTAAAAGCATATTTCTTCAAGTGTTGGGGCCCCACTTCTAGAAAAATTTAGGTATTTGATAATGTCCATTTACTGTTTTACTGCATCATATGGTTTCTATAAATTCTTGTAATTTTTGGGTAATTCTGTTTTGTCAATTTTTGATATTTCTTTTTATAATATAATTTGGAAATTTGATTTTTACTTCCGTCTTTTCAATTATGAATAACCCCTTTGTCAGACTTAGTATAATATTATGAGATAAGAGTTGATTGCTTATTGAATTTGATAGTTTGGTTAATTTGTTTTCTTGAATTTGAATAATTTCTGCCATTTCGAAATTGTGAAAAGATTGACAGAAATTATTCTAAAATTTGAAGAGATGATTAACCAACTAAGTAAATAGAACAAAAATCCCGTTACAGGACTCTATAAAAACTGGGAATAGTGTGTAAAATCTGTTTGAAATCTGTTACAGATAAGGGCGTACAGCAAAGCTGTTGCCTCTCTCCAACAAGAACAACTTGAAGAATCTTTCAAGGATAATTTGTTAAGGAACCCCCCATCTTTTGTAAAAGTTGATAGATCTTGGCAAAATATAGCATATTGTTTTAAGTTCTTCAAGATGGTTGAAATGCATAATATATCACTTGTTGAATTTGAGTGCTTTTAGTTCATTCTGATGTGCCGAGAAAACACAGTACTATTTTTGTTCAAATGCATCATGGAAGTCATTGATTGGAAATAGTTGCATTTTGGCTCATTTTTTATCATTATCATTTCATTTAATATAAAATTATAATAAAAGAGGGGATTATGTTATACAAACTGAGCCCAAATATGAAAGACAATTATTATCTCCGGAGGATCTTGGAATATACATTTCTAGCTCATCATACTAAATTAAAAACTAGGAAAGGTGAAATATTAGTTTTCATAAAAATACCACTATTCAAATCAAAGCTCAGTCCTTGTTCAAGATAAAGGGTTGAATTTGACTCAAATCTCTTGAAAATGTTATTGGCTAGGATGAGTATCAGAAATCTGTTCTCTATCTGACGCTTTTTTTTGCATGAATTGCAAAAAACTAAAAACAGAACCAAAATTAAGTTGTTTTCTTGTCACTCCTCAACTCCTAAATTGTGCACACCTCATAATCCATTGCAAAGTTATATTGAACTTATTTGGGATGCCCAAAGTAGATTGAGACAATTTCCAGCCCTACATTAATTTTTTTGGAACCAGAAGTCAAATTTGCCTAAACTATATACCTATTACAAAAAACTTACAAATTTTTAAAAATTCATAGCTCGGTACTCATTGATTGTAAAAAAATTGGATGGATACTATCCTCTTGTGAATTTTATACCCAAAACAATAGAGTGATTATTTTTCACCTAAGAACGTTTCCTTTCAAAGTAAATTTTAAAAAACTGAAGAAAGGAACCAAAATTCTGCAGTTTGCGGTGCACCCTGTATAAAATGGTACTCAGGATGCATCAAATTTGCACATAACTCTTACTTGTAGTGCCCAGAGTGAGTTGAGATCATTTCCCAATCTCTATTCACCTTCTAGGACCTAGAATTCAAATTTTCTGGAGCAATTACTATGAATAAAAGGGGGTGAACAACAATGGGCTGTAGGGGGTTGTTGCACCAAAATAGCACCTGGCAACATCCAGATTCATAATCAGCATGCTTTTCTGAGTAGGAAACCGTTGAGAAAGTGAGGTCCTTATATTTTGCATACTAAACTACCCCTGCCCCTGCACCTACTAAAACTGCCCCTGGTCTATCAGATGATATACTTTCATTGGAGTCAGCTGAGATATTTCAGATAGGTTTTAAGGTAAGTTTTTCTTTATGCAAAACGGTTTGACAGTTGACCACAGGCTAACAACAAGTGCTGTGATTGGCTATAGTTATTTGACTGTAGCTAACCGTTGGACTGTTACCTATGAAGGAAAACATTATTAAGATAATTATATAGACTGATGCCCGGTTTTCCAACCGGCAAAGAGATGCCGACAGAAAGGCATTAATGTGTCCACTGCATTGCTGACTTCCTTGTGCCAACTTTTGGAATTGACACATAATCTGAATGTACCGTGAATACAGAGGGAGGGAGTGAGTGTGTGAGAGAGAAGGAATGATGTTCTTTTTTATATTGTTCACCTTCCTTGATTTTTTTTGTAGGAGAAGGAAACAATCATTCTAGGCTAGCTGAATGAGGGTGGATAACAGTGGCAACAGGGCTCACCATTGCCAGTGACCTTGGTCATTCCAATAATCTGTAGGCGACTATAGTGATATTGTTACGGGTTTCCACTATAATAAAAGACTTGAGGCAATTTATACTGATTAACTTTATTAATTACACTGCTATAACACACTGAAAAGATTAACTATAACAGAACAGAAGATAGCACGAGAGTTTATAATGTTTCACAATAGAAATTACACTAAGGAAATTTGATGAAGCAGTCTTTATCTACGTTACACTTGCTAGTTGATTAGAAGAGAAAGCAAGAACCAACAAGAGGAATAAGATACATAACTATAGAGTGTCTATATACAACGTCTGAAGCGTTTGTCCTATCACACAATACGGCTGACACAATTGTTTGAATGCTTGAGTAGGACTGACTCTCTGCAAACATTCCTGTCTCTCTATAAAAGGGTATGAAATTGCTAGAGAGTGCTAGAAATGAATAGAGAGTTCTATTAAATGCTGGTGGGCCCATAATTACTTCCAGAGGCTTCCAGACAGTTATTTGTTTCCTAAACAATGCAACCACTTGATGAACACAGCCTCCCATCCCCCCACCTGCCCATCACTTGATGCCCCAGCCTCAAGGCCATCAGACACTGTTGAATTCCATAACAATATATACATCCTGTTATAGAACAATCATTCTTCTGTAATAAAATGTGGATACAATTTAGGTTAAGTTTATTAAGTTTATAATATTTTAGATTAAGTATGAAGTTAGTTTATTACCAACTATATTAAGCACATTAGACTATAACCATTTTTGTTTCCGCTGTTATATTTCGGTATTAACAAATGTGCCAAATAAAGGGTGCTACTATTTAATCCATTTGATATACTGCCTGAGTCAATTATTATGCAATAAGAAACAATTAGCAGTTCAATACAATTTTGGCGTGATAGCTGGAGGGAACAGATTGCCAACTAACCTGATTTTGACTGTGGCTGTTCTCTGCCATGAATGAGAGTTAATAGCAGGCTATTTAATCATATTATTGGAATAAGTCATAGTTATGACAATGATCTGCTTAGCCAGCAGACCTTAATTATGGACCTCTTGTGCAATCCTATGACCATTCCTATGGTCACTGACTCTTGACCTGGAAATCTCCAAAATTGTGTGACATTGTACAATATTGGAAATATATGATGGGTGGGGGTTGGCTGGTGATGGCGATACAACCGAGACTTCTTGGTTGGTTCAACATCCCCAGCTAGTCATTCTAATCCAGACTGCCACCCAAGATAGACCAGGAAGAGGAGTGACCGGAGGAATGGAGGGCAGGATTCAAATCATATTTCTTATAGCTGGTGAGTCCCTAATTCCATCACTATAAAACTCGAGTCACCTATTTTGTACTTTCTATTTTGTGTTTGTATTCAATCTTTGTAAAATAATTTATTTTTTTTTCTTTTCTAAAAGTTCTAAATTTGTTTGAAATTCCTTTTGGATAAGGCCTTTTGCCTACCTAAACCAAGACACCATAACAAAATAACTTCCAAGTAGGAATAGGTCTAAAATAAATTCAACTAATTTATTATTCCAATAATTGTAGAATTGAGTGTTGTACTCAAATATTTGTAATTGTTTGCTCGATAGTCTGTCCATCCATCATCCTCACGGTCATTCAGGTGGGGATTAGGATCTCCCTTTTTTTTCTATCTTATTGAGCTTATAATACTGAAAAAGTGGATTGAGACCGTTGTCCAAAATATAGGTTGTAAATTTTCTAGAGACTTGAATATTCTAATTTGTGGTAATTATCCAACAGAAATTTGAATTCTGTAATAAGTAGCAATAAACTAATAAATAATTATTGATAGTTAAGAATAAATATTTTACTGATAAAATTTGATTGAAACAGCTGTCCCAAATATTATTAAAATATTTATTATTATAATATTAAGCTGTCCAATGAGCTCTATTATTAAAATCTGTAGTAATGTTTCATGACATAAAAATCATAACTTAAATAGGATATAAGAGATCATTAGATATATCATAAAAATATAAGATCAGAACTGTCCCATATAAAACGTTAGACTTTGGTCTTCTCAATATTTTAATTTAGTTTCAATAAAAGTTGTGCTGTAATCCATTATAATTATTATTATTCAATTAAACCGGCCTCGGTGGCGCAGTGGGCTAGGGCGTCACAACCTTCAGTCCGCTAGCGCTGCCGCAGGTCTGGGTTCGAATCCCAGTGGCATGGCTGTTTTTCACCTCATCAATCACCTTCGCACTCATGATCCATTACCCACGCACAAGCTAAAAAATGCTTATGTGGGCATCATCCGCAATAAAAAATAAATAAAAAAAAATAAACTGATAAATTGATTGTCCAAATCCTAGTTAGCCCAAGCACTTCAAAATACATTGTTTATGTTAATAGGCTGTTTCAAATATTTTCTTTAGGTTTTTTAAAATAAATAAATTCCGTTTTATTAAGTTTGACTTCCAATCACGCTGCACTAGGTTGATAGAAAGAGGTCAAGTTTGTGATACTGGAATCCTGTTCCCTAGTTTCTATTGTCCATGTCTTCTTTTATCTGTTAATTTAATGGTATATTCATTCAGTGGTGAATTAATTTATTTACTTATTTACTGACTTATTCATTTATGTAATTTAAATAATAATTCCAACCATTCTAACAAAATAGACTATTGCATTTCAATTAGCAATAAAGTGAGAACTAAATTTATTGTTTGAAAACACAGACTTCTGTCCAAAACATCTTCATACAGAATTTGGCAAATAATAAAGCTTGAAACCAGGCTATAATATTTCATATTTTCAATTAATTATTGTTTAATTGAGTATTAAGGAGTCATAGTCCAGAAGAAATACTGTGTTATAAAAGTTTTGACTTGAGATCAATAAGATATTCCAAATGGATTAATTCAACAAATTTTATGCATGTAATAATCGACTTATTTAATTGTTGTTTGAGTTATGTATCTGAGTATTGATTCTAATTATTTATTGATTAATTTATGTATGTAATAATTGACTTATTTAACTGTTGTTTGAGTTATGAATCTGAGTATTGATTTTAACCATTTATTGATTGATTTATGCATGTAATAATTGACTTATTTACTTGTTGCTTGAGATATGCATCTGATTGTTGACCTATCGACTTGTTGATTGATTTAGGGATTAAATTATTGATTAATTTGATTAATGTTGGACTAGTGTAGTATTTTCTGATTGATTCTTTTATTTATTTCTTGTTTTAAATTAAATTAAAGATAACTATTAAATTCAGAGAAGTGTGAATAGAACAGCCTGTACTATTCTGCATAGAGAAATAGTCTTCCTAAATTCTCCTCAAAATTACTTTGTGCTTCTCCACTAAATAAACTCTGCTTAAGTATAATTCTGTAGTGAGGAGTGGAGGTAGTATAGCTTCCACTTCCTTGATATTTGGTCTCATATTTATTTTGTTGAGAATATTAATTCTTCACTACTGAGATTCTTAGGACCCATAAAGGTTGATTGATCAAATCCTGTATTTGCATCAAAGGTACATTGTGTTGTCTATATCTTGTTTTAACTAAACCCTGTGTGGCCGGTACTTTGTGTTGTTTTGTAGCTTGCTTACTTATTATTGTTTAATCTCCTTTTTGTTGTGCCATGATAATAATAATAACAACCATACTCAAATCTGCAAAGAAGTTGGAATAAAAGTGGTGTAAAAATCCTCTTGTCAATCTCACTGAGTTTACCCAGCCTCTGGTACAGTCTACCCCACCAAGTAGGGAGTAGGACTCTGGGAGTCAACGCCCCAGAGGATTACACTTCTAACAAGAGAAGAAGTCAGCCAGCAACAGTGATTATTCCTCAAATTTATTGTTATTCTTCAGGTAATTTTGAACTTTGTTCTTGTTGGAGAGAGGCAACAACTTTGCTGTACGCCTTTATCTGTAACAAACAGATTTTACACACTATTTCCAGTTTTTATAAAGTCCATCTGTTTCTCTGACAGCTCAAAATAATGTTATGTTTGGGCAATCTTAGCAAATTAATGGACTGTATGATGAAAATTCTATTTACTATTTTCAGATTATTTATTACTAGGTTTCCAGATGGTGCAAAT
>CM029549.1:34616305-35011356 GCA_017141385.1 Sogatella furcifera
ATCGGTAAAATACAGAAATTCCAATTTTGCAGCATAAAAATAGCATGGGAGCCATAGGGGATTCGAGTTTGTTTGGAATCATCATGGCGGATTTGTACCACGTGATCAAGCCAGCTAATCAGAAGCATGACAGTCAATGGCCACACTGTCTTATCAAGTCACTGTACGCGAACCAAATTGTAGGAAACATTCTAATTTTTAATTTGAATCCAAATTTAGAATTTTTGAACCAATATTGACCGAGCTGAAGTCATTCTCCCATATTGCTAGTATATCGCCTTTGCTTGTACAGACTATAGCATAAAATTGATTGCTTATGGATGTATTTTGAATAACTTGAATGATATTTTCAGTTTTAATATCACTGTGAAATATGGAAATTCCAACCAAGAATCAGGCTGCTATCGAAGATGCCATTGCTGGTTACTTGGATATGCACGGAATCTTCAAAGAAATCATCGTCACTGCCAAAAAATATGGAGAGTCTTTATCTGAAGAGAACAGCTCTCTTAGATTTTCTATAGAACTCAATGTTCTAGACCTGACTGAAATTGATGGTAAGATTCATATGTAAGCAAGTACTCATCATTTATGTGTGATTCAAGAAAAAAATCAATATTATTATAACAAGGTTAATGTAGGCTAAAGTATATGATGAACTTACATGTTCTACTGTATTTCAAAAATTTTCCTAAATTTGATAAATTTTATGTCGCATCTTACGCTTACATTAACAGCTTATTTGCATCCAATGTGACTATAGGCATACCCTCAAACTATCTTATTCCATATCTAATCTCAGATGCTCAGCGTGCCTGAAGACACAGTTTCAAAATATTGAAGAATTTAAAATGAATAAGACCAAACTCTCGCTTATTCCTATAAAACACGAGTAAGCTAACATTAAAGCTTAACTGACTGATTAGAAAATGAATTCAGGATGTAAGAAACAACCAGTTGAATATAAATCAGTTAGCAGGAAGTGATGGGAAGCTGTATTTGAGAGGATTCTATAAGAGGATTTTATAAGTAAGATAGCTTGATAAAATTGATAAGTTGATGATTATAGTACCAGTAGCAAATTATAATTTATAGTTTGAAATTACGAAAGTAATAAGTATCGTATCCTTGAAGCAAACCAATCAGCAGGACTGATTGATTTATTTATCACATCAGGAAAATGTATTGAAACCAAAACAAGTGAATACGGTAAAAAATAATGATTTAATCAATTGGATTATTTTTTATTCTTATTTTCTGTTATTTTGATATTTTTGATGATTTTTGTTCCAGTTGAAGCTACGCATTTCTTGAAGCGTGATCCGCATTTATTTTGTAAACTTATGGAGAAGGTTATCCACTGTGCTATTACAAATGCTTTGGATTTTGAAATTGATTTGGACAGAATTCGAGTTACACTCAGAATTGATTTGCCAAGTTTTTCTGAATCTATTTGTTCATCTACTTCTCCTCTTCTACCAGGACTTTTCATAATGAGAGGAATTCTCATTGCAGTTACTACTGTTTCAAAGTATCTGTAAGTACAGACTTACAACTGTAAGTACTACTGTATGTTTATACATATCTGTAGTAGGCCTATAGTCCGTCCAAGCAAAGAAGACATTCTGGAGAGATGTGAAAATGGCTTCAGGTCGATCAATATTGGTTCAAAAATTATAAATTTAATTTCAAGTTGTAGAACAGAATTTTCTCAACAATTTGAGACCAAATTTTAACCAATATTGACCAAGGTTGAGTCATTCACCCATCTTGCCAGAATATCTTCTTTGCTTGGACATAATATACTTATATTTTGAAAATAATTTTATTCCTTCAAGAATGCAGCATCTTCTCAACTGAATAAAGTTAATGGAATACATAATACATCAATACATAATTCACCAACTCCAAAGGTTGGTTATTGATTGTAGAGTGTAAAAATTAATGATCAATGTTACTATCCTGCTTACAACTCTTCTCAATCACAATTACTAAGTTGTCTTCGATTCTTGAAAGATATCATGTAGTAAGATAGTATTGTAAAGACTAGATCTTATTGGTAATTTTCATACTGTAGTTGCTTGTAGTTTTTATTTTTCAACTTATTGTTAACATTACGTACCTCTTGACAAAATGTGAATTAGTTTTATCCTGACGTCTTTTTTATAAGTTCAGTTAAAATTAAATATTATTTATTCATTTATTCTAATTGTGGTAGAATGAAATGCGAATTGCTGGTTAGCAAATGGTTATTATTATCGACTCTAGTTACTTTCAGCATAACTGTGCTAGTGACCATTCTTGCATGTTTTTATGCTTATTAATCATTTTTATTTCCATTTGATATTCGCAGACGTAGCAAGCTGTATTTCTGTCCTATCAAAGAGTGTCCTTGTGGAGGAGCGAGGGAGAGAGTCGATGTAGACTGTGAAAACGCGCAACAGCGCTGTGTTGTCACTAATTTTCCCAAATCTGAAAATGTGGCCGCACAAGAGACTGGAGATCAAATTATGGGTGTTATCGTACAATCAGATGCTTTGAACTTGATGCCGGGCTTATCACGAGGCATAATGGTTTCTTTTAGAGGTCAGTGGCGAGCCTAAAAGTAGATATCATTTCAGAGTTACATAGATTTCAATCTTGATCAATAGAGTTCGTTTTGTTTTCACCCAAGCTACAGCTGGTGCCAAAAATTAAAGCAGGTTTGTTTGATCCTTGTACACTACGTGATTGGACCAGCTTACGCAGACTGTTTGCAGACAAAATCAGCTGTTGAACGAACAAGGAACAGATGAAACAGTCTTAATTTTTGCCACTAACTATAAGTATGAAATCAACTCTAATGTAAAATAATAATCAATGGTGTGAGATGAATTTCCACAGTGACAATGTAGTCACTGATATTTGGAAGAGCTAAAGCTTTCATTTCTCTCACAAAATTTATTTCAATGTAGCCTACGCCCTACGGTATTGCACTGAGAGTTTTTTTTATTTTTTTGTCAATTCAAATGAATATAATTTGATTTTGAAATTTGACTTGCAAATTGATTTTCAGATGATCTAGCCGCGGGCTTAGAACTAGGTGGCTGCTATCAGTTGACTGTAACCAGAGATCGTGGCATGACCAGCTTGTTGGCCTGGGGAGTTCAAGAGTGTCTGCCTGAACCGCAATCTCGCCTCTTGTCTGGTCTCCGTTTGAGCCAAATTCCTCAATCTATACAACATCTTGTGCATCAACTGAGGTAAGGTGCCAATTTATCATTATTAGCTCTAAAGAAAATACAGTATTTATAAAAATTTATTTCATTATTCTACAATCGAGAGAAATAAATCTATATCTATATAAGCGAAATGGCACTGACTGATTCATCACCAGAACTAAAAATCCACTGAACCGAATGCGTTCAAATTTGGCAGGCATGCTCAGTTGGACGTTTAGACGCGCGCTAAGAAAGGATTTAAAAAACTTTTCGAGGATACGCCAAATATTTTAGTTTTTCTAGAGTTTTTCGGCGTTTTCCTCATTTTTTCGAGAACCAATCGGTAGAAAATGTTGATATTTGGTGGGCAGGTTCAGATGAGGTCTAGAAATTTTGTGTTGAAATATTTTTGCAATCCGTTCAAGATTACGCCAGTAATCAGGTTTTCAAAATTGTAGATGTGTTGCGGGTTGCATATATTCCACCTTGATACGACCAATCCTAACTGTCAATTGAATGGTTCAGCGAAATTAAAGATGAATTAATTTGGAAGATATTGAATCAAGTTTCAAACTATGTCCGATATACTTCCCAAGGTTACGCTTAATATTAGCGTTTTACTATTTTTTTGAATTTTCGGAGTTTTTCTTAGATTTTTCTAGAACAAATTGGCAGAAAATGTTGAAATCAGGTAAACAGGTCCAGATTAGGTGTAGAAATGCTGTGCTTAATAAATTTCAAATCCACATAACAGAAACTGTATTTTAGACTGATTTTATCTGTAGACTGTTGTCTCAGCGACTTTGGTCCTTCAGCGACTGTAGCTCTTTAGTCCCAGCGACTGGCGTTATGGAAGACAAATGCTCCAGATCCAATAATAGAGCTCAAATAGGAGGAGATACCGCAATTCAGTTGCCGTGTACAAAGTCCTTGAACAGACTTTGGTCAGGGGTAAACAGATGCAAGTCGGAACTTGTGCGATGGGGCTGCAGTGAGGATGCGGAATGCTACAAAACTATGAAATCTATTAACCTGTACCGACTTGAGAACAAGCTGTAATATGGGCGACCTCATTCCAGTAAATGGCAAAGCAGTTTCTGCAGTGACACATTGGAAAACATTTAACTTAATATGGTCACTCTAAACAGGAAAGAAGAAGACTCTTTAGTCTATAGACTATAGTTTCTATAGTTATATGATTGCTTATAATCTGTTGGCTTTAGTCCATACTCCTTAGTATACCATGTATAGTAGTATACTATGGCCTCTACAGGCTATCTTATAGCTTTAAATTTGTTTTACTTTGTTATTCTACATTAGCTACATTATTATTCAATAAACCTATATTGAACAAACTTCCCAAACTTAACAAATAAATGATAAATCAATGAAAATAAATAAATAAATCTCTCAAATAAATGACGAATGATAATGAACGATTGCAGCAAACAATGCCATTCATAAATAGCATATTTGAAAATTGAAATCTGATATATTTTTATTTTTCAGTGAAAATTGTCCAAGGTCTTCATGGGCATTGTTTGCTGCTCTATCGTCCCAGCTGGCCTATCAGCTTGCTCCTATGAATTGTTTCCTGCATTTGAAAGCTGGCATCCTCCTGAGTCTTGCCTCACAGGTAAATTGATATTCCATGTCAATTATTTTTCCATCGTATTTTATTTATTCATTATACAAAACACTTTATTTTCACAATGGCGACTTGATACCAAGTATATTAAGCACTGGCGGCTCATACTCACGAGACAGGTGAAGTGCCTGAGTCTTTTACTGTATAGCACTTCACTTGTTTTGTGGGCACGAGCCGCGAGTGATTTCAAGCCAGGTAATGACTGAGTTGGTGAATGATGTTTACATGAAGAGAATAGATAGATCATGAAAGATTACATTACTATTTTTCAATGAAATCCTGGGAGGATAAAGTAGGCTCACCCAGTACTATTTCTCTCCTAATTTGAAAAAAATCAATTTTATTCAAAAGGAGGTTATGATATCACAAATACGTTAAAATATAGATTCTTCTTGGTAATAAATAGAACGCATTATTAGAGAGGTTGCTATGTGGTCATGATATCAAATCAGAAAATTTAATATTGTTTTCAAATGATGAAAATAAAAAGACAGAGAAATTACCAATACGACTTGGAGTATTGGTATAAGTGGTATTGATATTATTAAATACTTATGAAAATATCTATAGTCTTGTTGAGCAAAGAAGACATCACTTCAAAATAGCAGCTTATCAATGCTGCCAGCTGTCGAAATTAAAATAGACCCACTCTTACCATCTATCCCACTCTCATCACATCTCACTAGCCATCTATGTTGGCAGAAGTGATTTTAAATTGAATTTTCAGATCGGCGCATGCGTGGTTTTACTCTCGCTTCAATAGGCCATTTGAAGGAATGTCTTATTTGTTCGACAAGACTATACCAATTCTATAAATATAAGTGGCATCTCTTTCTTTTCCTTATCATGGTGAAATACTACAACAGTTCATCACTTACAATTGCTTTTGGAAAGGTGTCCATAATGTGAAACTTACGGGTAGCTCCCCACCAAAATGTTCTCTATTTTTTCTTATCTTTGTGATTGTGTGGTGATTCTATTCATTTATTCCATTAAAAAAATTCAATAAAAAAATGAAAAAGTAAGCGTTAGCCCAAAACTTCTTCTATTACGGTTTTAATTAATATTTCCAAATTCAGGTTATGTTCTTTTTCAATACTCACTTAACAAAATTTTCACTCGGAACAAAATATCACAGATAGTATTAATTCTAAATTTGGAACGTTGACACAATAAATAAATGTACAAAATTCACTTGAATAATAATTTTAAAACCTGAAAAATAATTAAAACCATAAAAAAAATTGGAGCCACAATAAAATCACTGTTCTCAACTTGAGATCTAATCTTTGTGGGTGTTCTGTGATCAACGTATAATAATTTATTTCATTATTTACAATGGGATTTCTCAAAAACTGTTCCTCTTCCAATTGTTAGCCGTGTATTACACGATAATAGTTCTATGATCATATCTGATCATTTGGAAGGAGATGAAAATAGGATTTCGTATTTTCATCTCTTATCATATGATTAGATATAATCATAGAACTATTATCGTGTGATACCGGCCTTACAATCAGCCCAAAAGTTGGTTATGTGTACAATTTCACTCAATCATTGATTTGAACTCATAAAACGAAAGTCAGACAATTTTCAATTGAGATTTAGCACACTTATGATCTGAACTTAACTTTGTGTGTGTTATATGATTGCTATCTTTTGTATATCAACAAGTAAAATATATTCCTATATCATAAATAAATTCCATTTGAAAAATTTGACCAAACTATTGTTCTATTGCAGTGCGTGAAACAACAACAGCAGCCGTGCAACCTGCTGTGTTGGGGCGTGGATGGAGTGCCACTGGTCAGCCAGTGTGCCAGACTATCACGTCGACGGGTAGTTGCCGGCCCGTCTCCGTCCCCTGCCGCCGGTCTGTACCGGGTGGACGAGCCGTCGGGAGCGGTGTGGATGGAGGCCGGGCCGTTGCTGCTCGCCGCAACCGGCACGTTACTACTGGGCGACTGGCGTGCCTATGAAAAGCAAACCACGTCGGAGATATTTCACGGTCAGTTTTGTCGAAGTTACATCGTAGAGAAAGGAGTGTGATTTTGATCACGCTATCATTTTTCAATGGTTTTATCAAATAATAAGAATTATTTATATCGTATCAGTGCGCATACAACAATGTTTTCAAAAACGTCACAGTTAGAGTTGTAAAATACCCGGGTATTTAAATAAATTTGAATTGAATTATGAGTATTTAATGTACCAATTGAAAGTATTTAAATATGAATTAATAAAATTCATAAATATCCGGGGATTTTGGATGTATACGAAATCATTTCTGTTTATGTCTCGAATATGTTACTTTAGTTATTGTATGATTTATTGACATAATCTAAGGTTTAAATTATAACAATTTATTTGTAATTTTTTATCAATTGATAATTTTTCCAAATATTCCTCAGTTTCTAAATAAACAGGATTCATTTTACGAAGAAAATGGTTGAATAAGAGATGGCTAATTCAACAGAATTATTTATTCAATAGAATTTTATGTATATCTCTACTTTGAACTATACTGCATCATAAATAATAACAATAAATCAAAACATGAATCAGTTCTACCAACAGAACTACAGAACACAGTGTGATATTGAGATCATTTCTTCAAGAGCGTTATTTCAGGATTAAACAGATTTTTCATCTCTCAGAGAAATCAGGGCTGGAGTTCCACAAGGAGTGTGCTGGGTTCCCTACTGTACCTTCTCTACACATCTGACCTACCCCAGCCTGAAAATGTAACAGTAGCAACATTTGCTTATGACACTGCAATCTTATCAGTTGGTGAAACTGCTGAAGACTCTACAGGGACTCTGCAGATGGCAGTCAACAGAATCAATTTATGGACAAAGCACTGGCTCATGAAATTGAATAAAGCAAAATCAGTTCATGTAAATACATTAAAACAAAAGAGTACAATACACCCTTAACACTCAACCGGAATATTGTACCCTACTCCAACACTGCAAAGTATCTGGGCATGACGCTGGATGCCAAGGTCAGATGTAAGGAATCACGTTTAGAAGAAACGAGAACAACTAGGCATCAAATTCAAGAAAATGTACTGGCTTCTTGGCAGGACATCTAAGTTGTCAATTTATACCAAACTGCTTCTCTACAAGCAGATTCTCAAGCCGGTGTGGACCTATGGGATTCAAGTGTGGGGCTGCACCCGATCATCCAACGCTTCCAGAATAAAGTGCTCAGGAGTAGTGTTGATGCTCCATGGTACATCAGGAACTCTGATCTCCACCGCGACCTGGGAGTGGCATCAGTCATCAGTGAAATCCAGAGATTTGCAGTCAAGCATGAGAAGACTTCATCAACATGTGAACGTGGAAGCAATCCAGCTGCTCAACGTGCATGGGATACGAAGACTTCAACGCAGGAAGCCACACGAATTAGTTTAGTGACAAAGTGAAAAGTTCAGTGTTCAAGGGCAGAGTACCTATCCTTTTATATTATTAGTTATTGACCAATATAGAAGGCTAAACTAATGGGTCATACCTTCCCTAATTACTTGTATCAATTTAAGATGAAATAGAATAGAATAGCTTATTAGTCTCTTACTAGGTGCTGTATTAATGAATTGAAAAAAATCGAAACATTAAAGAAACAATTTACAAACCACCTTTAAATTTAGTAAAACTTGTTTTCTTTCCAAACCCAAATAAAGTCTTGGAAAGTTCTTGTTAATAATGAGGTATTTTGTCGAGAAGAAGGAATTTGGAAGAGTGTGATTCTACAGAAGCAACAGAAGTAACATAGTCTACAGAAATCTAATGCATAATGTATGTTGTATAAAGGTACTCTAAATTATAATAAATTTCAAATAATAAATCGAAATAATTGAATAACTGATTCGAGCCTACTATATTCTATTAATATGTTTTTCAATTATAAGATTAAAATTTCGTTTTTGTTCAACAGCTCTTGAGAACGGTGAAGTGAGTCTCGATACGCAGGAGTACAAGAAAACGACTGGCTCAATGCCGACAGGCAGTCCCAGTCACCCGGTGCAAGCTGCCATCTGGGCCACCTGTAATTACAAGTACAACAGTACCAAAGTCAATGCTAACAAGGCTTTTCGCACCGCAATCGAGTAAGCACCAATAATTATCATTTATCATCCAATCATCCAATGTAAATTAATAATTGTACTTTTTCCAAAACGTCTACAGTTACCGTAGACTATGAAAGTTTTCATATTTCTTAAACACCTACTATTTCAACTCCTTGTTCATGTTTGTGATATTAATTCAAAGTATTGGTTCTATTAGTTGTCCATCGGGCAAAAATACAATATCAGCCAAAATAAACAGTGCTGAAATAGTACTTAAACAATAGTACATGAACAGTTCCAGTAGGCTACTGTTTATTATGGCTGATACTGTATTTTCATGTGCTTTACAGTTGAGGTCTGTCCAAGCAAAGGAGATATTCTGGCAAGATGGGAAAATGACTTCAGTTCTGTCAATGTTGTGGGTTAAGAGGAAGAGGGGGCTCGTGTCTCAACTTCGCCCACATCACTTATGTAATGTACTTGGTGGGAAAATAAAGTCATTTATCTATCTATCTATCTAGCTAGGCCTATCTATCTATTGGTTCAAAAATTATAAATTGTGAACCAGCTAACCAAGTTGGAACCAATATTTTTATGAACTAACATTGACCGAGTTGGAGTCATGTCCCCATCTTGCCATAATGTAACAAATTATGAATTTTGAAACAATATTGACCGAGCTGGAGTCATTTTCCCATCTTGCCAGAATGTCTTCTTTGCTTGGAAAGACTATATTAGTGAATGGACTTTATTGATAGAGAAACCCATATAAGTCTTGTAAGTTGGTCCAATATAAAGTTATTGCTAACGCCAAAACGTTCGACGGTTTTGTCTGTTTCTTGTATGTGATGTAACCTATCTTGTAGCTGATGTAAAGCATTTATTGCCTCTTTTGATTTTTTATTTCAAAAACATCATCTAATACCAACATAGATAATTGACAACATCAGCTGTTGGAGTGCTCAAGGAGCAGACGAAACCGCCTAACTTATTGGCATCAGCTTTATAACGAAATTGGCAACTGAATAAAATGAAACTGGCGGTTGACGAATGATCTTTGGTCAATCATCTTATGATCATAACATCTTATGTTAGACCCAGAAATAGTGGATCTATAGTAAAGCACCCTGTACATGGGGATTGTAGTGTCGGCCAATTGAATATCTGTAGCCAATCACAGCCTTTGTCTTGTCATTGAGTCAAACAACAACAGCTGTGATTGGCTAGATATTCAAATGGCCGACACTAGAATACCCGAGTACAGGGCGCTTAATAGAGAAAAATAGGAAAGATGTAAGTGGTCGTCTAGTCAGTTGATTCATTCGTCAGTTTTGTTGTAACTATGGAGACTTTGTTGTAACTATGAAGTTGGTGAAGAGTTTGGAAAGGGCTTATCTTTTACAAAGATGATTCGATGACATAGGGGATCGTACTAAAATTTAAACTTCTACTCATTTTGACATTGAAAATTTGGTCCGCCTTATTAGAACCAAGTTCATTGTTTCAAATAGGAAAGTGGTCATGTTATACTTTTTTTCTAATGAGCAACTTTTTCTGGCCTAAACTACTACTGCTATAGGCTAATTACTTCATACAAGAGAATCCTCTTTAGGATCTCTTATTCTAACTCTAATAATTATTTTTAATACATTGATTATGTCTGTACTATACAGATGGGTTTCACTCATTTCCATGTTGTAGCCTACGTGATTTCGATGCTTTTGAAGAGAAATTTATTGAATTCCGGAAACCGCACGTCGATATCTCAAACCGTTTCAAAGTTATTCCATTTGTTAATCAGATGTATTCACTACAAATCGGACAATCGGTTAATACTGTAACTCCAAACCGGCTCATCTTATCGATATGCGGTTTGCGACATTCAATTTATTCTTGAAATCTGCATCGAAATCATGTATAATATGATTTGAGAAAATAAACTATTGAGAAAAACCTTCCTATTTGAGAAAATAAACTTTGATTCTATATGGCGGATCCAAGATAGCGGACCAAATTTTTAATGTCAAAATTGATTAGATCTTGAATTTTAGTACGATACTTTATGTAACCAACGTTTAATTACGGTACCTTTACGATATATTAACCCGTTTCCAAACTTTTCACCCACTCTGTATAGTGTATAGTCTCTGTAGTTGTTTTATTTGAATTCGTATAAGAGCTTTCGATAAAGAGTTTTTGAATTTCGAAACATTGTTAAGCAACCATGTATCTAATAACTCCATATATATTTTCAGTTCATAGACTTTTGCTCTATGTATTCACTATGTTCTTTGTCAACTGTCATTGCTACTTGTTTTTACAGATTATTTGGAATGCCATTTATAGGATCATGTCAATCTATGGAAGAAATTGAAGATTTCACAGTGTTCAAATTATCTGAAACGATTGTTGATAGTGGATTCAATTCGAAGGCTAATTTATTAGTTTCTGAAAAAGATTTAAGAGAGGTTGGAGTTTGCTCATGTTTGAAACATTTAGTTTAGCACTCGTAAAACTAAACATTAGTAAACATTGAACTCGCACTTTTCCATTTACATTGACTAAATTATTATTTTATGATTATTTTGTGAGTAATAATTATTTTTTAAACTCTAATCGGAAAGTTTGACTAGTATAGTTCGGCCAAGAACAGAAGAGCCTTTGGCAACATGGCTGCCATTCACTGCTGCCAGTAGTTGAAATAAAAATTGTTCCAACATAACCAAATTTAGGAAGTAATAGTACAGGCTCAGACGATTTTTTCTGTCCTAGTTCATAATTATGTTATGATTTGTGCTATCATATGTCAATAATTGAACAAATACATGAATAAAAAATATCTTCATTCGTGAAATCAATATGATTATGATTAGCGTCAAAACGGTAGGTTGGCTGAAGTGATTTCACCCTGAAAATATCAGTTCTGCGCATGCGTAGTTACATTTTCACATCCCTCCGCCATCTTGCAAGAGGCTCTTCTGTTCTTGGCCCAACTATAGTTTTAAACTTGTAGTGAAACTGGCTATTAATAACTGTAAAGTTCGGCCTTGAAAAAGATAGAATTTAATCTAGGTCTAGTACACGAGAAGTTTCTAGAAATCTATTGAGAGTAAAATAATTAGTTGTTTTAAGTACAGAATATGTACGTGTGTGTTCCGAATATATCTTACTGTATCAATGGTGATTTATATTATAACCCAGCAGTAACTTATCCAGTACTCTTTTGTTTGTTTTTACTCAACGTTACTCAACAATCAATATTATAAGTTATTTGGAACAAAATATTCAGGTTTTCAATAAATAAATAAATTTTCATGACTTATATCTTCGTGGTTAAGTGGTAGAGTGGACATTACTGTCCAAACTTCGCCACGTCATTAAAATAAAGAAGTCATTCTAAAGAAGTCATTCTAGACATTTCAATAACGCATTATCAAACTTATGATCATGATTTTCAGTTTTTGGACATAGTATCATCGAAAACGGTTGAATTATCGGAGAGCGCTCAGAACCTATTACAACGCTACTTTGTTGATACTAGAAGATCTCGGCCCGGATGCCTTCCTGCCGCTGCTTTGAAAATCATGTAAGAAAGATGAATATTCGAATAAAAGTTATCTTTATTCTTCTAAAAATGTTCACAATCACCATCATAAGATTTTCACAATAGAAGTAAGTTAAAATTCAACTCAATCACAGTCCATTAATTTCTTCACAAGGAGAAATCTTGTTTTTATGATAATTATCATTTTCAAGTGTCATATTTCTATTAGCTCAGTGTTACAAAACGTATGAACCTAGAATATATGTATTTATCCATTTCCAATGTACTTGTTTTCTATTGGTACCGTCAATTAAAACTTCTAACAATAATTGTACTTCCATATGCGGTCAAGCTTGAAAAAAGCTTTGCTTATTATATATGCGTAATTGCTGTACACCCAGACTGTTATTAGTCCAGGCATTTTAGGACTTAACCTCCCAATAAGAGCAGCTAAGCTGAATTTTGGCATAAATCACTATAAAGGCATCCTAAATAAGGATACAAAAGTATAATACTGTATCATGTGAGCAAACTTTTTTATTCGAGGTCAAACGTCACGAAAATCAGTTTTTTGCGAATAACTAGTTTCCTGTTCATGTTATGTTCTTAGATATTATTATAAAAATTGTAGATCTCAGAATTCCCTACAAAATTGGTTATATGCATTTTCATCGAAAAATGGAAGGTTTTCGAGATACAGCGCGGAGAAGGGGAGCGCGCACTTCATCATAGGATAATGCCTCATCATGAACTATGAAGTGGAATGTTCAATTCGCTATATTATGTCGATAGCCCAATCATATTATATTGTCGTTGGCAAACTTATCATAGAAAACTGTTCTTATACAATTTATTCACAATTTCGAAATTTTGATGTTCAATCTGTCCCAGTCGAGACTCGAGGTAGCCTACGCCGTGATTTTCTTTACTCAAAACAAGAAATCGCTACTTTCCTGCCACTTCTTCTGCACTTTAATTTGTTGTATATTTCTTCACTTGTCCTTCAGTAACAACAATTGACTTTGGATAGTAGGCTCTAATAGTGTCCATCGAGAGAATCAATATTAATGTTTGCTACATATTGCACTAAATATCCCCCTGACTCAGACTATCGAATACGAATCTTTGGGTGAAAAACGTTAATTTTTTTCGTGTCGCTATATCTAGCAGAAAAATTGAATAATATTTCTATAAGTCACTGGCGGTTCGTACCCACGAAACAGGTGAAGTGGCCGTATCTTCTACTGTAAAGCACTTCACCTGTTTCGTGGGCGCGAGCCGCCAGTGCTATAAGTTTTCTTGAAGCGTAGGGCTACATGCAATGAATAAAAAAATAGGTACCGTTCATACCCGGTGAAATAGTGAAGAAAATACTGTACTCATCGTTGTAAAGTCATATAGTATTGCACAAAGCTGCTGAGCGTTTTCTTCCCAAGATATCCTTGTTTCCTCCTTCGTTTATCATATTACTTCTTGCATGAAATTTAATAAACATTTTGAAATATTTTCAATTTGTTGTGAAAAACTTTACTGGTGTGCCAATAAGTCGTGGAATCTACAACAACAGATCGAATGTCCTCCCTAATAATTTTTGTCGCAGCAGTTTCTACTATTCGTATGTGTTCTTCTTCTGAAATGCTTAAGCTACTTTAAAATCCCATACCAAGATTTTGATAAAATGAGGGTTGATTGAAAGAATGTGAATGAACCAACTTCCATCGTTATTTTGATGTCAAGTGAATATCTCCCTATTAATTTTGTTTTTATTGTGTTACTTTTTGACACATTTACTTGTGGATGCATGCCGATGATTTGTCATGAAAATTATTTTAACAATCCAAGTTATATTTTGCTTCGAAAGCTACTAAATCGTGTTCACAATGAATCCGATTTTCCACCTATCTGCCAAGTTTTCTCCGATCTCCTCAATTTAAGATGGTGTATACGAATTCAAGTGTCTTTTAGAAATAGTTATCCATTCATATTTTGCCGGCTTTTTCTATTCCGCTACACCATCAGCAGCGGTACAGTGAAAAATACCAACACAACTATTTGAAATCAATAGCACCAAAACTCTTTCTACGGGGCGAGTCTGGTAATAGAAATCCTCTTGGCTCCTCATTTTAGCTAAAATCGAATTCCTATTTGGGCCTGCAATCGAATTCCCGTAATAATACGGTGTCAACCGTAAGTCTCGGTGTCAATACGTATGCACAGTCACAGTTACCAAAATTTCCAAATGTTCAATGTGTCATATATATCAATACTCACAGTTTCACGCAGATCAATAGGCCTATTGTTAATTCCACACGTAAACATTTCGGGTGGAATGCGACATTATCATAAAGCGAGAAAATGGTTTTCAAGGAATAAGCCAAAAGGTATTGTTGCGGATTTAAAATTACCCTTATAACCTGCAGTGGAATCTTGGAAGCGTCTTAATAACTTGTTAAGTTTTAATAACTATGTTTCCGAAAATTGAAATTGATTTTATTATTTAGAAAATATGGAGGATCTGTCTAAAGGCAATTTGCTGACAAAAATATCATTCCGTTGTATAAACAACGATATACAGCGTATTGAACATTCCACTTCATAGTTCATGATGAGGCATTATCCTATGATGAAGTGCGCGCTCCCTCTTCTCCGCGCTGTATCTCGAAAACCTTCCATTTTTCGATGAAAATGCATATAACAAATTTTGTAGGGAATTCTGAGATCTACAATTTTTATACTAACATCTAAGAACATAACATGAATAGGAAACTAGTTATTCGAAAAAACTGATTTTCGTGATGTTTGACCTCGAATAAAAAAGTTTGCTCACATATGATACAGTATTATACTTTTGTATCCTTATTTAGGATGCCTTTATAGTGATTTATGCCAAAATTCAGCTTAGTTGCTCTCATTGGGAGGTTCGCCTTTTTTTCCGCCTTAATTGCCTGGACTATATGGTTTTCCAACTTAAAACATTATTATAAAAATTCTAATTACTGTCTTTTGTGTGCTATACTTCAATTTTTTCAATTTTTAAAATTGTATTGTCTTTTTTTCTTATCATTAAATCATTTTTTCATTTCACTAAGGCCAAATTGTATTAATCTGTGTAAATAATAATAATAATTATTAAAAGGAAAACCAAATAAAGTTATAGGACTACGTTTGATTTCATTCAGTTTTAATGTTCACTTTCTTCGCTGCATGTTTGTCCAAATTCTCACCAACAGACTATTGCTCTCCCTCGCGCTGTCACATTTACTAATGCTTTATATCTATCAATATCAATGTGGAATAAATTCGATTTAAGTTTTCAAATTTGTGTGTTTTTTTTTGTTCAGGACAGCTTTGTCAGAGGCACACGCTCGTGTCGGGCTGCGTGATGAAGTGATCGAGGATGACGCCCTGTTCGTCATGGCTCTCTATGAAGAGGCGTTGTTCGCCATCTATGGACCGTCGATTCCCACCAATCACTGTCTTCCTAAAAGACCACATACTGCTGATCCTTTTGCCATCGCTCAACAGGTTTGTAGTTTTAAAAATTATCGATTTGGTCTCAATAGTAGGAAACATTCTGATCTGCAATTTGAGACCAAATCAATCATTTTCAAATCGATATTGACCGAGCTGGAGTTATTTTCTCATCTTGCCAGATCGGTCTTCTTTGCTTGGACGGTCTATAGTCATGCCCATGAATGATATGACTGTACAGAATGTGTAGTTGATGAACAATAAGACTATAGAAATAATATTCTCTTTATTCTTGCATAAATACTCAATTTGTTCTTTGGTGAACGCGAACTGGTACGACCAAGACCAAGAACAATCAGATGCAATAGAAACATGAAGTTTCCTTTTCTTACACTATCAGTGTATAAATAATAATTGAAATCACATTACCCTTTTCAGCAGTTTTTTATTTCAACACGACATGTTTTGCACTCATTAGCAGCATTTTCAAGTGTGAATAAACAACATTGAAATTTTAATTTTTATTAATGTACTATTAATTTTCACGCAAAGAAGAGTCTTACTCCAGTCTCCAGCTCGGTCAATATTGGTTCAAAAATTATTGATTTGGTCTTAAATTGAAGATCGAAATTTTTCCTATAATTGAGACCTATAATGTTTGAACCAATATTGATCGAGCTGAAGACTGGAGTAAACCCCATCTTTGCGTGAACAGACTGTACCTTGAGGCATTCGCGGCATATGCCGCGAATGCGCTCAAGTCGAACAGTCTGTTCACCCTAGACAAGAGTCTTGAACTCTTTCCTGCTTCTCCAGCTCGGTCAATATTGGTTACAACAGAACGCAATATTTTGTATTTGGTGCATTGTGGAGGGTTTCGAAATGTACCTGAATTTTTGTTACAAAAATGATAAAATTTTAGAAGTAAATCCGATTCCCACATTGCTCATTTACACCAGTCATTAGATTGAATATGATATAATAAATGGAATACATAAATCATTGTAAGTTTTTTCACATCAAATCTTGTTCGGAGATAGTGTTTCTGTTACTTGAAGGTTTGAAAGGACTATGTATTTGCGTCAACCATAAAAACTTAGCTGAGTACAGCGCTGATTCAGCACGAATGAAAACTCATTACCACTGACATTTATTTCCTCATCATTGCCGTACCAGAGATTATTGAGCTCTAAATATATGTCTGTTGATTATATGATTAGTCTGTTGTTACATTTCACATCGTGATAATGTTTTATCATTTGATCTTTCAATTCACTTTTAATTTTTGACGTTTATTTTTGTATTGTTCATTGTAGTTTCAATTTTGGCAGGTCCATGAAAATATGACTGAGTTCGCGATCTCGATTGATAACAATTTGAGATGCTCGAGTATTGATGCGGGATCACATAGCAATTGGCTTGAAGAGTAAATTTCATCGTCAATAAAAATTGGTAAATTTTTATTCTAACAAGGCCTATTTGGTCTGATTTATTAGAATTACGTTGTTAATCATTGATAGATGCTTTCACTACCTTGTTTATCATTGACATTGATAGATGTTTTTTATACCAGTTACAGTATTAGTATAAAACTATTATTTTAAAAATTGAGTAGTGGCAAAAATAGCATCATAGATGCATTTCAACAGATTTCAACTTATGCATTTTTTCCATATTGATAAAAATTAGTTGCTGTTGTACTTGGTGAACTTTGTAAATCTGTGTTTAACAATATCTAGTCTTTTTAATCAAGATACATTAATTATAGCTTACACCAAAACTTTAAGCGGTTTCCTCTGCTTCTCGTTCCAACAGCGGATGTTGTCAATTCAGTGGCGTAACAGTTTTTCTTTGCCCCCCCTGCAAACATATTTTTGGTCCCCCCTCGCAAACATAGTTTGGGGCCCACCCAAAACGAATCTGATTTCAAGACTTTTTTACTACTTTGACCAATTTTGTACCTTGTTTTAATGTGTAATGCATTGTTTTATGTCAGAAAAGATTTCTTATTTTGCCCAGCGCACTGGTTCGCGGGGCCCTCCGCATTGCGTAAACACGAAAAAATCTCGAAAATGATGGACTTTTCCAAGATATCTTAAAAAGTACTCGAGTTTGCGTTTTGAAACACGTATCAGACGATTTCTCAGACAATTTCACATAATACAAAAATAATTTGAAACCTTCATCATTCTCCATCACTCCAGGAAAAATAAAAATAATATTGAAAATTGACATCTTTGAAGGGCTGTAGTTTGATAAGGGTTGATTTCCGGATGTAATCGGTAACCTTCATCTTTTTCTATCGCTCCAGGAAAAGCGGGGATTTTTTCAGCCTTATTTTGTGGACATATTACTATTCTAAAGGTTTTGAAAAATTGAATAGATAGTTGTATGTTCGAAGAAAGAATATTTTATTCTTAATACAATAATTGATATAAATACATGGAACAAAATATAGTAATGACCTATTCTAATATCACATTCTACTATTTAATTAATGAAAAATAATCTACATACATTATTAAAAAGACAGGGTATTACACAATTATCACTAACACTATGATGAAAAGAACAAAAACTAGATTAATAAAAATAATATTACAAGATTCCGTTGCCAGTAGCCTACTTGGGAAAGACGTAAACGACAATATCAATTTTATCTGACTTGAGCTAATATCATTGGAATAGGGTTAATATCAATTAATTGATGAAGAGTTTATAATTACTTGGAACAATATAAACTTATACTGTTGTATATATTTAATACTGATGGAAACATGGAAGCATTCCGGATATGTGTTCATCAAATCACAGTTCTATTAGGAGAGAAAAACTCAAGATGAAAGGAACATAACTGATTGAAACACAATAAAATTTCACAAATAGAAATAAAAACTGATAATGAAAATACAGATCTATATGGATATAGAATAATAACCAATTTGATTCAATGTTTCACATAGTGCACTAAAACCAATATATTTTTTAAAAGAGAAGCGTGTTTTAAAAGTCAAGTGCGATGAATTTATCCGTTTGAAGAAAATGTTGATTGTTTTTTATTATGATTAACCAATTGAAAGTAGTTTGTTAGAATTAAAAATGAAACATGAGAATTATATAAATATCAAATACAAAATAACAAAAATATCATAGAATATCAAACTGTAACATAATTAGCAGTAAGATTTGTGTGAAATGATCAAAACTAAAAACCAAATCAACTTTTCAAGATAAATTATTTTCTATTTTTAAAAAAATCGTATTTCATACAAAAACAAGGTGTTTAGAGTAAAATGGCTTTGCAATATCACAATTATGATTACTAAAAATTTATAGTAATAAAGTTGTATTTTCCACATTAATGTGTGGGATATTATTTATTCTAAACAAGCTTGGAAAATCAATTATAAGTATTATTAAAATTACACATGATTACTTTACAATTAATTAGTTTAAATGAGTAACCAATATAATAACAAGAACACGGAATAAACACTGTACTCACTAGTACAAAATATTTTAGATTTTATTGGTTTTAAAAACCAGTTAATCCGAATTGAATATATTACGAAGTATTTACAATTTCTAGAGTATGTTGTATATACTAATCTTACAACGATAACAATAGTTTTGTTATAGTTAAGTTTATAATGATTGGTGAGAGGAGAATTTACGGTACTCAGATATTTTGTAAACTATAGAAAATAATCAAAACTAATTCACATTCAATTGGGAATATAGCAGTACAGTTTTCAATTTTCATTTCCAGGCAAATTTTAATATGAAAAAGCTATTTATAGTTAAAAACACAAAGCAGAAAAAAATATTTCTTAAAAAATGATCTTTTTAATTACGTTTTTTTCTTTCACGAGAAGTTTTCCACAATAGTGGATCACTGAGAAATTGAATTACTTCAATTTACATTACAAGCAGCATCGATAATTTGATTGTTATTGGTTTAAATTATTGATAAAATCATCTAAACTTCTCTATAAATTTATGTACAACTTATACTGTATAACTGTATACTGTATTTGTATTTCATTTCAAAGAAAACTCTTCATTTATTGATTTCTAAGTGCAGAATAAGTCTCGATTATCATCATTATGTACGATGATAGTTGTTGTAATAATGTGCTGTTTGTATCTTCAAGATCCTTTATTTATCTATACTGAAATATATAGATATTTCAAATTATTGACGTCATTGATGGAGGATAATCACAAATCATTCGAAAATTACAAATTTGTGAGATTTCACAAACTGTTCAACGAATTGTGGAACACGTATAAATAGAAATTATTGTTTACTCAACGAAAACTACAAAAAACTACGAATGCTACACGAAAATATCCATCTACATAACAGATTATCGATAAACTTTCTTCCACTATCACTTAAGAAAGATCAGGATTGGAAATACCATACTTTCTAGACTGTCCTGTCAAAGACATATTATTATTTAGTGTAATTACAGTATAATACTATACAAAAAATTAAAATCAAAATTATACATGGACTTTCAAGTAAACACAGAGATTCGAGAAAAATATACCTTCATCATCTGAAGATACCTCAATCACAATTCTTCAAACATTAAACCAAAGGGAGTTTTGTTTTTACAGAGAATATCGTTTAAAACTTTCTTACATGTATGGTAATATAAACCTATACAAAGGGTTAGTATTACCCTCAGTAATAGTTCGTGCAATCCGAGAAGACACACAATAATGTAAAGTATATTGTGAAGGCTTCTTAGCTTGCGCGGACTAAACATAAGGTTTCATATAAAGTTAACTTGAGATGCTCATTTTCACAGACGTTTCATGAAACATAGCTAAATAACCCTAACCCTAGCCTAATTCATGATTCACTCGGTAGGAGATTCTTGGTTTTCAATATTTGTTAAACACTGTTCATATCATGTCAGCATTCCTCTCTCCTTCTCGATAGGCCTCTGAGATTGGATAATACGCTCGGCCTCCTTGCCCAATGGTTTGCTAAAAACTTGCATCAAGTTTTTTTTAGCCGAATACGAACTATCGGTGGGGCTGTTACCATTGACCAAATCTTGAGTTTCGACTATTTTCAATTCGATTTGATTAGATTCATCGCTGGTTGCAAATAGAGAAGTGGTACTAGTCGAAGGACTAGGAATACTTCCAGTGCTGCTGTGTCTACTCTTTGAGGGGCGAATCGTTTTTAATTTTGTAGTTCCCCCAAACGATATACTAACATCGCCGCAAGTATCCAAAGGATGTATTCCGGAAGACATTGATTCGGAATTTCCCAGTTCAAAAGAGCTTTGAGACGATTTCAAAACACTCTTTTTACCTTCATTCAACGGCATTGAGTTGGATTTGGCAAGAACGTCGTCATTGTTTTCAGTCAGTCTTAGTTTTTTTTTATCTTCATCGGTCAAAACACGACCATACTTCTTTCCCAACTCGCATCCTTCAGGCAGTCTGAGGTTGAGCAGCTGTTTCTTACCTGAGTTCTGGAATATCGACAAATCCTCACTGCGTGGATCCAAACAGCCAAAGGTGCTATTCTCAGACATCGATCTAGTATTCTGTTCAGCTGCATATTTCCCCAGCTTTTGTTGGGCGATTTGATTGTGAGAATTGGCGAAGAATGAAGAGGAGCCCTTGGGAGACAAAACCGGCGAGCTCATTGTGGGTTTCAGGGTATGCTTTTTGGATCCCAACTCCCCGTTACTCTTATCGATGGATTTCAATGGTGAATTCCTCTGTACCAGACCGTTGTTGCCTTGCTGAAGACTCTTGCGACGTTCCGAGTTGTTGAGCTGTGTAATTATACGCACTATTTCTGATGGCACCTCGATGTTTGGATTGCTGTAGCTGATGCTCTGAATGAAACTGCCCAGGCTGGATACGGTCACCTCTAAGCTGCGCACTTGTGATTCCAGCTTGTTAATGGTCATCATATGCGATGTCCTGGTTGTTTCCAGCCTCTGAATGTTACCTTTGGCAATCTACAAACAATAGAATAGAATAGAATGATTTCTTTATTAAAATGGCGTGGTGAGTTTTAGACAGTAATGTTCACTCTAACATTTAACCACAAAAATTGAAGAATTAGAATACTGTTACACAAGCAATTCTTGTCCAAACATTTGAAATAACTTCATCTATCTGTGAAGAATTGAAGGTTTCGTGAATCTGTGAATTTTCAATGTTTCGCATTCAAGAAGTACCTATTTTCATACAACTATCAATGATAATATACTTTATCAAAACCTTCTATAGTTTTGGTTCAACTAAGAATATAATAGAACAGTGAAATTAAATAAGACCGAAGTAACTGGAATAGCTAACGAATTTTTGTATGAAATGAATAAAATTATTGAAAATGAGATACATATAACAATTATTTGATATCAATTGTAAAGGCAACTAATAGAACAAAAACTGTTGTAATAAATCACACTTTGATGAATCTGTAATGAATAGTAGTTTAGTACTTTGATCACTAAGAAATACATTAACCAGATAAAACTTAAATGGCTTCAAGAATCGCTTTGTTTTGAACCAATAAACTTGGATTTCATTTCTAGATAAAATATCACGATTAAATAAGTCACTTCAATCCACTGGCGGCTCATACCCACGAAACAGGTGATGTGCCCGTATCTTTTACTGTACAGCACTTCACCTGTTTCGTGGGCACGAGCCGCCACTGCTTATTTTGTAGAGAACATTACTTCTTGTCTTGATGATTATTTATATTGTTCTATCCATCAGTTCTACCTTGGAATTTTATTTATTTTGAAAATAAGCATATATTAGAGGTTAATAGATTAAGAAAGTTGCGGCCTACCTCAAGTTGTTCTACAAGCTGCCTATTCTGCCTCATTAGACTTTTATTGTTCACTTCCATTTGTTCAAGTTTACGAATTTCTGGCCTTGGCGTGGACATTTCCTCTTGCAGGACGTGATACTCAACGCCGTATTCGAAAAGTTTCTTCGATACGTCGGTATTAAACACCTGAAAAAAAGAATATGGAAATGGTGTAAAAGTGTATTGCACAATAAATCAATCGAAATACAATAGGCCTATTTGAGATATATTTCAGATGACGGCTTAAAAGCCAAGCTTGTAATTATGTTTGATAATATTTATGCTTGTATTGTTTCACTTTTTTGACGATAAATCGTTATTCTAGTTTACTCTAAAGATGCGCCCAACATTCAAGACATGGTGATCAATCAGAAAATGCCTAAAAGTATTATGAAATATCGTAATAAGTAATTCATCCCAAATTCGAACAAATTTTCATTTGGGTTTTCATCTTTCAAGACTAATATTCCAAATGACATCAGTTCTGCTGTATTTGAGAGAACTAAGAAGCAATTGCAAATCAATTGATTTTCATACATCTTCCAGAAAATAAACAAATAGGCTAGATCATTACTTTTATTTAGCTTCCAAAAATATGACGATTAAAGCTCAGATAGCAAGTGGAACACTCGTAATTTCTGCCCATACTGTAAGTTGTACTGAAGGTTTGTTTAAATGTATGAGATGAAAAGATACAGACAAAATTTGAACTGAATTATAAAGCTTATTATAGAACTTACTTTATAATAGCTGAATGAAACACTATTTTGCTACTCATCTGAGAAGTTTTGAATAATAAGTAACAATTTAGTGGAAGTGGTAGAAATAAAAATAATTAAATATTATTGGTAAATAGAATATAATATTAGTATTACCTGTCTCATAACACTGTCGACAGTTGTTTTATCAATGTTTGGAATAGTTATCTTCAGGTAATCCATAATTTGTTCGAAGTTTTCACATTTGAGAAGATTTTCCTTGTGCTGACCAAGAAGAGCCAACGCAACTCGGAACAACACTTTGCCAGACTCAACAAATAACAGATCTGCAAACGATAAATTGTATTTAAATGAGTAAGGGTTGTAGAAAACATGTAATACAAAGAATGAAATACCTCTTCAAATACAATTTAAAAGCGTAGTAACCCAACAAGTACACGGTTCTACAATGTAAATATTGCCTTTATTGCTAACTCGTTAAAAATCGCTTCCATTGTAGAACCAACCGTACTTGCTTTTCAAAACATATTTTTCTATTGTGTGCATTTCAATTTATACTACACATCCTGAACATCTGTTTATCATACAGAGGATAAGTAAAAAAGAGCAACCTGAGGAAAGGTTCTCAATACAAATAAAAATGATTACATACTTTCTACAAGTCACATAAAATAGAAAAATTCAGCCAGATAAAAGTACCTATAAGCAGGTGCCTAGGTTGAGATATTGACAAGGAACGATAAGGGATTACTCCTGCAGAAATTCATCGACAGAATAGTAATACCTTTCAAGCAACAGCCTCTTTAACAATCTTCTGTTTTTTTTGTAAATCCGCCATGTTTCTTATATCCTGAGGAATCCTATTATATATCAAACATGGCGGTTCTGTGAGCAGCTACTGATAGGGAGGCTGAGTGCCTTGTATTGTACCTTTGGATTTTATTATTGCAGGTGATTCATAGGTAACTCGCTCAAAGTAACCTCAATCAAATACCAAATAATGAATTACAAGAAGTGGATAATTTTCAAATGATTTGAGTTATTACAAGCAGTTATTATATATGGACGTCTCATATTATGCTACATGAGCGTTGCTAACTTATGTGTGACGAATAATTAAATTACCGAAGACTCTGGCGACGAATCCGAGCGGAAACTGTGAGGCGAAGAAGGTGAGCAGCCAGGGTGCGGCGTAGAGCGAGGGGTTGATCTCGTGCGCGTTGAAGTGCGCATAGAGGTCGGGGTAGGTGTCGCGCAGCAGCCGAGATAGCTGATAGAGATGCACCTGCAGTGCGCACATGTCGGGCAGGTAGAGTTCGCGCAGTGCGCGTCGGAACATCAGGTGGCGCAGCATGCGGAACGCCTGCTCTTCGCTCATCTGCAACCGCAAATCACAAATATTCAAAATCCATCTATTTCCTCTTTTAAAGTAGGTTCATGTGGTGCATTACAACAATTTTAAAACAAAATCGCATATTTAGTAAGTTATAATGCCAGGGAATAATCCCGCAGGTTACAGAAACCTGTTAAGGATTACAAGAATTTGAATAGTTGTTCAATTTCAAACCTGAAATTAGCCTGTCAAGGCTAATATTGGTCGTTCAACATGATTGGTTGATTAATCCGGCTTTCACATTGGTGAATGTATCACATAATACAATAGACCAATGTGAAAGCCGACTATTAATGGAGGACAACCTTTGGTATGGTTTTTAAAACAAAATGGTGAATATAAAGTTTATTAGCTCTATTTGATATCTTCAACATTAGGGTATCTCTTGATTTGAATTGTTTTTGGATTTTAATAATCGCCCTATTGACTGCCGCAGCTCATTAAGTTCATGAAGCGGTTAAACAAGTTCAAGATAATACATCTCAAGAAGTTGAGCAAGATAATAATGTATAATGTTGAAGAGTGTCAACTTACATGGAGCAACAGGACACCAGCAACAAAACTGAGACCTTGACAATAGCCGACTTCAGGATCCAGCAAAGAGTAGGCTTTCAACAGATTGAACAGAGCCAATTGACCAGGACCAAGAGGCGAGCTGAAATATTGGTGTTTCGGGAATGTTCTTCCTGTAAAATATTAGGTATCCAGCTTGAAATAATAGAAAAAAACATGTACAGGACAGCTTGTCTATTTCGAGTTGGCGCGCTAATGAAGAAGCGTGACCAACATATAAGGTAGCAGATTTCCCTTTCTCCCCACCTCCACTCCACCTGTTTCAGAACCTTACTTATCTTTCTGTCTGTTCGGCACGACCCTTCACCGAGTCAGCAGCTCTGGCTACGTCTACAAACACGTTCCGCAAGATTCCCTTATTCAGTTTAGGTGAGACTAAGTTAATTATTATACAGTAAAATCACCTTGGTCCTCTAAATCGTGAATTTTTACTACCGTCCCAATCAGTTGGTCTAACTCCGGTCGCGGATTACTTGCAAGAAAAATTCGTAGTGATTGAATCAAAACCTATCGTGTTACAGTTCCATACCAGTGCCGTTTTGTTAAATCTCCGGAAAAATCGTGTTGTGTACCAAGTTTTAGTTATTTTACAAAGTGTAAAAGCCGTATAAAGTTGTTAATTTCAGTGAAATTAAGCCGTAAAAGTTCATTCGTAACTGATTTACATTGCGAATACCATATCGTACATGTTGAAAATTGTCTTAGCGTCCACCGCTACCCGTCCTGTCTATCGCCGGTTTATCGGTTATCGCGTTATCGGCCACCGCTTTCCTTCGTTTAGGATACCGGTATTGCCTTCTCATACCAAGGCATGTTTACGCGCACATGATCTGCGCCTAACACATTTTTCAC
The DNA here is from genome assembly GCA_017141385.1 of Sogatella furcifera. Taxonomy (NCBI): domain Eukaryota; kingdom Metazoa; phylum Arthropoda; class Insecta; order Hemiptera; family Delphacidae; genus Sogatella; species Sogatella furcifera. The sequence goes on from CM029549.1 coordinate 34,642,637, forward strand.
ACCGTTACAACGTTTTTTAAAAATATACGTAATACACATTGGATAATAATCCAAGCTACATTGATAATTCTAGTACGGCAACATTCAAATTTGTAAGTTAGTCAAAGTTATAAGTAGTACATCTTAAAAAATTGAATATATTCCTCTATAGTTGACGCCAAAGGGTTAGGTGGTTTCGTCTGTCTCTTGTACGGTGATCTAACTTACTAACTTGTAATGCATCTATCGTCTTTTTTTATTTTAAAAATATCACCTAGGCCTAGCTAAATCAGCTGCTGGAGTGCACAAGGAGCAAATGAAACCGCCTAAATTTTTCGCGTCAGCTAAAGAAATAGTTCCTCACATTGGCGCTGCCTGTGGGTGAGGAACGATTTCTCATCCTATACAACATATCAATACGAATTAATAGTTCCTTGAAAATATATAAGCTTAATAGAAGAAAAAATGAAGTTGAAAAGCTTGTTGGTGAATACTGGTTCACTTACAATTTACAATAATTCTATAATTGCAATACAGGTGTATATAACTTACCATTAAAGATTAACCGAATCCTTAAAGCGATTTACCGTCTCGGTAATACATCAAAATAAAAAATCTCGTTTATTCCATTATATTAATATACAGTACATGGAAAAAATATCTTGTCAGCTAGTAATACAATCTCATAAACTGAATGAACTGAACCAAATGTCTACTTGTATGTTAAGAGGAATGAGTCTCTTACATTTCTGGACTAGAGTCATGTGCAATAATATAAAGTAGGGATACGTAAGATAGTACATGTAATTCTCCTCCTTCAAATATTATATAAGATGAGTTGTTATTTCCAGAGAAGTGTTTCTTTCCAAAAATTGGATGAATATGGGGGAGAAATGAATCATTGAAAATTATTAAAGACAGTGAATTTACCCAATTCGATGAGTATAGCGTGCTGGTGGGAAGTCAACTGTCTCAGCAGATTTTCATAGGGAACATTGTAGTTGGGGAACTTGGAAGCATCGAACGGTGGCTTCGAGGCACAGTACTGTTCCGCCAGGTAGAGCCACAGGTCACCTCTCTTACTTTTTGGAACACCTGTAAAAGATTTAAACGTTTTGGAAATTTTATTGATTCATAAAAACATTTTTTGAAGGAATTTTACGAACTGAATGTGGTAGTGAGAAACGTTTCAAGACGTAGGCGATAAGTTTCCCAAAGCTCTGGGAAGCTTCATCTCAAATATTAGCGGAGTTGATTCTAAAGTCCTCACATGACATTCACTCTTGTGAATCCAGAACAGAATGTTACATTTGAATAAATGTTACATACTTGAAAAAATATTCGCATGACTTTCAACGGTGGGAGACCCTTACGGGTATGTTCCACCTCGCCATGAGTACTTGGCCAAATACTGGTCACCCATCCAAGAGCAGTCCACAGTGTTCGCGACTCAACTGTTATTTACAAGATCTCTCATATTTAAAAACAGTGCATAACATGTATTGTACATGATCTTGAAATTCAATTCAGAAGATTGACACAAAATATCAAAAGGAAGTCACATACATGTATAGCCTAATATCGTGCTACAATATAATAAAGATTATCCTAGATAATAATAGCTTATTTATTAAGATAATCCTGAAGAATATAATCTTTCATTCTGAATACCATCCATTTTGTAGCAGAAATTTACAGTGAAAATGAAAGATGATAATTGATGGAATATTCATTTCTTGGATATGCATAATAACTTATAGAATGTTGAAAAATAAATAAAAATCAAACACCCTTTTGAAAAACTTTATAAAATTATTGAAACACAGACATGTCATGTTCAATTATTTTAAACAGCCCTAAGTTTTAAAGTTCAGTTTTCTTATAGAATGTATACGGTAATAAGTAATGTAGTAGTACCTTGACGAATAGCGTGTCGAACCATTTGAGGATCACATTTTCTCGCATCCTTATTGGTTATATTGTCCCATATAGACATGTTCTCTCTCACACAAGTGCCGAGATCCTCATACTCTAGTTTTATTCTTCTCACGGCTGCCTTATTTTCATCAGCTGAAATTAAGAATAGAAAACATTGTTTAGGAATGTTTGTGAAATTTACTAACCTTGAGAAAACTTAACGTTATTCCAACTGTATATAATTGTCACATGGTATTTCTCGAACGTAGTTTTAGGATATTCATAATCATAAAACCAATTGTGAAATAAATCAATTAAAAAATCATTATCATCAATAGGGAACTACAACAGTGAAGCGTTTGTTAATAATTAAATTGATTCACTAAACTTGGATTAAAAAATTAATAATTTAGTTGGTAATATACTAATTACAGTGAATACTATAAAAACTGTAAGTAACAAACATTAACTATACTACATACACTGTACTTGAAGCATGCACTAAAGCTAGCAACAAACATGTAAACAACTATAATGTATACATTGTATACTCAAAATCATAAAACCAATTGTGAAATAAATCAATTAAAAAAATCATTATCATCAATAGGAACTACAACAGTGAAGCGTTTGTTAATAATTGAATTGAAACAGTAGCAATCAATCAATAGTGAAATAACTGAAAATAGTTACAGAAATAATATATATATAAATATATCCGTATATAAATATGCACTTTTCCGCAGACGCCTGCATACTACTGCCTATGCCTATAATAGTGGGTTGTCTAGGGTATTGCGATCGGTGGTGAGGCAGCTGCAGCTGGGATTGACTTCTTTGGTGTGTCTGCTGTGGCTTTTAAGAGAGCGGTCTTGCAGCTGGGTCTATAGCATTTTTGGGTGTGGTGTCCTAATGTATTGATAGCTTTTCCTCTGGCTGCATGTCTACTTTATCGCATTTATGGTTTTTTTGCGCTGTATTTTGAGTTCATCTTCCTTTTTTTATTTTATAAAATTGATTTATTCTTCTATTTAAACTTCTATATTTAACTGATCACTATTTGGATATCTCTTTTATGTATTATTTGCTTGTTTCTCTGTTCAGTTATTTTTTACTTCTATATATATTTTTTGCTTTACTGATCTCATATGTATTTTGTGGCTATGTTTTGTTATTGTGTTATTGTTATTATATTAATGCTATAGTTATGATTCCTTTGTTGTGCTTGCTGGTATTGAATTACTGTGGTTACTTTTCTCTTGCTATTGCTTGAATTTGGAAATTTTGTGCTGATAGTTTTCTATTGCATATATTATATTTATATATATATTATTTCTGTAACTATTTTCAGTTATTCCACTATTGATTGATAGCTACTGTTTCAAATTAATTATTTAATCTCATGATGATAATATTGCATGTATCTTATTTTCATATTTATATTTGTCTTGTTAATTTGTGTATATTTTCATATTATTGTATCTTATTGAAATTGGTGTATACCGTTGGAAACATAATAAATAAATAAATGAATACTGTGTTAAAGCAATTACGAATACAATCAACAGGAAATACAAGTGAAGTACATTGTCATCGATAATACACCAATACAGATAAAATTATGGGGTAGTAGGGGAAGGATTATAAAATTATGTGTAGTTATAGGGATATACTTACTGTCTAAATATTCATAGGAAATAAAATTATCATAACCAAATTACCTTTCTGCCTTGAATTTTCCTTCTCCATCCTGGCAAGTAATATTTGCTGATTGATGGCTTTCTTCCAAAGATTCCGCAATTCTTCTCTATCCTTTCCCTTTGGTTTCTTTCCTGTAAAAGATATGAACACGATAATGAAAATTGTGAAATAAGCATTTTGATAGAATTGGGACTGAGAAAATACCAATTAAAAACTTAACGAGTCCACTTATACTAAAATATGACTGAAGAATCAAACTGTTTAATGAATAACATGAAGAAAGAAAGTCACTCATCGTAGATTAAAAATAAATTATTATAAGATAAGAAAATACCAACTGAGAACGTAATGAATAAACTTGATGAAGATGATATTTGATATCTATTTTTTGATACTTGATACTCAAGCATCCAGTGACCTCGTATTGAAGGGGTATAAGGATTTGTCATGTCAATTCTAGAGTAGATGTCCAGATTCTAGATGTCTGAAGAACGAAAAATGTTTGAAGAATGGAACTGCCAAATGAATGTCATGAGTTGCTAACTGTTCAATGAATTGAATAGAGAATAAATTATCTAGAAATGAGAACAGCATAATCAATCCATTCAAATCTTCACAACTCACAATGAATTGGCAATTTTTAAAATAATTAGGAACCAGAAAATAACGATAAATTTTAAATAAACCTCACCTTGATTCAGAGGTTTGCCAGGTGTTACAACAGTTTTGAATATAGCTTGTCTCCACGAGCCTTGCTGAGCGTTGCTCTCTTCACCTGGAGACTCATCACCCGAACTTGATTTAGGACTGCTTCCGACTTTCAGAAAACTTTACAAAGAAGACAACAATTTTATAATTATCTTTGAGTTGAAAAACTACACAATTGCCATGTTTTCAATCGGATTTCTATGAATTAAGAGTTCTTATCCGGACACCAGTTTGCCACCACTTATGAAACATGATTACAAGGAGATATTACAGCAATGATTTATTGAACACGTGATCGACAATAAATGTTTTGTTACAAAATACATCAATCGGTTGTATGAACATCGAACAGATATCTAGAAAAAGAATAAGCAGAAATCATTGAAAGTTACCTACTTCTTTTAGTCTTCTGCTTGGATTAATCTTTGAATTACATCAATAACATCTATGTAATTATAAGAGTAATTATCCAATTCAAGATTATTGGTTAAAAATTGTATCAGATTTGAAGTGTTAATCGGTGATACAATTATAAAAAATGCTGAACGAAGATACACAAGTCCAATAAGCTATTTGATACACAAATTATAAAGAAAGGAATCTCTCTGATTCGAGAGCTACGACCAGAGTCCCATTTTTCCAACTATCTTCTTTCGTAATCATTTGAATATTTTTTCAGTAATTGTATCAACGTGTATATACCGCTTTAGACAAGAGTTGAAAAATACAACTTAATCTTATCCATTAATTAATCCATCTAATGACAAACATACATGGTGGAAGAAAGAACAGACAGTTTTCATACACAATTTCATAAAATACTAAGTTTACAATTTTATACTTATACTTACATATCCATCATTGAACTGCCTTTTTCAGGTGTAGTGGTTTCGTTGGATTCTTCATCAGTTGGTCGGGAAATAGTAGAACTGCGAGGACTGAGCGATACTGGGGGTATGTCTAAATTATTTGCATTTGAATCCTGCAAACGAAAAAAAGTTGAATATCAATTATCTGCAATTAATTTTGGTATTTCATATATAGAAATGCAGAACTTCGATGGTTTGTGTTGAACAGTTTGAATTTCGTTGTTGAAATTCGTGAATCCTGAGACTGAGCTACCCTAATTGATGTCGATGATATTTTCCTTAAGAGCAATTATTATTGGAATGTATTTCACCCGTGAAAAAATTAATCTAATAAAATAACAAGTATATTTTTAACAAAAGATGAAATTCAACTACTTACTATTTACTCAAAGTTATTGTATAGTTACAATTACAGTAAGTAATTATGATGATTTCCTAGAGTTTTAGTCTTTTGTATTAGTACATTTGAATCTGTTATTGTTAATTAACTACAATATCTATTCAAACACTAAATTAATCTTCGATATTTTAATCATTTCTATAGAACTGTTTGGAGACTTTTGTCATAGCGACTATTGACAGAAAACCTCATTTAATAGATGGCGGAAATTTGATAAAAGATGCCATTCAAAAAACTTCAAAGGATCTTTCCTCTAAATTTATAGTCAACATTGTGAGTCAGGAGACAAAAAATATTTCAAATAGTAGATGCTGCATTGTTTCTACATCCATGAAATGTTATGTATTTAGATTCACACTATTAAAATTATCAATAGTTCAAGAAAACTATTGTTCTTTCGAACTCCTCAATTAGACATTGAAAATCATTATACTTGAGAATATGATTTTTAGGGGTTTGCTTTATATTAAATACCGCTGAGATAGAATTTAATAAGTTCTGGATATGAAATAATGTTAGACCCAATACTGACCTGACGAGTGAGTTTGCATAGAGTAGCATTGTTTGGCAAGCTGAGTTCCTTCACAATAGAACTGTGATTGCTGGATCCAGCATTGAGGCTGAGATCATCTCTGGAGCCTTTCCTCTTCAACAGCTGATCGAAGGAGGATGTCAACGATCGTTTCGCCTTCATGAATATTGTGCTTGTACTTCCGCCAAGATACTGGTTCAGGAATTCGTGTCTGAAAACAAAATTTCAATTTTAATTTCACTCAGTCTTGGAAATTAAATTCAACTATCTCACGCTCAAACTTTAAGGTCTTTGTGAGATTTAAGCACTCCATACAATTCATGTGTACAATATCAAATACAGTATTTTCTGTATTTTTTATTCTCATTTCTTTGCTTGATAATTTATTTAATGTTATGTAATTTTGGAAATAAATTGATTGATTTCAATTATTACACTACAGTTCAAAAATATAATATTTACTTTATTATTTATTAAAAAACTAATATTTTTTACTTTACAAGACAAGATAAAAGAATGTGAATCAAAAATAATAATATGAGCAGAAAATGGTCAATTTGAAAAACAAACCTTATGAGCTATGAGGCTCCAAAGTTGAATTATGATCAATTCAATTCAAATCTATTTCAAATCTTCTGTCCATGATTAAATTCCAATTTTAAAAGCACTGTTTTTTCAACTGGATATTGAAAATCATATGCATAATACTTGAGAATATGATTGTTTTAAGGTTGTGATATCTTTTAAATACAGCTGAAAAAAGAAATGGATTTTGAAAGCCTAGAGAACCTAGATAGAACAAGATAAATATCAGAAAATGGAATAAAGGAATCGTTTTCAAGTCGATTATTGAAATAAAGTAATTTCAATAGCTAAAAGTGTGACTACATATTATAGAATATTCTATTCTATTTGTAATGGTTTTTTGTTTTAGTATCAATAATCGAAATAAAAAATCAATAACATGGATTTCTTGTGCTTTATAAACAAAATTCAACAGACTTCAAGATAAAGTAGATGAACCATCTATTGGTATGAAAATACCAACCGTTGGCCTATTGTCTCTTCCGAAGTACGGGTCAAATGAATACTGGATTCAAATAAATGACCATTTGAAAAAATTCATCACTTTTTCAATTACCTGTTTTCAGCAGTGTCATGTACATGGCGGCCTTGCTTAGATTCACAGTGAGCTCTGAGAAGCATCATCATCAGCTCGTTCTGCTCTTTCAACGTTTTTTGGTTTTCGGCTCCTCCAACTTTAGTTAGCACTATTTCCTGTTCCTCTTCTGGTAATAGTTCTAACCTCTTGTTAATTATCTGTTCTGTTTTCTTATCACTCAGTCCTGAAATTTACAAAAAAATACTTCAATATCTACTGATTTTTGTGAAAAAAGTGTTGCTCGGATACAGTCGATTAATCTAAGAGAGCCTACTGTTGAACAGATACAAGAAACATTCAATATTTCATTGCTTATTCAAACTCATCTATTGGTAATTAAACTTGAATAAATACCGTAAATAATCAATCCTTCTATAAGGTAATAATTCCATCAAGACATATTTTTAAATGTATAAATATATTCATATATAACCACTGTAATTTTATTTGGAATTGATGCTTCGAAATCGATAAAAATTTCAAGACCGATTACAATCCAATCTCAAAATCTTAAATTTCATCTATACTGATAATTTAAATGAATTTCACCATACATGATAAAGGATTATGATCACCCTAACAATTTTCTGATAGATAATAAAATAATTAACCAGATTTAATTATTAGACAATGATAGTGATAATACATTTAAAATTACATGAAAATAATAAATATTATTTTCATATATTTTTTCATCTAATAAGGGTCTAGAACTGTTATAGGTCTAATACTGGCCTTACTTTACAGGCAACTATAGGCTAATTTCCATTTCACAAATCGTCCATATTCACAATTTTATCCAATTATTAATTATTAATAATCGATTCAATTTGAAAAATGTATTCGCAAGAATTGGTACTCACCATCAACTTCCTTGCACAGCCTGTGATACCAGACCATAGGACAGTGTTCACAGGATACCACTGACTGTTTATCCCTCCTTATTGCATCGTTCACTGCCAAATGCGATTGATTCAATGCTGAAACAAAAACAGAAATTAAGTAAAATCTTATTGTATTGTATAATGAAGAGTCGTAGTGATCATTTTTGTTCCTCTATGAATAATATTCCTATGAAACAACCTAATACAGAACAGAAAAATATTGTTATTGAATATTACATAACTTAAAACCTACTAAAGTTGTGCTTTCTGAAACTACGCTGCACACAGGCAAGCAGCGAACAAGGAATTGAGTTACTATGCTTTCAAATGGGATATTATTTTGGAGACATGTCACAAGATAGCAGCACTACTACGTTTCATAAGAACACGTAGGTTTCATTGTACGCTGGGCGCCGGCGTAGTTTCGGAAATTTCCCCTTTAATCTAGATGTCTCCTTTACATGTGATCTTGAATGGATAGAATAACCAATTTCAATCAAATTAAAAAAAAAACATTTCAAATTGTGATAATCTCACCTCTTACAACGTCATCAGCCACGGACTCCGATTGACATTTGAAAATGTACCAAATATGATTTTCTGAGTTTGCGTCTTTGCAGATGAATCCAAAATGAGCACCAAACTTAGATCCCTGAGAAAATTCAAATCACAAGGTTCTATTATTGAGTACTGGATATTTGTGACTAGATGTTCAAGTGTTTCTCAACAATAATGTGGTGTCCACTTACAAAGAAGCTTTAATTCAAGAGCTTAAAATTATAGACAGCACAAGACTTTAAACATTTTAAAAATTCGATTATGATAATGAAAAGCTTGGTATAGAATAATATATTCTCTAGTTTGCCAAGATGGATTATCAAATGCTCATTACAAAACTCATTTTCAAAACTAACAGCCACATTGGGTAAGAGGTAAGACTATTAATATTCTATTCGAAAGACATTATTCAAGTTGTAAGAAAACTTGCTTTATTGATAAATGTAGTTTGAATGTACAATATAATTTTTCAACTTTTTACAACAGAAGGGGCTGTTATACCTGGATAATAAATTAAGGTTATCATAGACTGAAAAATCGTTTTGGACATGTGTCTGTGCTTTTACCTATGAGTATTATTGTGTCATCTTGGATAAATAAATGATGAATCTATTTGATTTTATCTTCATAGTATATTATATGATTAGTAGTGTATAAATGGTAGATTATCCATGTAAGTATAGTCGACATGATACACTAGTTATGATTATTTATATTACCTTTACAGAGTTGGTGATATTTTTGAGAAGAACACAGAGCAGAACAGTTTTCTTGTCAGGACTAATTAGGCGCACATCGTATCGTCCAATCAGGAATACCATGGTACGATTGAAGTCATTCGTCTGGCTGTTTGATGAGCTCTGTAAAATATAAGCTCAAAATAAGAATAATCATAATAAATAAATTTGCAAAATGAGGGAAATTCTTTTCAACTACGGGAAGAATATGCGATTATCATGAGCAAGAGCATAGTTTTTCAATGCAGTTAAATTGATCAAAATTACATTTTGTATTCTTTCAAATAGATGAATGAAAATTTACATTAGCAGTCAATATTATTGCCTCAGGTTGACTGCTACTAGAAAGCCAGATTTCAGGTTCAACCATTTCATTCTGACCCTTTCAAATGGATTCTTTATTGGGATAATAGTTTTCCCGAATGAGTTGTATTTAACTTGAAGGTATAGCTGACGCCAAAAAGGCGGTTTCATCTGCTCCTTAAGTGCTCCAACAGATGATGTAAATTAGAGTTGTCATTTATCTATGCCTAGATAATGTTTTTGAAATCAAAAGAGACAATAGATGCTCTACATCAGCTGTTAGTATTTTACATGACATACGAGAGGCACACGAAAACGCCCAACTTTATGGTGTCAGCTATATATAACTCATATAGAAGGATTTGTTACCAACTAGGTTCCTGGAAATAGATTTTTATAAAACAATATTCATAATTATTTATCAGAATAGAAACATAATAAAGTAGATTCAACGATTAACTTGAAGTATTTCTATCATATTAATACTATCTATTAATCTATAAAAAAAATTGTTTTTACAAATGTCATGCAAGTTAATAATGCATTACTGGAATGAACACTATTATGCACTTCGTGTTATGCAAGACAAGAAAATTGATTTATAAATTTCAGAAAAAAATATAAAGTACATGTGGATGATAGTTGAGTTTTGTTTTATTTACAAGAATAATACAGCAAGGCAACAAAACATTCCTTACATAAATTGCAAAAACTACAAAAGTAAGAATCTAGAGGATTTTTTAGATGTTTCAACAATTTTGTAGGTTTTCCATTCAACTGAATTAACTTGGATATCGTGCGGCCCGAAAAAATATAGTTTCAAAAAATGCTAACATTTTAAATCCATATTTTTAAATTAAAATATACATTCAAGCTGAAGTGTAGTATAAGGAAAACATGCATGAACATTTAAATAAATTATGAGAAAATATTCGGAAGTACAGCTGTATAGTCTGACCAAGCAAAGAAGAGTCTCTGGCAAGATGGGAAAATGACTCCAGCTGGGTCAATATTGTTTCAAAAATTATTAATATGGTCTCAAATTGTAGGAAACAATTTGATCTAATATTGAGACCACATTTATAATTCTTGAACAAATATTGACCGAGCTGGAGTCATTTTCCCTTCTTGCCAGAGGCTCTTCTTTGCTTGGCCAGACTATACTTGTATGAAATCAGTGCATCTCATACAATTCAACAGGTACTTTGAAATATTATGCTTCTCTGATTAAATGAATTGGGGAGGACTTGAATGTCTAAAAAGCAATAAGCCAATTTCAACGATCTGCTAAACTCATGAGGCTTACCCGTATCAGTGGCCTCTGGTGCTAGAAACGATAAATTTAATATTACTGTACTCTAGCTCAATCACTACAATATTATTTCTTGAAAATTCTGTGATCAATAAGTAAATTCAAACAAATAAATATTTATAAAAAGATGGCCCCAAGTAAAACGTGAATAACATGGGATTAACTTATCATTTTAAAAAATAAATTAAATTAAGAATGTATTCGATAAAACTTCATATTGAACTTAATCTTGAAAAATTCATGAAATAATGAATACATAGTCTTAGCTGGAATAAAACTTACAATAATGTAATGGAAAGTAGACAAAGCTTAATTTGTCATATGAAATTTGATTTATTTATCGCTTATTGAATAAAATACTGAATTTAGCCTGATTCACAAATAAGAACGATAAAAATGATTGGATTTAAGAGAATCCTGAAATTTCAAATCGTTTCGTGTCCACCTCCATGAACTTGGAGTGAGACAACTCATTTAGTAAGATTCTCAACATTCGGGGGGTACGGTAAGGAATAGGGGTAGGAGCACAACATTTATATATATATTTATAAGAAATATATTGACGAGAAAAAGAGAACTATGTCATCGAAGGCAATGCAGAATGAATTATAATCAAAGATAAATAAAAATATAATACGATTTATTTATTTAGAGTATGGCTTATAATAATGGGGGATTGTTCAACTTCGCCATATAACCTAGTTTTCCCTAGATTCAGATTCGATCACATTCATGTATATTACATGAATAGTACTGTAAAAGCCTACTAAAGTAAATCGGTTTGAATCCTATGCTATAAGAAATAAAAATGTCACTAACTACATTATAGTTAGCTCGAGTTGGGATCATGATGGGAACCTAGGTGGGAACATGGAGAACCATATAGTTTTTAGTTCTTTCACACTTAATAAGTCATAAATCATATAATATATGATGATAATCCTAATAATTTGAGAAGTGAATAGGTGAATCCTACCTTCATGTATCTATTATGTATAGCAACTGCTTCTCTATTATTGATATTCCGTAAGGTCCGTTTCTTTGCAGCATTAAAATGTTAAAATTCAATTGTAATTAGTCCAAAAGAGTATTCCAACACCAATATTAAAATACTTATATTAGCACCAATACCAATACGACACCAATATTAAAATACTCACCACATAACGAATTAAAAACTAATAATATTACTTTACATACATTATTTATTTACACTGTACCAACAGAATATGGCATTTCATTATTTAATTTTATAAGTAAATATTATCATATTATCAGGAAAATAGTCAAGTTGAGTTTCACTTACCAAATTGTCAGGTTTCTTCAACAGCACACTACAGGCTGAGCCAGACCTCTTTCTCATTCGTACTGGTTCTTCGGCACTGAAACCAAAATGAAATTTATTTCATTAGTTACATTTGTAAACTTATATTTATCAACATTAGTTGAATTTTGTAAACTGCGTAGCCTACAGTATCAGCTTTACTATTAATTTTAATAACCATTGTGAGGTTAAACCATTGACCCATCCCTGCTAATTGAACAATTCAGTTTCATACTGAAAAGATGAATAGTAATTACTGTAATATAAACACACTGTAATATAGTGAATAGGTGGAGAAGTTGAGCTTCAACTGATTGTAAGTTCTAACTTACTACATAGTGAGTAAGTAGTTAAATAAGTTAATTAGTTGAATAAGTTCAAACTACTCAAGTAACTAATTGAATAATTGACTTCACCCAACGGTCAATTTACGGTTTTCCTTACCAGGAAAAAACAAGGAAAATCAACTTAAATTTGTCAATTCCAATTCTTTTAGACTCTCACTTTCAAAGACTCCAATTCTAATTCATATAGCGCTTTTACGATCTATCTTTTTTAGATGCGATCATCAATTAGGTCTGTTAGTCTTGTGAAACGTGTACTAAGAATTTATACAGCTTCTCACCTACTCTACGTTTAATATGATTTATGACTGACAATAAAATATACTACTCTGTTTCGTGTTTAGTAGCTTGAAAATTATGGGTTAGTTCTAAAGAATTGATTAAATTTAACTTACGGCTTTTCCAATTCACTTGTTGATTCGGAGTTTCTGGTTTTCAGTGCTTCATCAGATCCGAATTTATCTTGACACGCTTCCTCATTGGATGCTGCTATCACAGGTACTATATTATTGTTGGTTTCTGGCTGCTCCAGGATGTAATCCTTCGAAAAAAGAGAGAATTCTTTTGAAATTGTTAACATAGTAATTATTTTATTCATCAGTTAATTATTGTTCTAAGATGACATTGAATGAACATAAATAGGAATGAATGTACGAGTATTTCCTTATTTTACAATGTAGGCTATTACTGACCAATTCAGTTACATAACTTACATATCGAGAGCGAAACTCTAATTTTTGTGCTATGTCACACAATATTTCATCTGTCAATTACATAGAAATATTGGAATAACCAATACTGTATATTGAATATCTCAAAACAATATATGATGAAAATGACTCTTTCAAAGCACCTTCATCACAGTATGTACTCACAATTAATTAACATGATTTCAATGAATAATTAATTATCATGGATTAATGATCATTCAGATTTATGTGAACAATGTCAATTCATCAATGATTAATCGGGCTAAAATACAATGAATACCGTATCTAAAAACTTTTGAAAACCAAGATAAAAAAGATACTAAGCATACCTGAGAGTTTCTTCGTTCTTCTTCACATTGCCTGGCGATTTTCAGTTTTTCATCAGCCTCTATTGGAGCCACAATATCATCAATAAAAGTGTCTGGTACTTTTCCATTTCTGACAACTTTCCTACCCACATAGAATACCTGCGAATTCAATAAATTACATAAGTTTTCAACGGAATAAAACATTTTTCGATAAATAATAATGCAATGACAAAAATTAATAATTATTGTATCTAGGGGTAAGCGGCAGCTCTGAATTTACTGCCAGAGCTGCCCGACTCTTGCTGCGCTGCTCTTGCCATAAGAACTCTATTCACATAACTATATTATAAAATTTTCACTTAGTTATTAGGGCTACTAATAGATTATTGATTATATAATAAATCAATAAATGGCGAAATTCGCCCTTTTCAAGCTATTTTCAAGATAATTTCACTATTCATCGATTTATTTCACATTAGTAGCCCTAATAACATAGTGAACACTTATAATATAGTAATGTGAATGGAGTTGTGATGGCTAGAGCCGCGACAGCTCGAGCTGTCGCTTGGGAATTGTACCTTTACAGAGAATAAGGAAAGGATATTCACTATAAATACGCTTCATAAGCCCATATAAAGATGAAAAATACTTGTTATCGAGGGTTTTTACCAAATTTCTATATCATATATGAAGATGTTTCTACCATTGAAAGTAATAAAGGTTTCAAGGGGATTTTGAAATTTTGTCGCATAGAGGCTTGTTTGCTTATTTTCCGAGTGAGATGCATAACAAAAGATCTTGGTTCCACTAGTATAACATACTTTAGTGAATAAAGTGAAAAGAGATTATGTGATATAAACTATGATTTACCTCGAAGAAATGAGACGAACTGGGAGATATATCCGAGCAAAGTGATGTGAGACTTGCAGCCGAGCTCAAAGATCTGACAGGCTGATGAGAGGCTCTACTTGACTGATCCTTCATTGTGGCGTACAACTCCATAACCTGCGAAAAAAATATTTTCAAATTATAGTAGATTATCATTTAACATGAATGATCAAACTTCAACATCATTGATACATAATAATTGATAAAATAGACTACGTAGTGTACGGTACTGTGGATTGTTAGGTAGGTTTTTCTGTCACTTCCAATAAGCTTTCGAGTGATGCAAGCAGAGATTATAGAAGAATTCAATGAATATAGAAAACTATGTTTAAAAAACTAAGATCTTTCCAATTATCAAGACTTTGGAATAATTGATGAAAATTTTACATTTCTTACTAAGGGAGTGTGAGAAAAATATGAAAGACACAAAAAACAATGTTTTATTTGCTACAAAATGTTTTTAATCTATTGTATCTGACGATACAAAATTAGTTTAGTGGGTATTCATCAACTTGTTCTAATGAGTTTTTGTTCTTCAATAATTATTGAACTCTGCTACTGAGGAATTGGGAACATAGGACCAGCATACCAATCTTACGTAAATGTAGGATATTAAATAGGATTATAGCTTGTGGATTATGATACATTGCAAAATTAGAACTTTATTATAGCAGGCGCCAAATATTAAGATGGCTGACTTATATCAATATATAAGGTGACTGAGCTCTTCCAGGACAGTCTGGAAATTGCCGGCAAAAGCGAAACTTTTGCTGAAGCTGCTCTCGACTCGATATGCTCTTGCAGACCACTCTTCGATTGTCCTAACAGAGCTGAGCATTGACAACAATCATTCACCAAACGCCTTAACTTTGGCGACAGTTATACTAATGAGGTTGTTAAGTTAAGTAATAAAATGTAAAGACACAACGGTGAACGAGTTTTGTTGAAATATTTTAGTTTGTAGAATGATTAAATAATAAAAAAATTACGAGGGTAATATTTTTGAAGATTCAAGCGAACGGAATGTATAGAATAGCCTAGATAAATCATTGAATATTCAAATATTTGCAAAAAATTCAGTACATGAGTACATCCAAGCTCTGCATGAACATCCAATAAATTCAAGCCGTGAAATGTTTAATGGCCATGAATGTCAATAACAGTTGAGCGGTTCAATTGGCAGTAAGATAAATTTCTACAGAGTGAAAAGAGGATATGGCAAGTGTCCAATACAATATGCTTATTGTATTGCTTTATTGTGAATGTGCAGTTGCTATTACAGTTACTTGGAATGAAATGCATAATATTACAGTTTTTTACACAGTTGAAAAAGAGCGTTTTATTGATCAATATTCAATCTTGAAGTTTTCAGTTGAAAAAGTTCCAAAAC
Source organism: Sogatella furcifera (assembly GCA_017141385.1). Lineage (NCBI taxonomy): Eukaryota > Metazoa > Arthropoda > Insecta > Hemiptera > Delphacidae > Sogatella > Sogatella furcifera. The sequence goes on from CM029549.1 coordinate 34,658,663, forward strand.
GATGTAATTTATAAAAAATGAATTTACTAATGATATAAACATGTAATAATTTGATTTGGGCACTTATAAATTCATTAGATAGAAATAAATACGATAACCCAGTAGAAGAAAAAATGTTCTAAATCATAGGAGTATGATTTTTATTTTATTATTATTCAATGATATTCATTTAAAATATGATATTAGATACAGAACAATAATTACAATTACTAGTAACAATAAGATGTTATTATAAAAATTTTAGAGCTCAAAAATCCCTACAAGATTGGTTATATGCATTTTCACCGAAAAAATGAAAATTTCCGAGATACGGCGCGGAGAGGGGGGAGCGCGCACTTTATCAAGGGATAATGCCGCATGAACTATGAAGTAGAATGTTCGATTCGCTACATTATGTTGATAGTGTAATCAGATACTCTTGTAGTTAACAAATTTATTATAGAAAACTCTTCTTATACAATTTACAAATTATAAATATTGAAATTAATTTAAATTATCGGACATATACAGCCGATTATCGGAAATAAGTAATTAAGACCCTGCGAAGATTCAACAGCAGCTTATAAGGGTCATTTTTAATCTGAATCAATACCTTTTGGCTTATTCCTTGAAAAGCCACTTTCTCGCTTTATTATAATTATTATATGTTACATTCCACAAAATGTTTGTTTGTGGAATTAACAATATGCCTACTGAACTGCGTGGAATTGCGAGTGTTGATATTGATATTTGAAAATTTTGGTAACTGTGACTGTGCATATGTATAGACACTACGTATTACACGGAGAGTTAATACTATTATTTCAGGAATTCGATTGTCTATTCAGGTAGGCCTAAATATGATTTTTTGCAGCTAAAAAGGAATCAAGAGTATTCTCATAACGGACTCGGCTCGTAGAAAGAGTTTTGTTGCTTCACTGGCGGCTCGAGCCTACGAAAGAGGTAAACTGCTCGTATATAGGCTATCTCACTGTACAGCACTTCATCTTTTTCGTGGGCACGAGCCCCCAGTGGTTGCTATTGATTTTAAATAGTTGTGTTGGTATGTTTCGCAGTACAGCTGCTGATGAAGTAGCAGATCAGAAGCAGCCGGCAATGTGATAGGCTGATACGCAGATCAGAAGCAGCCGATATGAATGCATAACTAATAATAATTATTTCTAAAGGAAGTAGGCCTACACTAGAATTCGAATACACTAGTTTGCGAAAAGCAGGAAACGAGGTGATCGGTGAAAACTTGGCAGATCGGTGGAAAATCGGATTCATTGTGAGCACGATGTGGTAGCTGCCGTAGCAAAATATAACTTGGATTGTTTAAAAAATGTTATAACAAATTACCAGGCTCCACAAGTAAATGTGCAAAAAGTGACAAAATCACAACAAAATTAAAAGTGAGTTTATCACATGACATCAAAATAACGACAAAGGTTGGATCATTTACACTTTTTTCTTTCTTTCAATCCTCATTTTATGAAATTCTTGGTATGGAAATGAAGTAAGCATCAAGGAAAATAATGTTTACGAATAGAAAAAATATTAGGAAGGACATTCGAACTGTTGTTGTTGATACCACGACTTTTTCTCACATCAGTAAAATTTTTCACAACATAATTTATTGTAAATAATTAAAAAGGTTTGTTATATTTCAAGCGGGGAGTAATCATGATGAAAAAAGGAAACAAGGATATCTTGGGAAGGAAATGCACAGCTTTAAAGCAATACTATATGCCTTTACAACGATGAGTACAGTCTTTTTCGTCACCACTACCACTATGCATATACAGTACCTATTTTATCTTCATTGCATATGTACGGTTCAAGAAAACTTTTAGAAATATTATTGAGTTTTTCTGCTAGATATAGCGACACTCATAAATGAACGTTCAGCTATTCTCCACACGAAAATTCATATTCTACTGTCTGAGTCAGGGGAATCTCTGGTGCAATACGTATGTAGCAAACATGAATATTTATAATCTTGATGGACACTATACTATCCACATACTGCGATTATGAAAATAATGGGAATAGAATAACTCCAGAATCAACTCTTATTTCTGAGGGAAGAGTGAAGAGATCTACATCAAATCGAAGTACCAAAGAAGTGGCAGGAAAGATATTCTTGATTTTAGATTAAAAAAATTACCACCTTGAGATTAATAGACAATAGGGACTCGAGTGAGCGAGATTCAATTCCAGAAGTTAGAAGTTGTGGATAATTTGTATAAGAAGAGTTTTCTGTAATCAATTTGTTAACTACAATAGTATCTGATTGCACTATCAACATAATATATAGCGAATCAAACATTCTACTTCACAGTTCATGGGCATTATCCCTTGATAAAGTGCGCGCTCCCCCCTCTCCGCGCCGTATCTCGGAAACCTTCATTTTCTCGGTGAAAATGCATATAACCAATCTTGTAGGGGTTTTTGAGCTCTAAAATTTTTATAATAACATCTCAAAACATAACTTGAACAGGAAACAAGTTATTCGCGGAAAACTGATTTTCGTGATCTTTGACCTCGAATAAAAAAGTTAGCGGACATGATACAGTATTATACTTTTGTATCCTTATTTAGAATGGCATTATAGTGAATTGTGCCAATTTTCAGCTTAGCCGCTCTCATTGGGAGGTTTCACCTTTTTTCGTCTAAAATGCCTGGACTAAAATTTAGGTTATTAAGACAATATTATTCCATTTTTAACGTTTATATCTAGGACCTAAAGATAATGAAAGCAATTCTATTACCCTTCAATAAAACCGTTACAAATATCAATGTTTTGTTGTATAATTGGAGCGAGCAGTGAAAAGATTCACTGCTGAGGAAGGTCTGTGAGCCCAGTTTTATTCCACTTCTATTCAAGAAGACCATTTCAGAGATATCACAAGACGTAAAAGGAACAAGATAGCGTACATCCTGTACATTCTTTCCCATAACCAACGGAAACAATCCGGAAGAATGTCCTTAAATGGTAGGCATAGAAAAAAAGAATGAGCAAGTGTGAGTGTGGTAAGTGAATATATTAGGATTATTCACATGTTTCAAAAATGGAGTAAAATAGGAGTTGGGCTTGAGACTATCATAGTGAGAAAAACTCATGAGCTAATTAATACTCATTAGAAAGGATATGCAGCTTATGAAAACTCAAAGTTTAAGTTAAAGCTCATTTTAAAGATATCAATGAGAAGAAAAATTAAAGTAAAGTAATACAAATAATCGTCAAAGCTTATGTGAGATAAAACCACTTTGTGAATGTTCTCTCCATTAATTTTTAGTATATTGTATATTTCTTGTGAATTTCATTTATCGAAGTCATGAAGTGATTTCAAAAACTGAAACATATTAATGACTTTTTTAAAAACGAAAACTAAATACTTGATGTTTAAAAAATGATGCAAATTTAATGAAAATTTAATGTATAGAGGAATGAAATAATTATAGTGGCTTCAAGTTTTATTATAACACTAGCCGGCAGGCTCCCTACGCTCGCCTTCTCCGCCTAGCCAGGGGTCTCCGTCCCCTGGACCCCCGACAGTATCGGCAGTGTAAGTAAGTCAAACAGGCTCGCCTCGCTCGCCTGCAAAACATCTGTCAGTGTAAGCTGAGACAAACAGACTCGCTTCGCTCGCCTGCAAAATCCGTTCAGAAGGGATTCGAAATTTATTGAAGACAGCATTTCTAGACCTAATCTGCACTTGTTTAACAAATTTCAACATTTTCTGCCAATTTATTCTCGAAAAATCTAAGAACAACTCCGAATTTCTGAAAAATAGTAAAACGCTAATATCGAGCGTAACCTTGGTAAGTAGGCTATATCGGACATAGTTCGAAACTTGATTCAATATCTTCTAAATTGGTTCAACTATAATCTCGCTAAACAATTGAATTTACAGTAAGTATTGGTCGTATCAAGTCGAAAGATATGCAACCCGCAATATATTTACAAATTTGAAAAAGTGATTACTGGCGTACTCTTGAACAGATTTCAAAAATATTTCAACATTTCTAGACCTTATCTGAACCTGCCCACCAAATATCAACATTTTCTACCGATTGATTCTCGGAATAAATAAGAAAACGATGAAAAACTATTGAAAAATTCAAATAATTGGCGTATCCTTATGAAGTTTCAAAAATCCTTTCTTAGCGCGCGTCTAAACGTCCAACTGAACATGCCTGCCATATTTGAACGGTACTGTGGATTTCTAGTTCTGGTGATGAATGAATCAGTGCCATTTCGCTTTTATATATGAAGATTTTTCATTAATCTTGAGAATAATGCATAGCTCATATTTTTTGGTAGCGAGAAGTATTTATTGAGGGAATAATAAATACTGTAAAGGAGACATATTTGGGGAAACCCGTTGTCTCCATTGTGAAATAAATTAATTTTCAATAATAGCCAATTAATCAATGAACGATTCAGAGCAACAAGCACATATGAACAAGTATGAACTAACTGAGATAAGACACTTGGGATAAATTTCATTTCCGGTGATCAAGATATCCTTCTATCAGGATTAGAGACGACATACTGTAACAGTACACGATCTTAAAAAAGTGTATCTCTATCGCCCTACGTCCGTAGACAGCTAGACACCCTTCGCGTGTAACAGTGTGAAACTGATACAGTATGGATTTTTTCAAATATGTTCTCGGTTACACCCTAATCTTATAATCGTATTGGGTGCCTAGAGCCTACTGCAGGTAGTAGAGAATCAATCTATGAACACAGAATGAACGTAAAGGAACGAAAAAATTAATTTTTCTTTCTGGTCAAGAAAATTTAAGAATAGAAGAAACTCATTCAAAAATTTACAGATTGATATCAAAGTTCTGTCTTGGTATTTGACCAATTCCAAAATTTACGGTACTTTTCTTCTTTATGATCAAATATAAAATATTTGATCTATATTATTCTATTTCGAACATATAGGCCTACTCAGATTTTTCATTTTTTTATTATTAACGAACTTCGTAATTGTTTTGATTTGTAAACAATTGAACATTGATGATAAAATATATTCAATTACAATTAATAAAAAACAAGATTTTTCAAATCCAGAGATTGATAATGACGTAGCAGACAAAACCTATCTCTCGATTTTTGACAATAATTGTCTTTTCAGTTGATATGGATGACTAGCACAATAATATATTCATTCATTCAATGTCTTATGTATTTTTTTCTCATTTCTGGGAATTATTCTTATTTCCCCATTGTATGTAACTTAATATTTTTTCTAGTTCACAACTCCTGTATTTGTATGTATTTGTATGGCTTGGCCGTATACAAATAAAATTATTATTTATTTATTTATTCTTATTTTCCGCCCAATGCATTCTCAATGCATGTTGAAATAATGCATTCTTATTTTCCCGCCCGGCCGCTACTTCTCAATCAAAAGGTTGCATTGAGTGAATGTTTTAAACGGGGAACAAACAGTTTAGGTCTAAAGAACTGAGTTGAAGGTGAACTACAGTCCCGTTCAACTCTTAATTTCCGGATCAACAAGATTGACATTCTACTCACGTGGACAAAAATGTTTGTCTCAACATACTTTTATATTATACTTGAAATTGAAATTATATTCATCAGGTATTGTTTCAATAATTGAATGAGCAAAATTGATCTTGAAATTGACATTAATGAATAAATTATTTATGCTCATTTTGAATCAAATCACCGGAATAAAATTTGTTTTAAAACAAAAAACACTTCCCTGAATAAAAACATTGATTCCTACTGAGTACAGAGTAGTTGTACCATAAATAGCAGTTGATTTTTTTAATTGACCTAGCTCTAAAATCAGTTGAACTTTTTAATTAAAAATAAATAATATTATGATAATGGATGGATTAATTATTTAATGAATTGGTTCAAGTATAATCTGCGGCTTGTTGGGTCATATTCATGAGGAATATTATAGTCTGTACAAGCAAAGAAGACCTTCTTGCAAGATGAGAAAATGACTCCAGCTCGATCAATATTGGTTTAAAAAATATTGATTTGGTCTCAAATTGTGAAGCAGAATGTTTCCTACGATTGAAACCAAATCAATAATTTTTTAACCAATATCGACCGTGCTGGAGTCATTTTCTCATCTTGCCAGAGGGTCTTCTTTGCTTGAAAAGACTATACAAGTTACATATAAAACTTGTTAATGGCATCAAAATATATTTCACTTTTGAAGGATGAATTATAATTGAAAATTTATATATGATGAGCAATTTGAGATGAAGGAGACACATTATAATATAACAAACTAATGCAAACAGACAAGATTGAACGGTGTTAACACAGGATATCCGATGGGCGTTTTATTGGGCGTTAACATGATAATATTATTATTATTTACAATACCTTCACAATCTTGTATAATTGAAGCTGACATGAAATGATTACTATTCCAGAATCGCAATCAATCATTAGGAGACCTCAAATCTTGTTATGATGAATTTTATGGCATTAAGATGCTATTCCTTGCTGAGAGAATTAATTTTCAATCAGTTTTTCAACCAGTTTCAGTACGCTTGAGCTAATATCAACTGGAAAATTGAAGCAAATTCTAGGTCTGAAAGAATAATAAGCACACTCAAGTCTAAATTTACTTGAAATTGATCTCATTTGAAAAAGATCTTTCAGTTCACACAAAATTATCTAGGAAATAATTAATGCTGCGGCAAGTAGATGTGCTTTCATTAAAACAAGCTTCAACTTATTTCTTGCATGTTTTTTGTAACCTCATAACTGGTTGATAGACTGCTGAGATAAAGAACATCATTACTCAAAGAAAAGTCACACGATCTGAATATGCATGACAGGATCTATACATACTAGTAAGACTTGAAAATAGACGTCCAATAAGAATGAGGAAAATATAGTTGGAGGTAAAAATGCGACTATACTAGTTAATTTGTTATTTTTGAACGAATATGGTTGGTATTATTGCATAATTTATTCTGAATATTATCAAGGATTGAGTTAGGCCTACTATGGCCATTTATGTGGTATGTGAGCATTGAATTCAGTACTACTCACGGATACTAGAATACACGGTAGGGATCATGGGTATGATGAGCTGAAGATTGATAGGATTATGACGTTTCATGAACCCAAAAAAAATCTAGAAATAGCTAAGTGACAACTCTAATTGAAAACATCTCTTGTTTGAGCGCACAAGGAGCTGACGAATACGCCTATCTTTTTAGCGTCAGCTATACTACCAGATTGAATGAGATACGGTACTACTACACAAATCATTAAATCAAACTACTTGGACAAGCAGTGATGGAGAAACTAGAACTTGAGAAAAATATTATTAATAATAAATTAAGGAGAAGAGAATGGTGACAGGATTTAAGTTTGTACAAAAAAGAGGAGAGTGTGCCTATGCTATATGGTTATTACATGGTTCGTCTATGATGTTCATATTAATAGTAGTGACATTCGACACAGTATCATGAAGCATGTACAATTATATTTCTGACCCTGAAAGGGAACGTCTTCAACAGACATCGTGAACTAACCTAACCTAACCTGTCTACACGAACTTCCGACTGGTATAAAAACGTTCAGCCTTCAATTTGTTCGCGCGTCATGCTAAGAATAAAACATCCTAAATACACAAAAGTCTAGCGATATATTGGACGATTTCAATCAAAGTTCTCAAACGATATTAGCCTATTAGCCTATTAAATGATTATAGCCTTTTAACGATATACTATGCCGTATTCCCTATATTGCCTACTACGGTACTTATCTAAAGATATAGCCTTTATAGCCTATTGATGATGATGAAACTCATCTTCATGGTATATACATTTTAATAAGAGTTCTCGAAGTAAAATTCAGATAGAAGATTAAGTGAAATTCAGAAATCAATCTTTTGGAATTTCACTTCTTCTGGAACTTCTAATCCTTCTAGAAATCCAGGGAGGCTACAATACTTAATCTATAATAATTTTCAAAGTGCACCCCATGCATTTTTTCATCTGCCATATCAAGTGATCAGGAATAAAAGAAATAATTTTCTGGATTAGGACTTGGGTAAAAGATTTATCATAGTATAGGATTTTTCAACAATTTCTAAAAAGCTAAATTTTCAACATGCTAATGCAAGCTTCAAATACAGATCATTCCAAAACATATCAAAAGTAGTCTACAGATAACAGTGGAGTATGTGAAGTTTTTAAAAATTTCATTGAATATCAATTTACTCGAGCAACAATGCATAATTGATACGGTTGTATTATTTAACAAGTATCAAAGTAACAACGATCCAAGGGGTTTGAAAAAAGTAGGAAGTAATACAATATCAAACATGAGATCTCATATAAGAATAATGAACAGTCGATGACCAACAATAATTGCTCAAGGATTCAGACATTATAAAAAGACTGCTTCATTGAAGACAGAAAAAGTGGCGAATATCAGTTGAATTCCAATTCGACACGCGTTATTAAAGAAGCTGAGAATCACAGGAATAACAAGTACGGGAACACAAAGAACGGAGAAAAGGAAGGGAACTAACCAGATGGCCCTGGAATTAGCAATAGCTTACTTTATAGAGTAGGCTGCACTTTCAATTTCCTGAGAAGACACAAGTGCAGGGTCAAATAACCCAATAATGGAAGGCGGGAATTTCCAGATTTCATACTCTTCATTAGTAAAACTGTGTCCACGGTTCAAACTTCCCAAGGAGATAAGTTACAGAAGTCTAACAAATTTGATTCTAATTCAAGAAGATACAAAATTTCAACAGATTTGATTCTAATTCAAGAAGATACGAAAGTCAAATAAATTAAATTTTGAAAAAGTTCTACAAATTTGATTCTAACCATAGAATAAACAACATTTCAACAAATTTGATTTTTAATTGAGGAGATACAAAAAGTAGAAAGAATTTTATTCATGATGAGATAGTCACAAGACGTTTCAATTGATACCATGTATCACAATAAACCGCCTTGTATCAAATGTATAAATTTGAAAGGAGATTGAAATTTGAGGAATTAGTGGTGGAAATTGAATAAATTTAGATTGCCAATAGTGTATAGTCTGTCCAAGCAAAGAAGACATTCTGGCAAGATAGGAAAATGACTCCAATCGGTCAATATTAGTTTAAAAATTATAAATTTGGTCTCAAATTGTATGAAACATTCTGATCTACAATTTGAGACCAAATTTATAATTTTTTAACCAATATTGACCGAGCTGGAGTCATTTTCCCATCTTACCAGAATGTCTTCTTTGCTTGGACAGAATATAATTCAAATTGCCATGAATAGTAGTGATCAGAATATGGAAGACTTGGAAAGTAAATAATACACATTTATATATTGCATTATTCAAATGAGTAGCTAGAATATTTCTTGAGCATGATAAGAAATATTTTATGCACCAACTACAACACCTAAAATGTCTCAGATTTCAAAAAAGAGACAAACATGAATATCATTGGACTATTTTAAATGGACTATATAACCCACATGGTTTTCCATGTTTTCATTCGTGAAAAATGAGGTTATAGGCTAATATTGCGAAGTGGAACAACCCTTTGGGACTCCCCACTAATAAAAGCATACGCTGAATAAATAAATTGGAAAAAGAAGATCATAAGTTGTTTTTGAAAAAGATTAAATACTCTATTCTCCTTTATATAAAGCAGAAGAGGATATATGGATGATACAACGTACAAGAAACAAATCTCTAGATATATCTTTCTCGTTAGAAAGAGAATTACAAAAGGGAAAAAAAGAACCGAAAGTTGCTGAAGAGATGTACTTGAAGATGAAAGACACCCGTACAGCTTGGAAGGAGAGGGTGTCACTTCTATTCTCTCTCAAAAGGCAAGACACCATTATACTATCAGTTCAGTGGACCAGGCCACTTATCTACGTCAATACGAATTGTAAAGCAAATACAGTTCAGAATAATGGACTTAAGACAGGAATTTTCCATCAGTAATCAAATAAACAGAGCAAACATATCTCGAATAAACTTTTATTGGGTGTTCACTTGAGTGCTGCCACCATTCTTTGTTTAATGTTGGATCCACATTTCGTTAGCTATACTCTTTTGTCTGTTTCATTTATTAATTTTCAAATTAAATTCAAGTTCATTGAGATAAAACCTATTTATTCATTGATTGATGGAAAAATTTTTAATTCGGCCTATGCTGTTGTAAAATTCTCATTAAACACTTTTAAAGCTGTGATCACAGTTCTAAGTTATTCTCTTTAGATGACACACACGATTATATCTGTACATAGCTTCCTTTAATAGGATGATACATAGCATAGCATCCTATTAAAGGAAGCTATGATATGTATCAAATGGAAAATGAATCATTCGTTTCGATGAAGATACAAGAGTTTCAATATTTCATTCGATACGTACGTATAATTTTTCCAAATGAATAATGGACACACAACTTTGAACAACTCATTGTTCACGAAACACAATTTGATGAAATTTAAATTTCCTATACAATTCTTCACCTAGAACTTTATTTGTTGTATTATTCATTGTTGAAAAAGCCATTGTTTCTATGTATTTATTTGTGTGTATATAAATTACCTGTTTTTATTATATTGTTATTTCCACGTAGCAAATGAATAGAATATGCATATATAGCATAGTGATCAATGATATGAATATCATTAGAGAACATTTATTGCAGCCTGATGTTAAAAAATTCATGGATATGATTCTTTAATGATTTTTTCACATCTTTCTCTGATTTTTCTTCAATTAAATTTCTCCATTAAATGATGTAGGTTAGATTAAATAACTTTACTCCAATATTTACAATTGACACAACCATCACTCAATTGCAGCAATATTTAGAGAGTACTCATGAATCACTCAATCAATTCAAGTCGAGCAGTAGTAACTAAGAGAAGGAGAATCTAAATTCTTTTCCAACGAATGAAAGTGGACATCTTCAATGGAGCAAGTAGTGTCACCCGCTGATAGATTGGACAGCCTACATTCGCCGATTGTAAACAATGTGACCTAGAATGCAGGATAAATCTGGCCCGGCCATTTTCCTTGAACCAAGCAATCACCACTGAGAAACACGTGTGCTTAGTAGATTGTACCAAACTTATGTAAGATATTATAGATCAAAATTAGGCCGTTTTTATATGGCAATATTTCTATTATCAAATGGAAAGAGATGAAAATATGATTTCGTATTTCAGTGGTTTGAAACCACCTCACTATGCATTGAAACCTTTGTTCAACCTATCACTTCATTGAATAATGTAGTTTGAGAAAACTATTTTTACTTGAAAGATCTGAAACTTTGTGAGGAAAATATATACACCATATATCGAAGCATATGCAATTAGAAGAAATATTTTCAAGTTAGGAATGTTTCGATAGCTGGAAAGTTTGAGTTCTAAAGAAAATTTTCTTTTGCTTTTAAAAATATTGATTACCTACAAGTAAATCTCTTGTAATAATTTATAACCTCATCACATCACACTCACTTCAAAGTAGCTTAAAAAAATAATATAACCACCTTTTTTATAATATGCCAAAGTAGTTTTTAAGAATTATTGAAAGTAGCCTGTAGATTGTGCTTGATTTGAAAGTATTGACTGATAGAAAAGTTTCAAACTCATATCAACTGTTCCACAAGCTTATTTTGTATTCATTGAATTATTTTTTTTATGAATCAGGTATGAAATTTGAAAATTTGTGCTGATATTTTTAGCCTGTTACTATATTACTGACTATGCCTTATGCATGTCTATGTTTTTGGACAGTAAATTATATTCCATTCTATTTTATTTGTGCATGAAACCGAATTCCGTTCTTCCCATAGTTTAATAAAAAAGTAGTTTTCATTTCAAATGGATACTTTTGATGAATTACGTAATCAGATCTAGTTGAATACTATAACCAGTCTACAGTTTGTTTTTCTAATCTTGGAAAATTGAAAATTCAAGTCTACAAATAACAGAGTTCAAAGTAAAATAACAAATCTGCATATAAAAACAACGTGCCACACGATTGAGTAACAAAAGAATCGATTGACTAAAAAACTTCAACAGAGTTTTCCTCCCAAAGCTTTCAAATGTAAATAGTCTAGTCAAAACAAAACACGATCACCTTGATGAACGGAACACTGACAGAAATTCTACAAAATTGAGTCGAAATGTCGTAACTTAATGTCTTCGTCTATTCCAGGATTTTTGTTCAACTTGAACTTGAAATGTTTATGTGAACTCTTACTTGAAAGATCAAAGTTTTGTAAAAAAACTTGATGGGGATAACAGTTTTCTCATTGGCACAAACGTATTAGGAAATTTAAAATTTTTCAATTTTTGCAGTTTTTTCATAAATTTTTCATGATTGAAACTATACAGTAGGCTACTATCCCTTTCTAAAACTGTAATCGTGTTCAATCATAATTATTATATTTTATGTGCCGTATAAACTTCAAACTGAGGTGGAAACAAAAAATATCTTAAACTTATCTCAAGAGTTCACTTTCAAGAGTAAAGTGTGTTAACTTCAAAGATAAACTCTCAATTTTACTCACGACTCACGACCCAACATCATTCTCCAGTAATAACGCGGTACTCACCTGAAACATGAGTACAAAATTATTAGCATCAAAAGCAGTAGAGTTATAACAAAACAAATAAGTCTTTTTGATCAGTTAGTATATTAGATCAATATAGTTTCTCAATTTTTTTCTGCTATGCTATTATGTTTGTTTTAAAATCAAGTTTAATTTTCACTGTCTTGTGTCATTCAAAGTTCTATATTGTTTTATTTACTTTTGTATTGTTTTTATTGTATTGTATCATTTTTGAATAAGGTTGAGTGGTAGAAAGGACTTCCTAGTCCTAACTCCGCCTAATAAAGGATATTTTCATTTCATTTCTTTCAGTTTAGATTTACAGACATCATGGAAGGATTCACAACAACTGACAAAATATGAACATGATGTACTTCTAGTGATATTGCCCAGAAACAGTTGACAGATTATTGCTATTGAAAAATTTGATGCCATAAATTAAACAAAAAAAAAAGCAGTGAATGAATTATAAACAAATCATTTTAGGTTTCATTTGTATTTTTATAAATTAATATCAATTGGATTATTTACGTCATAGCCAAATATCTTTGATAAAAGAATGAATTGAAAGATCCAATAAAACTTCTACAATACAACTTCTACAATACATATTCGAAGCAAATTTGGCTATTGAAAATGAAAAGAATTAATAAACAGCTTATAGATCAAATGCGAATAACCTTGTCTCTTCACTTAATTTGAATATTGTTTGCTCGTTTCAGTTGAGGAAATAATTACTCAACTATTCAGTTATTCATACTTCATTTTGCAAATACCGACAACTCCTAAATAACAGTTCTTCACAATGTTGAAAATTCACAATAAAGGTACGATTCCCAAGCGGCAGCTCTGGTGAAATTCACTTGAAAATGACTTGAAAGGGTAAATTTCACTATAAACTTATTGATTTAGTATACATTAGTAGCCCTTATAACAGAGTAAACATACTTATTTTCTCTTGGGGCTACTGTATTAAATAATTACAATCAAAGTACCTTTTTTAAATATTTTAATTTTAAACTACATGTTTCGGCGATATAGCCATTTTCAAGTGTAAATAAAGTTTTATTAACACTTGAAAATGGCTATATCGCTGAAACATGTAGTCTAAAATGAAAATATTTTTTAAAAAAAGGGTACTTTTATTGAAATATTTTAAAGTTTTAACAGAGTAAGCATCTATAATATGGTTATGTGAATAGGGTTATGATGGCTAGAGCTGCAGCTTGGGAACCGTACCTTAACGCACATATATATTGATTGCACAGTGGTTGAGATTCAAAAAATTTTGAACATTGTGAAAAACATAATGAATTGAAATAAAATTACAGTAATTCATTTTCAATGCAGATAATAATGGATGAAAAATGTGACGAATATGAAAAATGAACGAGATAAAGTTTCTAATAATACCTACATCACATCATTCTGAAAAGATCCTCCTCAATTTAAAAATGTAAAATCAATAATATTGAACATCGAATTCCATAACTCTAGCCCATACAACCCATGACCACCTATACAACCCAATCAATTTCCTCCATCGTAGTATCGCACACTGAGTTTTCATCATAGGAAGCTAACAACGTTTCCAATAATTATTTCCTAGTAGCAAGTCCATCAGTCTATTTCCTGTTTGCAGCGTTTAGCCGAGTATCAACACACACACAGTGTGAGAAAAGCCTAAATATCGGAAACGACAGCTAAGCCCTCCTGTTCTAAAAGTGGACGACCTAGTTGCAATACCGGCTGACATTGACGCTATAGCCATCTCCGTTACCTGTACCGGCCACTAGACAAAGTTTCGATGAAAAATGGAAATTAACACTATATACAAAACTTCATAGCCCAATATAATAATACAATTTAGACGATTATTGTGGCACCGTCATTTGCCGGCCAATTTTGTTTATTCATAAAACGTTGATGGAAATAGTTTCTAACATTAAATAGATGTAAATATGAATAATTTCAACTTCATAGATGGTACAGGTAATTTAGAAAAAATATGGCATTACCATACAGAACTATGTCTCTTTCTCATACTTCTTATGTCTCATTCTCAAATACGATAAAAATTTATTTATTTAACAATCTCTCTGCACACGGGCTCCGGCCCAAGCATGGAAAAACTTAATATTATATTTTATTTATTCATCATCACACAACATCATACATTGAGTTCAATATGTTCATTACTTTGTTAACATACTTTCTTGTTATTGTGAATAAATAAATAAAAGAACAAATAAATTAAAATCTGAATTGCAGGAATTTTCCTTGTTAGTAATGGCTAGTTATTCCAAGTTATTTTATTTAGTTTTGAGTTTTTTTTCTCAATTCTTGATCTGTAGGCCTATAACGTAAATTGTGTAAAAACTATAAATAAATTGAATTTGAATATGATGTCAATAATAATTTATAGAAATTTGAGGACATAGCCCATAGGTATAGCAGATACCAACGAGACTAGCGGTTGACAACTGTTAAAACTGTAATCGGGAGGGAAAACTAGGCATATCCTTTACTATTCCTCTCCCAAATGAATTTTTTTGAAGTAAATGTTTTACTAAATAATGAGGTTATGAAATTATAATCGCACTGCTTCAATAAATAATTGACCTCTTATTGAATCGTGAAATATGTGAACTGGCAGCTTGGAAAATATGTGGAGCTAACAACCATAGTTTAATGTTGAATGTACATTCAAAAGTTTCAAGAATAACAACAGACAAAATGGGATATTAAAATATTTATAGACTTGTGGTGTAAACTACAAAAGCTAGTGAAGTGAACAAGATCACAATGCTCACGGGATGAACTCTTTGCTTTATTTGAGAATACAAATAACATGTGAGAGCAATATAATGCGCTAGGAACTGATTAAAGTGCTAGGATTGGTGGATTGATCACAGTTCGCCATGTAATTGAGGAAGTATTTTGCCAAATAGAGGTGACAAACAACCTATACAGTCTGTCCAATCAAAGAAGACATTCTGGCAAGATGGGGGAATGACTCCAGCTCGGTCAAAATTGGTTCTAAAATTATTAAGTTGGTCTCAAATTGTAGATAAGACCACCTCCTACAATTTGAGACAAAATTTATCATTTTAGAAACAATATTGACTAAGCTGGAATTATTTTTCCCACTTGTCAGAATGTCTACTTTGCTTGGATAGACTATACCTGCCTGCTCAACGTTGGCATGGTCACGAGCAAAACTATTTTCTATCTGGCTTCAATTCGTCCTTGTGATAGAATATTTGATAACTGGATATGAGGACTTGATTTATTAACAATATAAAATACATTCATCGATTCATTTCATAATTCAGTTCTACTGGTTAGAGCTGCTATTATATTTCAGTTTCAATCAGATCATACTGTTTGTAATACATTGAGTACTAAAATATATTAGCATATATTTAAAGTAGCCTAAAAAAAATTCAATAGTGACTTAGATGTAAAAATATTATATTTGACATGACATCTGCTAAAAAGTTTAAGGACCATAACGCATTATTATTGCTTGATATTATTTATTGATTGATCTTTGATTGCTTGAAAAAATTGGAAGAATTATTGGCAACTAATATTTGGCTGAAGATTTGAAACAGTCAATCAAATAAAAATAGAAATTCTTTGGATGTCTATAGCAACTGACCATTTAATTAATAATTGATCACGATTGAATTGAAATAACTGAATTATTGAGGTTTTGTGGAACAAGATGCATGGACGTTTTTCAACAGAATTTGGAGAATTTTTGGTGGATAATTATTTCAGTATTAGCTTAGAATTTTAGTTTTTCAAATTTAGAAAAAATTAATAGATCTTTAAAGTTACTTCTCATCATTGTTTAATATTTTCTCAAGGAAAAATTCAGTAGACTCAAGAATTCAAGTAAATTTAGTACCTAGTTTTGTAATTTTGCTCTAAAAATTATTTTAACAAGAATGAGTTTGAATTTTGTAATACTTGTATACAAAACCAATTACCAATTGGATATTTTCATTACCTACAGCAAAAAAGCTATATTTCATGGTGCTCTCTATTCGCATTCCATTGAACTATTGAATTTTTATAGATTGATTATTTTTAGACTTTACCAGAGAGTGATGCTTACACGTCTCAGATTTTATTCTGGATTCGAGCGTTGAATGTGATTCTAACAATGATAAATGTGAACAAGAATCAACAGTTTTAAAATAATTTGAAACAAAAATAAGTGATCATGAAATAATAGACATTAGTCATATCAATCCTGCAAGCCAGATAAAATAATACAAAAAACGAATCGTTCTCTGTATTTATGAATAGATTCTATTCTTAACACAACTCAATATCTCATTTTTATCAATATATAATCGAAACATGATCACAGAGTGTAAAAATAGGAACAACATCACTCAATCACCAGAGAACATTTGAAAAATCACCTTAGAACTTAACATTAACATCACAACAAATAGAGAGAAACCAGATGAACAAATTGAAGAATGCCGTACACTACATTAGATGGAAATCCATAAACGAGATAAAATTCCGCAACGTTGAAAGAGATCTACTGAAAGACTGGTGAGTTCTATTTCACACCTCAATCATGCATTCATTTTCTCAAGTTTTCCTATTTGTTTCATCATCAGATAAATTATTTATGAATGATTCAACAATAGGCCTATCAAACAGAGTAACAGAAATGCAGAAAATGAACGTGCAAAATTGCCAGTAAAAATTCGTTCTCAGTAAACCAAACTACTGAAGCTATAAACATCTATCAACTTTATGAGCCTAGGATCGTAATTAAATCTTCAGTATTCGTGCCTACTTTGAAGCTGAATGGAAATTAAACCTTATCAATTCAGATGAATTCAATTCACAGTCATTAATCGTTACATCTCAATCGATACGAGGTTATTTCTCCATGTAGAGTAGGAACTTTGTATTAATTTTAATAATAATTTTAAATATTTCATTTTAAACATTTTTAATTTTATTTTAAATATAAAGCGAACTGTCCCCGCTTGAATTTAATTTCTTCAATTTACAGTAGAAAAGATACAGAACATGACTCATGAATCAAATATACCAATCTTATACAGTACCTAGTATCGTCTTGCATTGACAATGATGGCATTCAAAGGACGGATTCAATTCAATAAATTGTCTTTCAGTTAGATTGATTCATTTGTAACAAGTGCAATCATCTTGCATATATTCTTGAATGCATCATCTTGAAAGAAGAAAGAATCCTGGACACAAAGTTAGAGTTCAATTCCGTATTGAACCTTAGTTCAGTAGACAGTTGAATAAAGCATGACGAACTCTATTTGACAATCTATATCTATCAGGGCTCAGCCATACAGAAACTATATTAATTATTATTATTATTATTATTCTCTGCACCCAGCAGAGGTCTTTGCCTCAATTTCTATCTGATTGTACTAATTTGTATAGTTCAATTCGACGTGGAGCGGCTAAAAAGCAGACTTTTTCAGCAAATCGACAACACATGCACCTGAGTATAAACACACAAAAACCAGACAAGTAATTTTTCTTATCAAGTGAAACCGGTTATTGACAATCGTGATAGCCTTGGAGTGTATAAAAGATGTTCTAAGAACAACGGCCTATTATTGTAGAAGCCTATATTGTTACCAAAGAGAATTATTAATAAAGTAGAAGGCCCTTAGAAACTTAATCAACACTGTAACAGAAGTACAAAAATCTACACTACAGTATCTAATACAAGCAAATTCCACAAATAAAAAGATAAATGTTGAGAAAATAATAGTGTCAATTTATCAATTTTTGAGCTTATATAACATGAAATTAAATAATATGTAATATTATGGTATAATATGGAATATAAATTGATATGGAAGGATTTAGTTATCCTGGCAGTGTGATCTATAGTACCCTTAGTTTATTATTCGTGATGATATAAATCTATTGGGCTATTATAATAAGAAATATTTCAAAAAATAATGAATAATAATAATGAATGAATAATAATAATGAATAATGATATTGAATATCTTTAAAAAATAATGTATGTTCAAACGTTTTGTTATCTATCAACTCATTTTAAATATACCTAATATTGATGAACAGGCACCTGAATGCTGAATTGAACGACTGTATTTGAATTATTAGAAAAATTATCAACTTGATTTAAACTGAAGTGAGTTACCTTTGAACTTTTGACTGCAAACTCCATAATTCAACGATGATTGACTAAAATTCATCAAGATATTTGCACTCTCAAGAAACCGAATCCACATACACCAGACAACACTATTGAACCATATAAGTTGAACTTATTTTGCTGTTATAAGTTAAATAATTCAAAAAATAAAACTAGCCACTGTTATATCACTTCACTAATCATAAAACGTACTCTTTCTTCTATCACTGACAGTTGTACAAAGGAATTAATTAGCAGGAATTAATTAGTAGTTGCACAGAGATATATGTTGAGCTTGATCTCCAATCGACAAGAATGTAATTCTTCTTGTGAGTTTTTGAGGATTAATCCCGACTAACTTTGGTTCAACCTGATCTAGGATCCCTATGGAATACTTTGTGTTATTAATTTATTTGATTACAGCACCAAACTATGATAGATTTATAATTAAAAATATACAAAAAATCAAGTCACACAATACTATCACAGTTTTTAAGATGTAAATATAGCAGTACTTTCCGAAGCACTCACACCGATTTACACTGTTCATAAGCTGAAGTAGAACTAGCAATACAGTACCTACACCAGGAAAGCAACGAACTAATACTTTTTATCTTTTTCTAATATGAACATGGAAAGAGAGCACATAACTGGGTCCGGTTTTGATAGGCCACTGCCATGCAATTATTAAAGTTGATTTTTTGCAATGATTGTTTCTATACTATCACTATCAGGCCTTGACTAGGTTAGAAATTGCACTGATACCGGCACCGCCTTCAAGACAGCGAAGAGACTGCTGAGAGGTAGGGCTCCAAACGCGTCGGTACAAAAAGAACGTCTAAATTTGAATTTGGATTCGTTTCAAATCATGTCGCACACTTCCACCGTGTGTTATTACAAGCCGGTCCATTTCCTGCTATTTTCAATGATTACCAAGTCACACTGACATGCATACAATGGTCAGTAACCGTGGTCTATATTCTCACCACACAAACTCACATTAAAAAGACGAAAAACGAATAGGCTTTCTTCAAAAAAATCTAGAGTTAAATGAACAGAGAAGATATTGTCAAACCTAAGATTCATTAAAAATCTAGGGTGTTGAAGTATAACGGGTGATTCTTGCCAGATCACCTGCATAGTCAATAAATTCACCTCATTATACATCAAGTTTACTTCAAATCAGAGTCGGCTATGGGAAAATTTGGCCTCCTCAGTATAGGATATTATTTGATATTAATTCATTCAACATTTCTCTGAGAAAATGTTGAGGGATCACTTTGCTGAGGAATGTTCAAAACGTATCAAATTTGATTTATCCAAATCTCATTTGATTTTGATTCAATAATTTTAGGAAAAATAAACTGTATTGTGAAAAAATAATCTATCATGCACAATACCTATTAACATGCCTATGAATGACCTATAATGTGCATCCGTGAAATGATGAAAAAAAAGACTTATCACTTCAATTAATAAAAAAAGAATAAATTACTGTAGTAAGAACTGTTCAATTCGTCAAGGAATAGAAGTAGGTAAACAAGAGGAATTATTTGCAAATCTTTAGATTGAATTACCCTCCCAGGTTCCAATAAATTCAATTCAACTCAGAGATTTGCAAAGGATTCCTCTTGAAAAATTGAACACCTCTTCCTTATTTATTATGTTATTATTGAATTACTAACAATATTATTTTATTCTGTCATTGTTGTTATTCTTCTGCAGCCTTTCTTATTCTTGTTGAATAAAAAAATATTTTTCAACGTTCAATAATCAGCCTTACACAATGATTTTCTACAGTATAATTCTATCCAGTATTACGGGCATCAATAATTACAGCCTGGGGCATAACACCGTTCAAATAGCATTGAAATATCTTTGTAACAGATTTGAATCTGGCATCTGTTAGCCACATGGGACTTGGCTGTTGCCAAGACCAATCTCGTCGGCTAAGTTGGCTGTGACTTGCGGCAGGCCATGTACACGTGATCAAAGCACAAAGACGAACGTTCAACCCGACTCAAAAATCAGCAGAATTTGGCAGTGCACCCACACGTCCTACAAACACATCTGGACACAACATCAATCTCTAATCCAATTTGTTAGCAATAACTAATAATTGAATATACTGTGCTACAAAACAGACGAATATGTTTGATTCAATAATGAAGATGAGCAAATATCGAGAAATAATGAAATGCCACAAAAATTACAAAAAAATATTAATTTTATTCCTTAATTTGAAACTATTTTTATTTTCATCATTGAATATAGGCTAGCATAAGACTGAATCTGTTACATATATTTCCCCTTCCTTCTACTATAATTGCGATCTAGTCTCAAAAGAGGCTAATAAGCAATTTATTTCTAACTTATAATTGGAGTTTTAAACTAAGTTAAGAGTCCTCACCAGGACTACTTCTTCTAAGTACTAATTTAATATATGTTGTAATAAATCAATAAATAATCACAGTACCCTTGAAATGAGTCTATTTTCCCTCACAACTTTGAAGTTGAAAGTTCGAAACTAGTTGTGAGGAGAAATAAACTCATTTCAAGGGTACTGTGATCATTCATTGATTTATTATACTGTACATTAGTAGCCCTAAGAACAAAATGAACATAGAATTTGTTATGCTTAAGTTACTGAATTTGTAAGGTTATAGTATACTGGTTAGGCTACTGTATACTGTAACACACTTAACTATTACATTCTGTAACATTATACAGTACGACAGGGCCGGATTTAGGATCTGTGGGCCCCTAGGCTCAGCTTGTGGTGCGGGCCCTGATGGGGGATCTGGGGGGTGTGCCCTCTTAGCTGAGCGGGCTCCCCGGGAAATTTTGTGAAAATTTACTTTTAAATTGCGTTTAAGAAGGCCTTTCTATGGTCTATTAAACGAGAAAATCTCTATTTTTTAATAATAAAATATTGATAATGATAGCTTATCCTATATGAGATCAATTCAATACCGACTTTTACCATGATTGATTGAAAATTTGTCTTTTATTTTTGTATAATTCCATTACGATGCGCTGCAGGCAGTTTTCTAACTTTGTAAATTGTATAGACTAGACTCACAATTTGTATCCTTATTTTTTTGTATTTTTTGTTGAACACTGGCCAATTTACTGGATATAGTGGACAGTTAATTTCCTAGTTTTTAAAATCGAAAATATGTAATTTTTTACGATGGGAATAAAAATTCATCATTCATAAAAAACTATTACAAATTCAAGAAAGATTTATGAGTTATTGAAAACTCATTCATTATGAGATTGGGATGAAATTTAAAATTATACAACTCATTTTTTTAATGCTAGAATCTTTACTAGAAAATCTTCACTTGCTTACTTTGCAAAATAATTAATCCCGATAGAACTGTTTCGATTTTCAAGCTGAAGTTTTTATTAAGTTTTCATTTTATTCATTCAAAGTTGAAATCAACTTTCATCAAATGAATGAGTGCCAAACAGCCAATTTTGGTATGGTAGTGTGGTAGTGCGAGCGGCCAAAGCATATAACTTATTACAATAATTTATTATTCACTATCAGAACAGCTTAGCTACAATTATACTCTCAGAATATATTTACAATTTCATACTCCCTGCTACGGTCATGAACAATAGCTATCAATGATGGTGAAATGAAGAAGTATTTCTCCCGCTAGGGAGAAAATTTTTCCAGAAAAATACTCTGAAACTATATTTTTTAAAGAGTTTTAAGCCTTATTATTAGTTTCATTTGTAAACTTACTGTATTAATTTCTCATTTATTAAGTACGGTATGCTGTATAATAAGTGATAGTAAATAATTGAAAGCTTAAATCCGCATGTAAGCACAAAGAAATAAAATTCATCTGAATTCAATTCTTCAACCAGGCAGGTGAACAGCAAATCGCAATTCTATCACCAAAGACAGTGATTTTATTCAAGAGAGGTTTAAATAGCTTCAACTTGTATCATTATTAAACAGAAACATAACATTCAACAAATACAGATTATATAACACCCATTTATATTATTTTGGCCATTTATTGATATTAGTTTGCTCGAATGCAAGTTGCCAAGTTCTAAAAAATACTTTTTTCTTTTCAATATTTTTGTGGTGCGGGCCCCCATGTGGTGCGGGTCCCTAGGCGCCAGCCTAGTTGGCCTACCCTTAAATCCGGTATTGCAGTACGATGAAAAAGTTTAAAGTGTGAATTATGGAAAAATAATAAATCTGTCTAGCTTTGAGTTTAGAGAACTGAGCATTGAACGTTGGATGGGACCTGGCAAATATGAGAATAGAGGATGAAAGAACCAATAATTGTTTTATAAGCTACACGTATTTACTTGAACAGAAATAAAATTCAGGAATAGATAAAAAATGATCTACTGAATCATATCTAAACTTCAAATTGTGATATATTGCCTACTTGAATATTTATAATTTAGATTAAAAGTTTTCTTGAAATATATTATAATTTATAATTACTAACTTGAATTGTACGAATATTGTTTCAAACAAATAAATATGCATATCATGAATTAAAGTACCGTACCGTATTTCTAAATTTTGGCAGTAAGATTTTAATTATATAAAGTCAATACGAGGTAAGAAGAATAATCAAATAACAATTGAAAAATACATTAGACTGTGAAGTAAGATCTCTGAATCGTTTTTATACCTGTACAAAACACATGCAATCCCTCTGTATAATAACGTTTCATCTACTACTCGTATTGTAGTATTACGGGCGAGGACTATAACATTATAATAGAAAATAATTGCCTTAAATTGAATAGTACACGCTGTTTATTTGACAAGGAGACTCCCAATTCTGTGGAAACCTTATCAAGGCTGAAACACACGAAGCGCGAAATAGAAAATTCAACTCGACTATGATACGGGTTGACTTTGCCTATGAAAAATGAATAATAAAAAACTTTGACATCAAATACGGAAACTTAAGAACAAAGCCCTTCGAGTTAGTGTAGTGCTAGAGAAGTGAGAAAAATAAAAAATAACTAAATCCATAAATATTGATACTAGTAACATCAGAACTGCTTGAGTAATCGATGGATGAACTGAAGCTTCTAAGTTTGTTGACTGAAATTATTAACTGAAAATTAATGGTTTGTCTGTTGAGACAAGTTTTAATAACATTTATAAAAAAAATCAAATACGGAGATGATTGAGTTATCAGAAGTCATCTTGGAAATATATTATCTCAGCTTATTTTGAAATATGAGGTTCAGTCAATTCTGACATTGATAGCCTACTTGAAATATGTAGGCTATAAGAAAAAGACTTGGAAAATTTCAAAAGTAAAAGTATAATCAAAAGTCATTAAAAATTAATATCAGCAGCTAATTTATTTTTTATAAATAATAAAGTTTATTTGATCAATACAACAATAATGTACCAATATTTCTAGAACGTTTGTGATGAAGAATGAAGATCATTTTTGAATAATTTTTAAAAATTCAGAATGTTTCAAGTAAGTAACACTAATTGTATATTTTGATGTCCTCTGGACTCTTGATGGAAAGCATATAACTATGATAAATGAAATACTTTAAGTGAAGTTTTTAATTCATCTACCAAAATAAGTGAAGCTGAGCAAATACACAAAGTCAGATAGACTCGACCTAATGAGTTAATTGTATACAGTAGTAGCACATCGTAGTGTTATAAATTTTTTCGTTCACCACCTATTTAGTACAACTATCAATGTTAGCACAAAAACTTGTCTCACTTCTATTATCAGTCTCAATCAATTATTCTAAAAATGGACACCGTTCTAACAAATACTGCCCGGTAAACAGTAACTAATGAAGCTTTTAATCAGTCAGTATTTATCAACAATTAACGGCTAAAATCCAGTTACTGTAAATCGTCAATGTGGCAATTTATAGAGTTTAAATAATGAACAAATATAATTTGAATGGTTTGCGTGGACGTAGAGAACTAAAACGGATTAGTCTGTCAGCAGTCACTTATACATACAGGATTTAAATTGCCTTGGCCTTAAACAAGTCACGCTATCTTATACTGACCGTTAACTGGAAACGAAAAAGTGTTAATGAAACCTATTATTCCCGGAAACAAAAAGACATTTTTAAAAAATTCATTCGAATAAGTCAACTGTTGACACCAAATTTTACTGTGCCTTCACTGCAAATTCAATATACAAAATAAAATTGACAAAATTTAAAGTTAAAATGGTCAACTATAAGGTTCTGGATTAGCTATAATTAAATGGCATTTTCGGGGCATTAGGGCATTAATGACATACTAATTTCATATAAAAAATATAGAAACACTGATGTTACAACAGTGAGCGTGAATTGAGGAGCAAACTATATATAGAAGCTTTTTAGGGAAAGAAAAAGGGAAAACTTACTATTCTGGAAATTATAGATTGCTATTACTGTTTCCTTTATCTCAGGGCTACTTTTATCACTGATTTTCTATTTTAAATAATATCACAGTACCATTTTCAATTATTTTTTATCAAAGCATTACATGTATCGACTATTAATAGTCATTTTCGAAAAGGGTACTGTGATATTATTTAAAATAGAAAATCATTGCTAGTACTATACAGATTGCTCTAGCAGACCGCTTGCCGACTGTTCTGTCCGAGCTGAGCATTAATAAGTCATTCGCCCACCGCCACTCTCGTTGAATGAAGTTTGATGAAAATGCAAATCTTTGTAAATGTCATATCAAGTGTGACGTTGAGAATAGCTATCTTTATCAGGATATATCATTGCTTAACAAATATTCACATGGTTTTCATTGATATAAGTTGCAATATTAATCACTCTACAACTCTACACACTTCTTGTAATATTTTTAGTAAAATAATTCATTCAACATTTCTATTCAACTGGCACTACACAATTTTGTATTCTTGTTATTTTATTAGAAAATTGCAAATATTTTTGAATTTGGATGGAGTGTATTTGATAATTTAACCAAAACACGAATACATCATGTTATTCGAATGAGGAAATCGAACGAGCCCATCTATCTACCTTAATTCAATTTCTTCCTTACAATCTGTAGTACAACTCCTATTGCACTCTTATACTCCGAAGTGTTTGTAGGACCCTATCATTTTATTTTCTTGATTTGATAACACAGGTAGAATATTAAATCAAGATATATAGTTATATTAGGTTATATAGAAAATACATAAGTTCAATATGTATTGGCTTATGTAAACACTAAGACACGTTTCCAGGCCTTCTTTTCATTTATTTCGATTTGATAACACAGGTAAAATATCAAATTCAACGACATAGGTATACAAAATACTGTGCTTGAAATCCTGTAGAAACCAGTTAGGAAGACTAATCGTCTATTCAACTTCCACTCTAATAAGAATACGAAACTGCTAGTCGAAAAACAGGATGCCCTTCACAGCACTATTAAAAAATTAAAGGCGCGCTCAGCATGAGTTGTTACAAAACAAAACTATAATCGATAGAATTGACATTTTAAATTAAATATTGTACTCGACTTCAGTTTAGATGACCGATCATCGATTAATCGAAAAATTTAGAAATGAACTCTTCATTTGTCTTTTATCTTCGATTATGAATTCACATTTACATTTGAAATACCATGTTCTTATGTATTATTGTAAGATGGTAATTTAATCCTGGCAACTAGCGACTGGATATAATATTATTTATTCGAAATTGAATAAGTCTGAAACTGAAGAGTTCCAGGAGGAAAATCAACTTTTTATAAAGTATTTTTCTTAACCAAGTTTTTAATCTGAACCTGTTTACTTTTGTAAACTATAATATACTATTGTAGAAAATATATGCGAGGAATAATCATTCACTTGAGAATTTTTACATAACAGAAAAATCATCTTCACAAAAATCAAATCGGTTTGATTCAGAGAAAAATTAGTGACGATCAAATGGATTTGAAACATAGGAAACAAAATCGTTTCAGTTCCAGGTCATCAGGTTTATATTTCCTTTTAGAGTTTAATGATTCCTTTCCGTACCAATGAACATTTTTCTAACTATTCATGGCCGCTTTCAATAAGATATTGCGGTTGATTCTGTTCAGAATTTAACGATGAATAATGTTTCATAAAAAAATGATTTCATATTGAATACCACTAACATATTTTAATCAATATCATTAATTTTTTGACTTTTAATTGGCTTTTTGACTTACAATAAAATTTTGAATATTCATCAGAGCCCCTCAATTCAAATAATTTATCGAAGATCATGTTTATCATGATCATGATCGAAGTTCTATGATTAAATTATTGGAGAAACTTTGAAGAAAGATGATAATATATCTTGCCAAGCTATAGTCTGTCCAAGCAAAGAAGAGCCTCTGGCAAGATGAGAAAATGACTCCAGCTCGGTCAATATTGGTTCAAAAATTATTGATTTGGTCTCAAATTGTAGATCAGAATGTTTTCTATAATTGAAACCAAATCAATAATTTTTGAACCAATATTGACCGAGCTGGAGTCAGTTTCTCATCTTGCCAGAGAATCTTCTTTGCTTGGACAGCCTACAACTACTTTTTCGTGAAACTTAAATATTACTTGTATATCATCAGACTAGATCGTTCTATAATAAGAATAATAACACAGGTAGATTCCTTCCTAAATTTGAAATACGGCAACAATTTTATAAATTATAGATCAATATTTAGTGTGAATTATGGGAGCGTTCAACAATTTCAAGATACAACCCAAATTGTTGAATAATTTATAAGTTATAAAGCTATCTATTAATAATAACCTGAGATGTTACGTACAATTATTATCAACAATTTGAACAGAATTCAATGAGACCAAAAAATGTGTCAGCTTTTCAATCGGAATTAATACAATATTCACACCCACAATGAATATTATGTGTGATTCACATCTTAAAAATAAATATCGATGTACAAATTAATGTGATAACATTCAGAAAACTTTCCTTAAAACGTGACATATTGAAATTGTCACCGAAAATACAAGTGGAAATGTACTTGGGAACAAACAAGGCAGCGCGGACTTGTGTCAAAATAAATGTTCATTTAGTGAATCCATCTGTCACTCTTTAATCAATCAATCAATAAGTCTCGCCAACAAACAAAACAGCATTGACGTCATAAACAGAATGACCAAGGCTGAAATGAAAAACACTCCTCTCATGAGTAAAACTTCTGCAAATCATACATCAATCAAAAAGCTCGCAATTCATCCTCCACTAGCCAATTCAATTGTATCATATTTTCCTCATGAAAAACATCCACGTACAGAATTTCAAGTTCATAATCAATTTTCACCCAATCATACAACATTTTCAATATTGAAAAATTGTAAATTTTGTACTGTAGCCAATTTAAGAAAAAACTAATCGACAAAATAGACTCGACAGAGGATTTTGAGAAAGGAACAACATAATCTTGGAAGATGTAACAATATTTTGTTTCAACTATTTGTTTTTATTATCATCTATTTGAAATTTATTCATTAGGTTCTTATTAACATCATAGATCAAAGGTACCTGAACATGTTTTCATTATCTTTCACACAATTTGCAGGTTCATCTTCAAAGTACTAACGCAAGTTGTAGCAGCATAACGACTCAACGATGTAACGGAGACTACTTTTGAACATGAATATTGAAAACTTGAAAATGAAGAAGTTTCAATGTATTTCAATACAAAACAAGTTAAGCTACTTGATAATGAAGCTTGATAGAATATTTTCATATTATAGTATTGTATAATATTATATCAGTTGAAGTTGAATTTACAGGAAAAAACTGGAAATTTATACAAATATACAAATACAGTATAATGAAAAACCAGTAAATACGACATAGTCTGGGTGCCAAATGCGAAAAAAGGTGGTAACCTTTTTTTGTGGTATGTCGTTGATTTTTTGATCGATTATGATAGATTTTGATGTGTAGATACCGATTCCGAGTGATGCCAAGTTGTAAAAGTTGAGCATTTTTTGTAATTCAAGATGGCGGCCAAAATTTCGGTTCCATTTCTAGTCTACCACGATTTCCGTAAGAACGAAGCGTCGGACAAAAAAAATCATTGTATCTTTTTTTTAGTAAATTAAATTTCCAAGAGAATGGTATCAGATTCATGTCTCTATTCTGATTAAGAACGGAGTTATGATTTTTCAAAAAAGAGGCTAATTTTCAAGAAAAATGAAAATTTGAGTATTTTTAGATTTTGCTTGCTTAGATCTTCTGACGTATTCATTTGAATCGTGTAAATCAAAATCCCTCTGGGGATTATTTTGTCCTCTACAATTTGAGACCAAGTGGACCTCTCTATCTTGTATAGTTTTCGACCCAGGGCAGTAAAAATATATCCTTGTATGTATCTTAAAAACCCCTATTTATGGGAAAAATGGTCTCCAAAAAATTTATACGTGCTTGCATTGAGATTTTATTTGATAATAATGTATTCTAGATCAATTTCCAGCAGATAAGCCACTTACCAACCTGAATTTTGGTTACGTTCAATAGTAAGGACCCTTCAAGGATCTCAATCTAAGGATACCTCTAACTATTGTTAAAGTCATCGGATCTCAACAATTCATAGCTCATTCTTCTCAGCTCATCAAGGCAGTCTATATTCATATATCATATGTTGAATTCGGTCAAAATTGTTAGAATTCATTACTGAGGCAAAATTGACTTTTTCATCATATACCAAAAAATGGCTTTTTTTGCTTACAAATGAGTACATCTTCTGAACCCTTAGATAAAAAATTGAAATAAGTTATCATGAAAATGTAGATAAATTCTTCCTCTACAATCTTCTATAAATAACTTTTTGTTGACTTAAATAACATGTTGAAAATATTGTATTTTTTGTTGTACAAGGAAATATGTTGAGAGCTCTAGCACAAAAAATATACAAGATAGGAAGTTCTATTTGGTCTTGAATTGTACAGGATAAAATTATCCCCAGAGGGATTTTGAATTTCAAATTTCTAATGAAACGTACAGAAGATATATAATAAGCAATCAAAAATTGAAAATTGTCAAATTTCAATTTCTCTCAAAAAATACAGCATTTAAAAAAATCATAACTCGGTTGTCGCTTATCACAGAGGGTTGGATTTGATATCAATCGCTCAAGAATTTTATTTACTAAAACATTGTAATTGAAAATTTTTCTGTCCGACGCTTGGTTTTGACGTGAGTTGCAAAAAACTAGAAAATGAACAAATTTTCCGTGGTTTTTCGGGCACCCTGTATTACGCGCCACTCAGAAAGCGTCGCAAACTCATATTAAACTTATTTGGGATGTCCACAGTGGTTTAAGATCATTTCCAGCCATCCGTCATTTCTTAGGTGCTAGGCCCTTTTTTTAGTCTAATTTGCCTGGGCTATATGTATTACCACAGATGGTATAAGTGGGACTATTGCCATATTGAGTGGGTAGCCTACAGTTGCAATTCTGAAGAAATATCTTCTTTACTCGACAAGACAATTTTTTTAAAAAGAGAATAACTTATAAATATTAATTGTGATAATTAATTTGAAAACTCACATCATCAGGTTCAGTAGTTTCGAAGAGGTGGCAGTAGAGAAGTGGCGCCCGAGTGTCGGCCACCACATACGTAAATGACGTCACATTGCCGTGAAACACGCGGAACTTGGACACCAACAGCAACGAGTGACTGAAAATCGGCCGACTGTTGCACGACTCCTCTTTCCAGCCCTTCACATGACCGTCGTGCACGCCTAATTTGATCTGAAAAATAAAAAAAGGTTTATTTATAATTACGAAAATAATCAAATAGATAGGCCTAAATAGGAATTTTTATAGAGAACTCTTCTGATATATTGCTTGCTTGATAATAAACAGTGAGCGTTTCCTGAACAGTAGACTGTTACCTCCTCTATCACACCCTTTCCCCCATCATTCCCAAAATTTCCAAGGATTAAAACCCTTCCTATGATATGGATAACCATTGTTAGGAGAACTTCTGATCCTCTACCCCTTTTTCGCTACATAACTTGTTAGCATAGCCTCCTCATTTAGATTTCCCAGATTAATAATATACTTATTTGATATTTTAAAGTTATTGTAAATGAAGTAGTTCATTTTTATTAAAGTAAGTAATGTAATATTTTGTGTGAATGAATACGTAAATGAATTGAATTCCGACTTTCTTTTTTCTGAGGATGATGTACATCAGATCTCTAGGCTTGTGCATTCAGATTCATTCACTTTATTAATGTAATAAAGTGAAATATATCAGCTTAAATTTTATGTTGAGCAAATTAAAAATGAGCCTTATTACACAGTGAGAACTTATAGACTATGAGAACTTTTATGAGAATGATTCAAATGTAGGATTTAATTTTAAAGGTAATATTTACACCTTGTGTTTTCATCCTTGAGGTCATTATTCTTCCTCAAATAAATAACTAGTGCTGTAATTTCATAAGTAAGCGGAGTTTGGACATATAATTGTCAATTCTTGCAGAGGGGTGTTCAAGAACATCCCTCTCATTAACATTCAATGAATGTGAATTGAAGATGTTAAACGATAATTACCGGTATCCATTTCAAGGAGAGTAGATTATTTCTTTTTTATTGATAATATGGAAAAATGAGTGTAAAAATACACAACTAAGAGTTTTAAAATCACTCTAAAACGAGTTTTGACGAGTGAAAATTTCATTGAAGTGTGAACAGGCGCATCACGGTCAATGACATCATTACGGTCAATTACAATCTAATTAAATACAATATTTTCAACTCCTCCCTTGTAACCAAACAGTTGTAATAACTATAAATCCATCAGTTAAATTCATTTTGAGTATTTGCGAAGGTTAAACTATTTGACAATTTCAAAAGAAACTATTAGCGAACAGTAAACAAACAATTATCATGATTAAAGCACGGTACCTAATTGTTTTGCCGAAACATTTTCAAATTGAAAATTACTCCGGTATTAGGCTATCCTTGAAAGAGCTTATTGGAAGCAAAGTGTTCTCCTATTTTATAACACTTACTTATCACTTCATAATTTTTAATCATAATTCTTCAAAAACGTATCACTAAGTTATATTATTCATTTGAAAAAACGATGGTAAACTTACTTCAAATACTGTAATTAGTTTGAAACATTAACTTGGCCTAGGCTAATATTGGACATAGACAATATTTTTCTGGTGGAACTAAAACTAATAGGAAATTAATTTTAATAACAAATTATGTAATTTGAAGCTTGAACGTCAATAAATACAATGATTATGAAGTTTGAAGTAGTAATGGAAAGTAATAAGTGACTCAAAAATAGTTCAAACACTTGTTTGCACGTAAGGGAGAGTGGGGAATAGTGAGACACTTTTTTTTCAAAAGCAGATAAAAAGTTTGAAAAAGGCTTTTTTGTCGGTTTAAGTATTCCAGTAGATAGTCTAGACTATCTACTCTAAGAAAATCAATCATATTAGGCCCATTCTACACGGGCGTAGGAAACGCGGCATAAAGTCGCGTCGACAACGCGTGCTCGACAGAACACAGTGTGTAAAATGGGCCTGTCTACACGGGCTTGATAAACGCGCGCCCATTTAACACAATGGTTTCTGTCGAGCACGCGTTTTCGACGCGACGTTAACGCCGCGTTTCCTACGCTCGGCCTTGAACATTTCTATCAAAGTTAAAAATTTTAAAATTAAAAAAGTCACACAACCTCAAATGTCTCAGTGTTCCCCACCCCTGGGGAACACAGACACACCATGGGGAACAGTGAGACAAACATTTTAATGTAAGAAAAATGATATATTATACCAATGTTTTTTCAATATTCAAAAATAATCAATTTTTAAAAACCAGTATAGTTATCTGTTACAAACAAAAAGAATGTATAAGCGCCAATAAACTCATTTTAAAATTCAATTCTCATACTGGGGAACAGTGAGAAACTTCAGAAAATAGGCAAAGTTCAAAAGGATGTCTGGCTCCCCGAAAAACATCAATACACCTTTAGAACAAAGGGTATTGAATAACTTGATACCCCTATGGTGAACTAGCCCCCCTACAAGACCAAGTGGTAAACTCTGCCCAAGCGCCTATGCATTCAGCATAGTCTCACTGTTCCCCATTCTGTGTTCCAAGGCTTTTTAATTTTAAAAAACATAACCTCAAAATATTATCAAGAAAATTGCATGCTGCTTCAATTAGCATGAACAAC
This sequence comes from Sogatella furcifera, assembly GCA_017141385.1. Lineage (NCBI taxonomy): Eukaryota > Metazoa > Arthropoda > Insecta > Hemiptera > Delphacidae > Sogatella > Sogatella furcifera. Next base: position 34,691,659 of record CM029549.1, read on the forward strand.
TGTATTGAGAACATCCTTGGTTCTTGTCATATTTTGAAAACTCATTTTCATAGAAGAAAAAAAAACTAAAAAATGTTTCCGTCAAAACATTGCCTCCAAATGAAGTCGAAATTATATTGAAACAAATCGTCGTCGCGAAGCCATCAAACAGGGGTGATACATCTGGTACTCTAGTAGAAACTATTGTCACTGAACAGCGCCACTGTAGGGTGTCTACATTTTTTATTAAAAATCTTGTCTCACTGTTCCCCACTCTCCCTTACTTGTTAACTTTCTGAAAAGATGATCCCGAACATGAAATATATTTCAAAAAATAAGATTAATCATCAGATGACAACTAATAAAAATTGATAATTTATTCAATGCGAAGGGTTATTCAGCGAAATATGGAATATCAAAACACAATTACTTCTTTTTCAAGAGTGATAAAGAATCGAAAATAATAGAAGAAAAATAATAATTAATTTACAGAGTGGATCTCGAGAGAAAGATATTTTGTGGTTTTCACCGTCATGTGTTCAAGTTACGCTCAACTCTCCAGAGAAAAATACACCTTCAGACACCGGTGTCGGTATAAATTCGTTATGTGCAAGGGCTCTCCTAGAAACACCTTGCAGGGCTGGCGAGACAAGAGTTAGAGGGCTGTAAGGGAAGGCGAAATATAATAAGTAATTCATGGAGAGACGCCCTTGAGAATAGCGCACCGTACTGGAGTTGAAGTAGTGGCGAGGCAACCACCACTTACGGAGAAGTCTGTCCAAGCAAAGAAGACATTCTGGCAAGATGGGGAAAATTACTCCAGCTTGGTCAATATTGGTTCAACAATTATAAATTTGGTCTTGTATTGTAGAACAGAATAGTTTCTACAATTCGAGATCAAATGTAGAATTTTTGAACCAACATTGACCGAGCTGGAGTCGTTACCCCATCTAGCCAGAATGTCTTCTTTGCTTGAACAGTTATAGACAGCAGATGAATGACTTCCACGCAACCCTTCACCAGAAGGTACAATTGAAAATAGATAGCAGCGTCTATTTTTCATTTTCACTTTCCATTTGTTGATTTATTATCAATGCACCTGTGTTGCACTAGGCAGTTATTACACGATAATATTTTATATTACTTATGAGACCATACGAAAAGAGATGAAAGTATGATTTTGTATTTCCATCTCTTTTCATATGATCGCATAATAATATGTAATAGAAAATACAGTATTGCCGTGTGATACCGGCCTTAGTTTGGTCACATATTTCAACTTCCTCAATTTCATTTTAATCCTGTGAATGCCAGTTCCACCCACAACAGTTTAATAGATTTCTCATCTCAAGAATTACAGTATCCATTTTAAATTGACTTAGTCTGTGAATGGAATTTCTCAGCCAACTCCTACCACAACGAAGTCTGATAAATTCCTTATTTTAAGAGTAAGCTTATCTATCTGAACGACAGGGAAGGGACCTAAATGAGAACTAGAATTATATTCATGACAATGAATTCCTGCATTTCAGGGCGAGCCAAACTTCACTTGGGTAACTCACTAAGCTGTTCCATTTACAGCGCGCGCGGACAAGTTTTTTAAAATTTAGGATTGGTGGACGTGAAAATATTGCTAATAATAATATTAATTTCATATAATCACCCTCAAAAAAATAAAGATAATCGTGAACTTTTTTTAAAAAATCGTGAAATTTCATGATAAAATTGCGGATTGTAATTGTGCGGATGCACAATACATTTATTGGTTTGACATGCTGAACCACGAAAAGGGAGCAGGGCTCCCTTACAGGATTTACATAATTATTTATTGCACAGTACATTGTACTACAAGTAAAGATGTTAATGTCTAATTAGGCTACATGCGGTATTCCTCCTGTACAGAGGTCTTCTAAACCTCAATAAAAAGACCCCTAAAGGCGTTTTGGACACATTGTACGCTTTTTAATGGCTATAGTTGTAACTAATATTGAATAGAAAAATGAATCAATACTATAATGATCATTATTAAAAGGCTAAAAAATATTTCAACAAGTCAGCCTAATGCCTGAGAACAGTGGTTTCTTGGGAACGATGGATATTAGAATATTTTAGTTTCTAGATAAAATTCTCCGGATGAGGTGATGTTTTTTTGGATTTCGCACCAAGTTTATATAATAATGCAACATGGATTCACTAGGCTAATTGAAAGGACTGTTTGAGAGCATAGGCTAACCAAATAGCCTAATATAGGATGGATTACCTGATTACCTCTAATAGCCTACATAACAACTAACTAAATGATCAAATAATTTGAGGGTTGAATGTAAGAGAGGGCCGGGGCCGGTTGCACCCTAATTTTGCCCTTCAATGTAAAAATAAAAGCAGACTATAAAAATAAATCTTCTATTCTATAAAAAAAAGTTTGAAATATGGTACCTAATGTATTCTGGGAAAAATGAGTTGGCCTAAGTTACTGTGAGTCAACTACAATTTCAGGAAATATTAGTATAAACGTATGACATTTTGAATCAATTTAGAACTTGGTCAGAGAAATTTAACTTGCACTTTCTGTTTAGCTGATAACATCTAATTTTCTTACTGAATTAAAATAGTGTTAGTATTGACTGTGGAACGTCCAGTCTCAGTAAATTTAATTATACTCGTGATAACTTAAACGGAGTTTTGTGAATGTAGCGATAGTTCCATCTTGAATAGTATGTGTTTTTTTGTATTTGATATGACGCCATCGATCCCACAAGAGTGGGTAATGAATGAAGCAGAAGATATTAGAGTTAAAAAGGTACCAACTTGAGTTTAAATTTAAATTGTACAAGTAGAATTGAAAAAGCAATTAGTCATAAGTTAACCTGATAATCAGCAATTACAGATAGTATCAAGGTAGCTTGATAATTCAACTAATTAAAACTCATAAACTTGAATTTATCACAAGGGCTGATGTTTTTATTTTCCAAATCAAAGGTATTAAGTTACCGGTATGTAAGTTAAGCTTATTTGCATCTGGAATTAATAAATACCAAGCAGATTGTGATATGCTAATATCTGGTTAAATTTAAATAGATAAATTCAGTTAAAATTATAGCGATTTACCTGTTGAGAAGTTCCAGCTCTTCTTATCTCCGAAGTTACCCACGGCACCATATCGATTGAGAATAAACGGTCGGCGGTTGCAAAACCAAGATATTGGACTTGATAAAGCTTCATTTTGAAGGATTGATGAGAAACTTTCTCTTCAAAATAATAAATAGAGCATTGGACCTACACTTGACGAAGGAACGTCTTTCTGAAAGATTGATTAGAAAGTTTCAATATCTTTAATAATTCAGGCTGGTGGAACTAACAATACATTAGACTATAAGTATATTATAAGATTTACATTAAACGACGAATTCATAACAAGCTTTAAATTGAAATAATGGGTAATATCAAACAGTGTCTTTCTAGCCTACTGTATAAATTTGAGGTTATAGCCTACGTTACAATTGATTCAATTTTTTGGCGCTAAAATTTTTTTTATTAAATATTTAAATATCGTAAACAATAATAAAAAGGCATATTTTTGGAAATGAATAACAAAATACAATTTCGTTTTTATTCAGAACAATGATAAGATTCAAATCATAACGAAACGAGAATGTAAACATGACATCTCCAACAACCTATTTTTGAAAAATTATCAATGAAATAGCAAGACACAAACTATTTATTATACACACAATACCCGAGGTATCTCCAATGAACCATACTCGAATAATAATTACTTGTTTAAGCGTGATTCAGTAGAACATTCAAAAATAATTCTACATGATTTTAACCTGAACTCTACAACACGAACAACAAAACAAAACTGAATAACTGATGTTCGAAAAGTCAGCATGGAGCGCTAGTACCCAGCTTGCTTACTACACATGCGCACAAGTATCCTGTCAACGGTTGTAACGATCTTTTGAATTTGTAATTTTTTATTGCTGTATAATATAATATTTTAGTCTACGTTTTTGCAGTTTTGTATTTTTCATTCAATTCAACAATTGCATAAAATGATAAATTGAATAGAATTCATTAAAAATTGAATTTAAAATTTGAAAAAAATAAAATTGAGTAGGTACCTAATTTGTAAATTATATGTTAATTAGGCCTATTATAGGCCTAATATAAACTTAATAATTATTTTTTATTTTTATTTAGGATATCCTAGCGTTAATATCGTACTAGATGAGTTGAATTCCGGTAATGAAGGCTTTTAAAAATGCAAATAAGCAAAAAACTTATTCTGTAATAGAAAAACTACTATACAAAATACTACCTACTTGAAATAAGGTAAAAATCAGGTAAGCCTACAACTGTTGCTTTCTCTGTTAAAAAACAATAAAAGAAGTCAGAGGTATGTTTATGTAACTTATAGTTAGGCCTACCGTACGTATATATTATAACCTGTAACTATCAGAAAATAAAATATTCAGGTTAAAAGCAATAATTATTATAATAAAGGATATAACTCTATAGCTATACTAAGGATACTCTCATAGTCTACAGGGTATTAATTTTTCTCTAGGTTGCTGAATTTGATGAAATAAGCTATGTATCCAGCATTATTGTTCTTTCTAGCATGAAAATCTCATCAATTGTGTAATATAACATTAAAAAAGCAGTATAGAAATTAAGTAACTTACCTATTTCATGTAGACAAGAAGAAATTAAAATCTAGCATCACTTGAATTGATATCGGTACCTTAAAATAGAATATTTGTATGTGTAAAATAGTGGTTATATTGACCACCGATATACAGCCCACTTGTAAATGTATAAACAAATCAATATTTTAATTCTACACAAATTATTTGGTAGACTTGTACATGTGCAACATGAGAGGACTACCGTCACATTAAACTTGTAAAGTTATTACCAAAAGAATAAATAAATTATATTAAATTTCTGATAAAATAAATTTTTATATTGCAATGAGTTTTGAAGATTTGTTGAAACAAATATTATCAGATCTGTATCTGAGCATAACAGGGCATATTTTGAAATAATTACAGGCAATGTGTGAAATATTTTATAAGAAATAGGATCGCTTTTTTAATTTAAAATAGCCTGCTTGAAAAAATTCAAATTACCTATTTATCATTTTTTATATTATTTCTTATGTTATGAATATATTACCTAATTACCGTAACATTTTCCAACCTACATTAAATAATTATGTAACCAATTTGATATTTTATGGAAACCAATTTGATATTAACTTATTAATTTCGGATTTGAATTTTAGGCTCTTTTATTATAATATTGTAGATTTTACTGGCCCAATAAATTTCAAATCCAAAACAATATATTTAATGAATCTGGTATTTTCCGAGTAATACACAAATAATGCATTATTATTTCCCATGCTGTTGATAGATGAAATAAATATTTTGCCGAAAACGATTATTACTTTACTTGATCCAAATACTTTATTTTGCGTGATAGGCCTATGGGCCTATGTCTATCTTAATTCTAGACAAAATAAATTGGTGGAGGAAATTGAAGATTGACTATGAGCATATCATCATTTTCTCCAACTCTATATTTTGTATTATTATTGAGAATTGAGACCACTTTGGTACTATACCTCAAGGCTAGTAAATCTTACCTTGATTTACTTATAGATTTACTTACCTCGCTATACCTATCGTACAAAAATAGCCACATCACTCAGTTTCATCGAGGCAAGTGTAACGCAGTCTAGCAGAGAAACTTCAAACTAAAACCCCACTTAAGCATTACAGCGTTGTTTAGAAGCAGTACAGCAGAGATACTTGCTGCGGATTTTTTTATGCAGAAAAAAACTATTATCATGGGCGTACGCAGGCAGGGACAGCTGCCCCCCCCCAGAAGTTGACATAATTTTTAATAATTTTAAATAAATTGAAAAATGAAACGAATTAAATAAAATAATAATGAATATTATTAAATAAATTATTATTATTATCATAGAATGAAATAAATTCACAACTCAATTGTAGGCTAGAGATTGCGAAGTCACAGACTCACAGGGGTAGAACTTCCAATCTGATACTGGAGAATAATTCCCTCATCTTCTCTCTTAACAGTCAATGGAAGTCAGATTCTCAAATGAGAATACGCTTGTTTTCTCTCTGTCACTTCTCTATCCTTTGTAGGGTTAGTCAATGAAACGGAAAAATTTGAAGAAGTCACTAATATGTAAAAATTCAGCCATTTTAACTTACTGTACAATGAGAGAAATAAAGTATTTTTTTCTAGAAATCAATTGTTCAATTCTCAACATTAATTTCTCATGTTTTTAGAGATTTGAATGACTTTTGCACCTCGTCACCTCATTTTTAGACGTGTAAGTTAAACAACAACCTTTAACAAACTGGATAAATCTCTAATAAACGAGATGAGAGTGCAAAAACTTTCGAACCCTTCAGAATATTGCTTTTGTTCAACAGACTTCGCAAATTTTATATTCAGAAATTAATATTTTCAATTATTGTCCAATAGAATACATTTAGCACTTGAAGTGCATTTTTTCTTCATATTCATAACTAATAAATGATGAAATTGATTTTCTTGAAGAGTTGGTGACTCATTCAAATCTTTCCGTTTTACTTGCTTATTACTCTCTATATAATGCTCCAGCGAATGAAGTAATATTGTAGGCCTAGAGAATTAAATTTTGATGAATCAGCTCAGTTGCCGTTTCTTCTAGGACGCACCAAAATCTCACAAATCAGGATTTCAAGGAGACGAAACAGACAATGAAGGCAGTTTTGAATAGATTGCTTGTCTTTTTAATGCTTAATTGTTTACTTCACCTTCAAATCCTTATTTTTGAGGTTTAGTTACGTTTTAGACGAGAAAGTAACTGAATATTTTTTCTGAAATAAATCGAATTCAAGCTATTTGCGAGGCAATCAACTTGAATAAATAAATCAACTTGAAGAATAAAGCCAGGAGAGAGAACAATTTGAAATTTTACAAATTGATGGCCATCTCTGCTCTCCTATATGACTCTGAAACATGGATACCGGGAAATAAAGAATGGAGTGGCTAAAATGCAATTTTTTTGAGCAGTGAAGGGGTGAACCAGAGAAGATAGAATTCGGAATGTTTAAATAAGACAGGAACTCAACATATTCTTCATGAGGCGAAATATCGGAGACAAAAACAGACTTGGATCATATTGAATGGATGGAACCAGTCAACAATAAGGTATCCTATTCCTATCCCTTAGAAGTAGAAAAATTGAGTTTTCTTAGCTTATTTTGATCATTATCTCAATAAACATCAAACTGGTTTCATTGAATTTCTCAGCTCATTCTACATAGGGTTTGACCACTTTAGTAATCTCTTAAGGCCATCATAAAATTAAAAATTTATAGAGAAAACCTAAATTCGACTGTGTGAGTAATTTCTGAGAACTTTGTGACAGTTTCAAAATAATATTTAGATTTTTTTATTGCGGATGATGCCCACATAAACATTTTAGCTTGTGCGTGGGTAGGCCTGATGGTATTGAGTTCGAAGGTGATTGATGAGGTGAAAAACAGCCATGCTTACTGAGACTCGAACCCAGATCAGGCAGTGTTAGCGGACTGAAGGTTGTGACGCTTCAGCCCAATGCGCTAACCTGGTGAGGAAATACTGTTGAACTTGATCCAACCAGGGTTCAAGGAATCATAAACACCTGAAAGATTAAACTTGCTTGAACCCTCATTGAACAGAGAAATTGGATCACAATCAAACCTTGTGATGAAATTATTTAGAACAAAATGTGGGGCTTGTTAGTACAAAATACCTAATCTCATATAACTGTATGGAGAATTAATAATTTAAATCGCAAATCATCTAAACCATATTATTAGCAATATTATTTTTAATTTATTTTTATTTTCAATGTTCATGATAGAATGTATTGAACTGAACAATATTATGACTGACCCCTCCCCCCTCTTTCTGTGAGGGGGGATCTAGGACCTATGAAGGGAGGGGTGGGGGTGTTCAACGTGAACATGGCTTGCCCCCCCCCCCTGGAAAAAATCCTTGACTATTATAGTGACTGTAATGGGTATAATCAATCAATGGATATAATCAATTGAGACTGATAATCATAGAGACTGATTATACTCTCTATACAAAAAAAACTAATTCCAACTTTAATCCCAAGCTCAGCCTTTTCTTAAGTAAACCTATCCTTTGAGTGGAATAAATTTCAATTATTGCCTCAATGTGATAGGCCTTCAGGACAATCATAGAGAACTACCTCTATAAACTTTTTTCTGTAGAAACTAGGCAACTTTATGGTCTTGTGTATTAATGAATAGTTTTTATTTTATTCTAAATGAGCCTATCACCCACTATCCTGGTCTCTCACTCCTATTGCTAGTTTGAATTTTGCTGAAGAATCAAGCGCTATTATATAGGTACCGGTACTATGAAAAGTCCTCTTGGAAATTAGGTAGGTAGTAAATTCTCAGGTTATTATTATTATCATCGTATGCCCTATTTGGTGGGGAGTCCCAAAGGAAGTTCCACCGGCAAAATAACCTCAATAATTTTCGTCCATGGGAAAAAGTGTTGTTGTTCTTGAAATGATACACGGAGATTCAAATGTTTAAAAGTTTTTCCAATATAAGAGAGTTCAAACACAAAAAATATCACTAAAATCACTATTATATATTCACTTATATAAAATATAAAATTTTAGAAAATTTAGAGCACAATTCTCAGGTTCCATGACGACTTGCATACATGAAGTTAAAGATTACATCAAAATGCAAGTATCTGTTGACTCTGTAAATACAAGAATAGACAAGAATGAGTAATTTTTAAACTGATAAAAAACCTTCTTAAGTAGGAATTTTCTTACACATTTTTTAAAAAACTTGTGTGAATGGCCATACAACAGGACAGACCGAATCTGAAGTTACTCCAAATGTGAGTGAAATTTCTATTAAAAAAGTGTCTTTTACTTATCAGTTTGCATTTGAAGTGAGAAAAGAATGGATGAACAACTTCATAATAATATATTATGAAGTGTACATGTCTTGTAAGACTTTCATTCAATTTATATCCAATATTTGAGAAATCTGAGCTTTTAGTTCCAAGCTCCAAGTTTTTGTAAAAATTTTATACTTTTCTGGTGCATTTCTTGAAGTACAGAAGTATAAATTGAAAACAATTGTAGAAATTGGTGAATATATCTTTGTCTATGGAATTCAACAATTACCAAATATACTTGTTCTGTCCAGAGAAAAACGTGAAAGGACATTTTATAACTGTACAAATGTGCATCTCAATGGTACAATAATTATGAAGTTATCAGTGTAAAACCTCTCATAACAGTGGAATTTTCACTCAGTTTTTCCCTCAACGAAGCTTTCAATAATGGCGAAATGCTTGAATATTATCAGTGTGCTTAATGCTTTTACTTTCAAAAGAATAATGCATAGTAAAATACAACCCTAAAGCTGTGACTAAGTAAGCAACGATATCTGCTTATTCAATGCATAACAAATTCCAATAGCCTAAGTATGAATTGAACAAGCACTCTCTTCATTTTTTTTCTCTTCTTACAACAATACGAACAATTCACTCTAGGGATTCTATACAATATACAATATAACGGTGTTTACTTTGAGGGTGAGATTGGTAGCGAATGATGAGAATAGCATCGATACAGGCTTCCCTATTTTCTTTACACTATTAATTCCCTTTTTCCCTGTACCTACACTACGCATGCGCAAATACTGGTCGAATAATGGACTATTTGGCAAAGCTGCATGCAAATTAAAGTAGGCAGTGAATTGGAGGCAATCGCAGGAGAGCACTAATCTCTGTCTTCGGAGCAATTCACTTAGAGAAAAGTACCCATACAATAATACCTACACTTTTGATGCGTTTTGGAGCTCTATCCTCCATCGATCTATGTGATTTGGTAAATCAATAATACATAGTTCTTCATATTCTCAATTATTGGAAGTTTTGCTCACAATATTCTTTATTTATAATCTATTTTTATAATATTATACAAAAATGATTGTAGAGTACCGTAGACATTATGTACTGACCATCCTAAGGATAACAGTATAGAATTCAATCGTTGTTTTTAAATCAATGTCTGGAATTATTAAAGTATTCAAATATTTATTTATTTATTCATTTTACAGACAATAATAGCTTATTGGTTGAAAACACAGACTTATGTCCAAAACGTCTTCATACCAAATTTTTATGGATAATAATGTTCGAAACTAGGTTATTTTTCCGTAGCACTTCAATTAAGAATAAATTTATAGTCCAGGAGAAATACTAAATTATGAAATTTTTAATTTAGAGTAATAAGGTTATTCCAAATTGATCAATTAATTAATCAATTACATAGTATATTTGTTTCTTCAAATGAATGTAACTATTAATAAATAAAAATGTTTAAAATTCCATGTCTTGTGAAAATAGAGCTATTTTATGATAAACCAATCACAAGTGAGTAACAGAGTAAGATAATATAAGAGAGTCAGAAAGCTTATTTTTGAAAGATCAGGAGTATAGTTTCAGAATACGAGAAGGCATGAAAATGTTTTTGAGCATTACAATACCGTCATTTATCAGAACGGGAACGGAATACTTTATACTTACGTCAAGAAAGTCCAAGAAAGCTCTAATTTCAGAAGTATTTAACAATTTTTCAACTTCAAGCTCGTGTATGGGAAAATCGATCGCGAAAAAGAGCGTTAATAATCCTGAGTTTTGAAATATATTGAGGTATCAATATTTATTATTTCTCATTTTTACTCAATACATACAATTTTTCAACTTCATGCTCTTGTACCGGTATGCGAAACTCGTTCATGGTGAGCGTTATAATCCTTTAATTTGTATAATAGTGAACTCTTCAATGACTGAGTTCGTAAAAATATTGAGCTATCAATAGATCTCACTCTCACTCAAGATCAATCCTATTATGGTGGATTTCTTTCATGATTTCGATCCCATCCATATTGGTGAATAAAATCTGAACTGGATTCGGATGAAATCAAGCATTTTTGGTTGGAAACGATGCATGCATCTCGAGTCAGTTGCCTGAGGGGTTGAAAGCTGATCGATTTCAATGGAGCCTGAAACTTTTTGCAAATCAACCAAAGCCGGATTTGCCTCTCGTTTCTTCCCAGTGTGCTTTATCTTCCGCAACCTGCTTCTTGGGTGATTCGTCGTTCATTATTTATTCAGCGGCTCAACAAATGACAGAGCACCGCTGATCCCCAAATGAGATTTACTGTTGAGAATGGAAGTCTTGTGTTTTGAAATGTGGTGGCATTGAGAGCGTGCATTAATCTTGAACAGCTTCTGTGTTTACAGATGGTGAGAATGACGCTCTTGGATTGGCTCCAAGCATAACAGATCCGAAGCTCAAGGCTCCAATCATCAGCCGCAGCGTCGTCATCATCATGCTGATCAGGATGCGATTTTCTCCAGAGAGAAAAGAAAAAAGTGGAAGACGTAAGCAAAGTAGTGCTTGTAGTGTAGAATGGAACACTGAACGAAAACAGGGCATTCAATTGCACAGCTGAACTCGGTTGTAGGCCTAATGCTTTCAATGAATGAGGAGATGATTGTTAGGGAATATCGTGAATATTGATTGTACGAGCAATGAGAGAGTGCATTCTCTAGAATAAATGATGTTGCAGTATAGTACTGTATTCACAAAACCTTTAAAATACATTATCATTAGGAAATGATTATGAAATGTAAATTCATAGCATAGGCCTACTTGACTTGACTTATATTGGAGTAGAATGGGTAAGTAATGAGTATTCAAGTGAGATGGTATAATTATTATGATATGCTCGGTTGGGGGTTGGCGAATCTCAGCTTTTAATGCTCAGCTCTAGATTCTTGAATTGGAATTTGGATATCCACAAATCCTCTCATAATATTTTACCAGGATTTTTATGTTTCAACACTATGAATCTTATATCCTTTAAGACCGATCTATTGATTACAACAGCTGATCTATTAGTATCTATACAAAAAAACTAGTTTTTATTATACTTAAATTAGTTAATTCATACCAAAGATTAGTGACTTAAACGTACTCAAGTTTATGATAGGAAGTCATTAAAATTATAATGAAAGTTGATGAAAATTATGATGAAATCTGATGTAAATGATACCCGCCAAGTTCTCAAGAAATTATCAAGATGGTGTTCTTCTATTATTTAGCTAAAGAGCTAGATATCAAGGTTACAATTGCAATTATAGTTTCTCTACTCACTATGAATAAGTTTGAACAGAGCAGGAAGTGCTGGTTGAGCGGTTTCCACCAAGTTCTATGAAGCACGTATCATTTCATCGCTCTTAAACGTTTATTAGTGATAAGTGACTTGGAGCAGAACTTGGATGAAGTTCTGAAGTCACTTAGGGGCTTAGGGAAGGGATGCTGGTTTCCTATGTATTGTATTGTAGTCTGAAATCTACAGCAAAGAGCTTGACCGTGAAATTGGCCACGGCCACAGTAGGTACTCTAAACTTCATTATGCCACGTTTACACCGGAATGTTAATAAAATTTGTTAATAAAACTTCTTTGAATAACGTATTATTATATAGACTTATATATTATATAACTTAATATATAAAAGTTATTAACAATCCGGTGTGAACGTGGCTTTAGATAGAGATGCTACAGATGTACAGATTTAAAGTATAGGCTACAGTAGTCTTTAGTCTACACCTACAGTCATCTGAAGCTGTCTTCTGTATCTGTATCTTGAAGAAAGAAGAATACCGTACTCTTGATAGCGTTAAGACAGTCAGGAAGTTCCAATTCTTGTCGCTTGAGCGCAGCACATAACACGCTAATGTATCAAGGTCTATAGAAGATAGGTCTTCTATAGATCTTGTAATGTATCAGTGAATATGAAGAGAACAATGAGAATACTGAATAATATAAATAATTTAATATAGAGAGAACAATTTAATCTCTTTATATTCACTGACTGTATTATAGGCGTAATTTATTTATTTATTAAGTTTCCAACGGTATACACCAATTTCAATAAGGTACAATAATGGGAAAATAGACACAAATAATTTGTGTCTAATTATTGTTTGATTATTAATTGTTTATTATAATTATATTGTTTAATTATTAACAAGACAAATATAAATATGAAAATAAGATACATACAATATTATCATCATGAAATCAAATAATTAATTTGAAACAGTGGCAATCAATCAATAGTAAAATATCTAAATAGTAATAAATAAATATGCTATACAAAACTATCAGTACAAATGAAAGCAAAAGCAAGAAAATAGTAACCACAGTAATTCAACAGCAGCAAGCACAACAATAGAATAATAACTTTAGCATTAACATAATAACAATAACACAATAACAAAACATAGCCACAAAATACATATGAGATCAGTAAGGCAAGAAAATAGAAGTAAAAAATAACTGAACAAAGAAACAAGTGGAATATTCATAAAGAGATATCCAAATAGTGATCAGTTAAATATGAAGTTTGAATAGAAGAAGAAATCAATATGATAAATAAAAAAAGGAAAATGAACTCAAAACATAGCACATAAAATACTATAAATGCAATAAAGTAGACATGCAGCCAGAGGAAATGCTTTCAATACATTAGAACACCAGAAAATGCTATAGACCTATGCCTATTTTTAATTAAACCTATAAAATTTACGGAGTGAAATCTGGGGACCGAGCTCCGTTGTGAAGCCGCGGCTAACTGCTGTATGATTGCATAGTGATTAGATGGTGTAGATGACAACATATGTTTTTATCACATATTTTCATATTTATTTATTATCAACATATGTTTTGAACACAATTTCTATTACTATGTATGTTGGATGTTTGATAAATAGTTCCATCTATGATCCACCCTCTATGTAACCATTCAGCAGTGTCATAGAAGCTTGAAAGAGTTTAATGGAAAAAAATAAAATGTATCACGGACATTATATTATCAATGTGGCCTAATATTATTGTGGAAATTGATATTGGAAGAGTTCAAATTTATTCCGAATTTTTTCTTGTATATTCTCACAGCGCAAGGATGAGGAAGGAGTTCTGACCCCCTGTAATATTTCGCTATATTTTCCAAGCATTTCCAAGTCAGAGAGCTAAACTTGAACATTCTTTCAAACAAAACATAGTAGTTATACGAGTTACACCCACACGCATTGAACATACAAAAAAAAAATACACTGGGTCTCAAATTACCTTTTCATGATTTCTTGAAAGGATGAAAAAATGAAGGGAATCAGTGTGTTGGGGGAAGGGGTAAGGCGCCACTTTGATCGATGCAGTCAGTGACTTTCCACGTTTGTGAATGGAGCAACCGTAGATAATGCACGACTGACGTTGTAAACAGGTCGATAGTGACTCCTATTTTTGTTTATCACAATTGTTTTCGACTGAGACAAAGTTTTGTGCAAGCTGGCAGCTTCATAGAACTTGTTTGGTTGAACAAAGTTTACAAACATTGCAAACAATAGAGAATGATTCAAAACAAGAATGGATAAGATCCACTCTTTGATTATTATTTGATTTAATTGGAGATAAAGTTAAGAGACCTTTGTGCAACTGGGATTGTATAATCCAGCAAATTATCGGTCAACTGATTATGTCAGGTTTAGCAGATTATACAAATTAGCTAGCTGATCTGGCTTCACCAAGGCATCATGAGACTAGGCTAGTCGAATAGTTTAGGCTAGTCAAACAGGCATAGAAAACAGTTTATTACAAAGGGTCGGCTACACATAGTATTTCATGAGTCAGGTCTACTTGACCACTTGCGGTAGTTTCAGAAATATTTTGCTAGCGTTTTTAAGTTTATGATGATAATGAAGGTTCACTTTTCAATCCATTCAATGGAAATATCAATCACTCCTATTCAATATCATCCTGAATACACTATACAATCATTCGCAATAAAAGAAAGATTGATTATTGTAAAAATTAATAATAGCTGTATCAAGTAATTGACAACTAAGTAAGAATACTAATTGTTCAAAAGTTTATTCCAATTCACCCCATGAATCTCTATTTAGGAATAATGAAGAACACATACAACTAACAAATCTAATTCCAAAATAATTTTCCAAGCTTGCTACTGCTAATCTCGCTTTTCTATCTATTCAATACTAAGAGGAGTGGTACCGAACAAAATGTTCCCTAAGGAAAAGAGGCAAGTGCATTTCGTGTATTGAAACGTCAAAAGGAGGAGGGAAAACTAGATAAAGATGAAGAGGGAGAAAGAAAGAAAGGAGGAGAGAGAAAGAGTGTGTGTGAATGAATGGGTGAGAGAAAAACAGTAAGAAAAAGAAAGTGTATTAAGCATCAGTAGGAGAAAAATGGTGCGAGAGTGACTTGGAGATTTAGAGAAAGAAAATAGATGGAAAAAGTTGGGAAGAAGGAGAGAGAGACAGTTGAAGATGACTAGAAAGAGAAAGTTGAAGATGATTAGAAAGAGAAAGAGAGAGTACAATTCCGTTTTTGGAACTGCATCAACAACGGGACTGGCGACAACTTGAAACGGCCCTAGGGGTAGCAAATTGAGCTTCACCCCATCTGTAAACGGATCATCTCGACTGTAGCAAGACTTCGGGGAAGAAAAATAAGAATAGGTACAGGAAGAAGGGTAGCTGTGTTATGTGTGGTCATTGGACAATCGTAGCAGTCGTCCATTCCTCTCTTTCTATCTGGTTCTTCCGATTATCATCCCCTCTCACTCTAATTCTCCCGCTCACTGATGTATACAAAGGGGAGTAGTCTCTGGTAACGACCTTGTGACCATAAAACCGAGGCTTTACTTAAAATAATTAGGAGTGGGCGAGCTTTCCTTTACCCCCCTTTCTCATTCTAAGCCCGGTCGGTTTTCTTTTGTAGACATTCGACAGAACGGCATTACTACACGATCGGCTCGCTTGTGTTGCAATAAGCTACAATGGCTGAATCACAACTGATGAAATTGGAAGAAACATTTGTATCAATTACTGATATGAACCTAATACAGATACTAATCTCTACTATCAGAGAAACATTCTTCTATTTGGAACACCATTAAAGGCGGCTGTGTTCCAATAAATGATTAATTTAAAAGTGAGAAGATTTTTTAAAGGGTGCTTTTATTAATTATTGATTTATTATAATGTTCAACTTTATTATCTTATCTATCTCAACTTAATTTATTTATTACATTATTCGATGAAATGTGGAAAGAAAATTTGTATCGAATCTCATGTTAGATTAGATTCACTTTATTCAAGAAGATTACAGCATTTATATTCTTAAATCCTAGATAACAATTTCAAATAAAATTAATTACACGATTGAATTGAATAAAAAAATATGTGCAGAATGAATTTGCTTACTACAAAGGTATATGATTCAATATTCATACTGAAGTAATACTATGATTGTGATGTATCTACATGAAATGTAGGAGTTTGGACATAGATGTCCATTCTTGGAGAGGGATATTCAGGGATATAAATGATGGGAGAAATGCTTCAAGAATCTGGTTCCAACAATAGTGTGATGATTCAATTTGAACTATCAAATCATGCCCTTTGTTGTAATTAAATGTTGCAAAGATCTGAATTATATTTGTTGAAATAGGAACGTTAATTTGTATCCATAACAGATATGAAACATGTTGCAAACCTAGTTGAAACGCTAGAAAAATCGAAATTTCCAACTATAGTATGTGCGATGTTTCTACTATTGAAAAATTGAAGATAAGGCTTGTGTTGCAATAGGCTGATTCACGCTTAATGAAATGAAAAGATGCATTTTTGAATCAACAGATATGAACCTGCTGTGTGTTTGAGGTTGATTATTATTTGCATGATTATACTCAGTTTTGCATCATATCATATAAATTATAATTAATAATGTGTTAGTACTTAAAGACTGATGTAAATTCTCAATTTTCCAAAAATTCCGCTCGGAATAACTTGGAAAAACTAGAAACTGATGACCAATGTCGCACTTTCATGCCGCATTGAATGAACTACGGTTCACAACTATGATTACTTTTTCTTATTTGAGCATCGAAAGAAGACTGTTGAGTAGTTTTTCTATGCCCTCACCATGAAAAAGAAAGATGGTAGATACAGAAAAAGAGTTGAGGCAGGGCAGGGAGAGAACTTTGAGCCCATCTTATTCGAGTGAGAGACGAAAATTGCAAATGAAGAAAGTCCGAGCTGAAATATTGGGACGCAGCTGTCAGGTCTCACAGTTCTGAATGTAAGAGAAAATTGAAAAATTAAAAAAAAGTTCTGCAACTAACTTGACCAAGAGGAGTGGGGAAAGAAAAAGTGGTAGCCTCACTCTCAAAAGCTGACCTCAACCAACTCAAAAATGTTGTATTTTGATGAAGGTTGAAAAATTTGTGTATCTCTAATCTCAGTCACCAATAAAATAAGATAATTATTTCTATTTGTGATTATTTCACCTCCAGTCTAGCAGTTGTGAATGGTACTTCTCATTTTAAAATAAAAAACATAATTATGAATCAGCTCTATAACTTGAAATAGCCTCAATTACAATGAATCTTATAGTAGAAACCCGTAGCTCAGGGATAGGAGGGAAAATGAAAAATCCTGGAATGATAGATTCCTACTTGAAAATTTTATAAATAATAACCATATCAACAACTTTTCAATGCAAGGGCATAGTCTAACATTTTTCACAATAGAACATCATGAACAATTGAAAATAGGATCATAGATGGGAGTCTAATAATGGAATATTTTGAATACCGTAGGCTATCTCAAATTCTCCAACAATTTCTTTAGAAGAACTAGCCCATTCTCTCTTCAATCGATAAATAGCATTTGCCAAGTAGCATTTGCAAAATAAAATCAATCCCTCATTATTATACATCAAGTTCACCCACTCAATCACCACTCAGGCTTCAACTTTGAGGCATATTTCAAGTGAAGTATCAACAGTATTAGAACAGAGGGAGCTCTCATCGCAATCCCAATTCACAATTCGGTCAAGGCGATTGGTTAGCATTTGACTTGGAGTCGGTAGATCTTTAGAGGTCCTTTTGAATTTCCACAAGGATAAGATAAGAGAGTTGAAAATTTCACGTGAGAATGAGGGAAAATACTTGCAATTAAGTGTTTTAACAAGGGAATTACAATTATTTTCATGAAAAAATATACATCAGATGACGTCAGCAAAACTGGCGTCTGGAGAATGTCTGCTATGTCTATGAATTTCTATAATGAAGAAATATAATATCAGCTCTAGAAATCATGTATTGAAATCAGCTCTACAGGCCTACAGCTCTGGTATAGGAATGAGCTAATGTTCAAATGCAAAGATGATTGATGAGAATTTGATTTTAGCTGTACAAACATTTTCAACGAAGCAATGAAAGCATCCTGGGAGGAGGGGAAAATTACTCCATCTCGGTCTATATTGGTTGGAAAATGATAAACTTAGTCTCAAATTGTAGATCAGAATGTGCAGATCAAATTTGTAATTTCTGAACCGAGCTGGAGTCATTTTCCAATCTTGCCAGAATGTCTTCTTTGCTTGGACATACTATAGATATTTTTTAGAGACTGGGCAAGACGAAGATGTTAGACAATAGATCTGTAGAATGAAAATTAAACTTTAAATTTAGGGCTATTTAAAATAATTGATAAATAAAATGAAAAACCAAATACCTTTTTTAAATACTTATAAAGTTTTTTTAAAAAGGGTATTTGATTTTTCATTTTATTTATCAATTTGTAGAATGTTTTACTAGGTACAAATCTATTGCATGGACCACGAAAAGTTACCAATGTTAGCCACGAAGCCCGCGAGACTAGAAAAACACTATTCTTGCATACAACTTCCATACTGGATTACCACGTATAATACAGGGAATCTCTATTATTCGATACAATTTCTGCATTGGATTACCACATATAATACAGGGAATCTCTATTATTAGATACAACTTCCGTATTGGAGTACCATTTAAAAGACAATAAAATACAATTCATTCTTAGTCGAACGTTACATAAATTAGGGTGGTAGCTCACTGACTCCACGTCTTGTTGCCTCTTCTCTCGCCGTTATCGACCTGTTTACTTTGACTGCATTGGTCGACGGCCCATTCACAAATTCGATGAAAGCAGTCGGCAGTCGGCCGCTGCCTGTTCAACGGGCATCGATCCCATTTCAATCGGCTAGCGTTCGCTTCAGCACTCGGCCAACAATTTGCACAGCGACTCGAACAAAGACAACGGCTCCATGAGGACAGTCTATCCAAGGAAAGAAGACATTCCGAAATAATGGGAAAATGACTCCAGCTCGGCCAATATTGCTTCAAAAATCCTAAATTTGGTCTCAAATTGTAGATCAGAATGTTTCCTACAATTTGATACCCAATTGATATATTTTAAATCAATATTGACCGATCTGGAGTCATTTTCACATCTTGACAGAATGTCTTCTTTGCATGAACAGACTATAGAGTGTGAACCCACACTGATCTGTTGCAGTTCAATGGAAGATTTACAGTGTTGGTTCGAAACAGATCAGACATCACATTTTTCAGATTGATTGGTATGAAATTTACTATTCAGACAAAGAGATTCAGTGGCCTATCAGAAATAGGAAATAAAAGGAAAGGATGATATCCATTTCATATTATATTTATATATGAACCATGTTCACGACCCGCAATAATTATTTCTAAATCTTGAAAATTATTTGTGAGATATTCTGATAAGTCACTGTTTTGTGATACACGAATATTATCAGATTATATAGTATTCGAGTATAATTGATTTTATAAATAAATAATATATTTATAAGATTTATTAAATAAATAAATCTTATAGGTACTGTGAGTATAGCCTGAGTTTTTTTTTGTTTCAAGCTACTTTCTAATTTCTATCACGGATACTTGTATTCTAGTATCCGTGCTTTCTATTATCCTACGTTATTCGTGACTGATTAGACTGATTAATTGAGTTTGATAAAGACTAACATCATAGCTTCCTTCAACAAAGCAACTTCCTTTATTAAAGGAAGATATGCTGACATCCATCAACCAACATCATATGAAACTATTATGCTCAGATCCATCATTAGCTACCCTACTTCCGCTTCCTGTCTGTAACTTGGAAATTATAAAAAAATATATTTCTATCAACAAGACTTAAACAATAAATGTGAATAATTTCAGAGAAAATCTATATGAGTAATGAGAAATAATTCAATGAGACCCGTTGATGAAAAGTGAAATATTATAAATTAAACCCCCGCTATTTGAGCTCCTGACTCCGGTAACCTCATGGGAATTAATTTCTAGTGCCGTATTAATTTTTTTATCATGACAGTTTTAATTTGAAGTGAAAAGTAATTGAAATTTCGGTTCGTTGCACCAAAAACGTTCGCTCGTATAAAAACGTAGAATATTCCACGAAAAACTATTTAACATTCGTATGCCAGGAGTTTTTAATGTATTTCACATTTGCCAACAAGTACGGTGCATCATCATAATCTCTCTCTCTCTCTCATACACTCTTTCTCTCTCTCCAATTTTCTCCAGTGTGGAAAATTTCTCTATCATTTTGTTGTGTTGTGGTGATTTTCTTGCTCTTTCTGTCTTTTTCTGGTTGTCTCTCTGTTCGACCCAAACCGAAATTCCAGCGGCAGAGCGCAGGTTGTCCCTTCTGTTTATATTGGAGCTTTTCCAAAAACCGCAACAGAGAGCGGGCTTCCCACATGACCCTCGCCATAAGCCATCAACGACATTCCCAGACAGGTTTTCCCTTTTCGACAAAAAATGAAAACACGAATTCTCTGATCGAGCCGACATTTTTTCGGCAGCGCGCTTGTCAAACAGATTTCGCCCAGCTTGTTTGAATTGGAAATCGTTCAATTTGAAATTGAACATCAGCCCTGAAATTTGAACAAAAAGATTAAATTTGGATAAACATCGATTAGCTTTTCAATCAATTGAGGCATCTAGTTTGCATAACGCTTTCACTGATGAAATGGATTTGGCGAGGGTGTTCTTCAAATAATTATGCTCGCTCTGCACCATTCCTTTTGGTCTGTTTTTATCAAATTTATTGTCAATTCATTTGCGTAGCTTTCCACCTCAGTTACACGAATGATGATGAATTTGCTATTGTATTGGTCATTTGTCATGGGAAAGACAATTTATCTGAGAGTAAATATTGTCTTTGGTCATGGTCATTTTTATTAATGGAATCAGTGGAAATCTGATTTAAAAGCTTTCTGCCTTTTTCATAAAATTATTGTGAATCTATCATTTTCAATGCTCCTAGAAACGATTTCACGTAAAAGAACAAACGACGGTAGATGAGATTTGCAGCTCACATCCAAAACAACGAAGCGGATCCTGGGTGAAATCAAATTGAAAAAGAGAAGAATGAGTAATTGTTCAATTAGAGAGGGTAGTGGAGTTTTATTAAAGAAGATTATGCATGCTCAAAGACACTTGACACAATATGAATATCGCCGCCAGTGTTTCCTAGGACGCTGCACACAGCTGATAAGGAATGAGAGATGATGTCGCCATTCTTTTAAAGGAAGATGAGAAATTGCAGGCAACATTGAATCTCTTGTAGACTATACTTCTACCGCAGAAAGCGTTCTGGTTAAATTGCCACTGACCAATGATAAATGGAAGAGCGAAATGGAAATTGTGAAGCAAGTTTGCAAGTAAAATGTACTGGGAAATTGAGAGTTTAGCTGATAAGGGTAGAGTATGACAAAGGTATGAAATTGGGCTTGTCCATAGTGCTAAGTAGTGGAAAAAGCAGAAGTAAATATTTCTAAATAATTAAGTATAGCAAGAGAGGCGTTATTGCTAATGAGCATAACATAATATAATGATCGTTACTTTGTTTTTTCATAAAGAACAATGTAAGAACGTTTGCATGTATCATCAAATAGATGGCAGTCTAAGCAGTAAGTAGTGTTTGGTTAGCTAAATTACAAATTGAGAATGAAGTACGACTATTATAATAATACCACTCCAGAAATACAGTAGAATCCTTGATGTTTTATAAGCTTAGAGTATTGGATTAGATAGAAGCAGTTTTATCTAAATAAAATAGACTGAACATTTACAACTAGTAAAAGCTTGGATAAGCTTAGGCCTATACAATTTTCAACAACACATTGCTTGACCCTAGCGAATTACAAGGATTACGTGCATGGATAAAATATTTAAACTCTGATCGAGCTTAAACAATCCAGTCATTGTCAACTACCACTGTGATTCAATGGAGTTGAAGAAAAAAAATCAAATTCTTACTAGACTATAACCGATTTGAGAGCCATGACGTTATAGAATAGTATTACTCGAAAATATTCTGAAAATTTTTGAATCGCTTAGAAGACAAGTCTGTTGAAAGATATGACTGGAAAGAAACTCAGCTTCGAGGGATTTATTATGCATGACGACATTTTACTTGGAACGCGTATTTTTCATGTCATGGAGAAAGAGATAAGGAAAGAAATAAGTGCAGAGAGTAAGTAAGAAGGATGTGGAGAGGAAAAACTGAAAATAGGAGAAAGGAGGGGAATGTGGATGGGGAAGGTTGACGAAGGGGAACAAAGAGTGGAAATTCTAGAAAGGGTTGATGGAAAGTTACGTTTAAGAGAAAAATCAAGAGAGAAAAAACATAAAAGAGAGAGAAAGATGCATCCTGTCTAGGCGATGGGCCACTTGCCTTGTTCGCCAACTTTTTAATCTTAAAATAAAAGTTTCGAGAGCTTTTCATCCCCGAAGACAACTTGTCAGTATCAAAGTAACTGGAAAAAATCGCTCGCGTCAGACAACTCTACTACTCAGCAAGAGCATGCACTCATGCAAAACTTCAAATTTTGTTCCATTGTCAGAGTGGAAAAATCATTGTCAGAGTGGAGAAATGGACCTCTGCCTATTCATAGGCAGAGGTTTGGCATTCAAGGCACTGGTTTGATGTAAAAGAATAGATTAGTGGAGCTCCTGGCTTATGAGCTGGCAATAGAGACGAATTCCAAAATTGCTCCATATAGTTCTAACACAGTATTGGAATGTACTACCAATACTGAAAAAAAAACTAATCGAATAATCTCAACTTGATAACTCGAAGTTGAGCCCATTTGAAATAATTTCTTTATCATTTGTATCCACAATGATTGCACAAATTTTAATGGTATTTCAATTGCACAATTTGTAAAATACTATTCAAACTTATTAATACTATTCAAACTTATTAATACTATTCAAGCTTATTAATACTATTCATACTTATATGCGATCATAATGCAAAATTTGGATACCTAGGTTCAGGGCAAGTTGTTAGTGGAAGAAATGATACACAATACAGCCAAATGTTTGTGAATTTGGTTCATTAGAAATTTATCGTGATACTCTTTCTAAAGGTAGATTAAAATTTGTAACCATTCAAATATTCGTTTACCAGTTTAAATTCACAATTTAAATGGTGATGTAAACAAGGAGACATGTCTAGGGCAACCAGTTGTCTCCATTGAGAAATAAATAAATACAGCAGTGATATTTTTGTTATGCTTGATAAAAAAATGTAAAATGTAAGTCGAAACATGTAATGCATTAAAAAAATAATTGAAAAGGGTACTGTGATTATTATTTAAAATAAATAACAGTGATATCTTTGTATAGAATCTACTTATCAGTTTATCGATTCGGTCCTTCCTTATATAATTCTGGGACTATTATTACAACAATTATTTCTTTTGCTATTTTCAATACTGTATAACTTTACTATGATACATGAATTTAGAAATCATGTTAAGATGTCATCAGATGCTTTGACAATTCACATGTCTTATGCATAAGATAGACTTAGACTACCAAATTCACAATAATGTCAGCATAGGAATCAGGAGCGACGAGTACATTTCCCGCAATACCCGGAATTCACAAGGTAAGTTTGATGGGAACCCAAAACATGGTTTGCTAGTTTCAGTTCATCACTTATGCACTAGGTACTAGGTACTCGAATAGAAATAAGCATGGGAAAGCCGAACAGGCAATGCTGTAACGTGTAACATGTTGAGTTCATGGAGAATCGGCTCAAAACTGACGTATTCACATATAGAAATACAAGGAAGAGGTAGTGTTATGTACAGAGACAGCAAAATCACAGAGTAGACATTGAGTATCATTCTCATTGGTTAGCTAGATTGAATAAAACATATAACTCTTATAATATCCTGGACTACATTGAAACTTGTTATGTTTATGATAATATGTAATTGAGATATTCACCTTTAACTACAATTTGCCACTGACGGCTCGTACCCACGAAACAGGTGAAGTGCCCTTATCTTTTTCTGTACAGCACTTCACCTGTTTCGTGGGCACGAGCCGCCAGTACGATTTGCCTCTGCCAGTAATAATTTTCATCATTTCAAAGCTTAAAAAACAAAATCAAGAGAAATACCACTTGAAAGTCCAGCAAAGTTGACTTTAATCTTGATTTCTTCGTTGTGAAAAAATTGGAAAATGAGTAAAATAATGCTTTAAAATAAGTGGGGAAGTTGTGTTATTCAGCATATTTTCCCTATTACCTCAATAACTCTTCAAGTTAAAAACTTCTAACTCGGTCTACTCAATTTCTCAGCTATTTGTACATACGAACTGACTATCTTTGCACCTGCATGAAGCCTAAAAAATTATACATTTTTTGAAATATGTTAATTTTCCGCCATTGTCATCTCAGTGAAAAAGAATTTCTAGGGTATGTCTAGGCTATGAAACTTTTTTCACTTATTAATGGTGTTGAGGAATCAGCCTGAGAAGTATTGCACATTCCTTCTGAAACATGTATCCTGATATTTTTATTATAAAATAGTATATATTAAAAAATAGAAAAGAATTCAGTTTGATAATAGATAAATCTACTCAAGTGAAAGTGATTCCTTAAAATGGTGGATGGCAATTCTGTTAGCTGACAGAGTACAACAGAACGATAACAACGCCCCACTGCACAAAATCGACCAATCAGGTGCGAGCTCCCTCCTTACTACAAGTCCAAGCCCACAGCGCGCCCTCATTGGCTGACTGCATCACGACTCAATTCGGCTATTTCCAGTTTCCAAATCTGGAAGAAAGAGATTATAGTGAACTGAAGGGTTATTGCTAAACTAGGTTTAGT
This sequence comes from Sogatella furcifera, assembly GCA_017141385.1. Lineage (NCBI taxonomy): Eukaryota > Metazoa > Arthropoda > Insecta > Hemiptera > Delphacidae > Sogatella > Sogatella furcifera. The sequence goes on from CM029549.1 coordinate 34,716,881, forward strand.
AACCCTTAGTAAATGACACTAAACCCTACTTAGTTAACCAACTAAGGATTTAGTTAGTTAATAACTGACTTAATTCAGCCTTATTTTCTGGAATGAATGAAGTGAAATAGAACAAGAGGTTAAATAGAAATAAAATACTTTTATTTGATTATTGTGATGATTCTTGAAACCAGAAATGCTTTCGTTATGCTTCCATAGACTTTCGCACATCCAGGGATCTGAGAAACAGATTTCAAGAAACGATTGTTCAAAATACTCTTAAAATAGAATCAATACTTCACTAATGACTTCTCATCACAGAAAACGAGGATGATTAAAATCAGAGGCAGCGACCTGACTCGATATACTGGAATTTCAAGTATTGATGGTGCATAATAATAGTCGATGAATTATTCTCCTCATTAATATCTAATTTAAAAGTAGAATATTAAACCAGTTTAGTATCACTCAGAAATTGTTTCCCTTCCTCAACCTCTATGATAGTGCGATTCATTTACTTTCATAGTCAGCTATAGACGATTGATGATCACCTTGTAAGAATTCAAATCGAATCATGACTACCAATACATTTTCATTTCATAATGAGAATTAAGCCCCAATTAATTCACTATATCTGTGATTGTAGTATCAGAGAGGATTAGGTTCATATTATATTGTTCTAGCACTTTTAACTATTATAAGTCGACAGAAAAAATTATACTGACAAGAAAAATAATTGAAATTTCACTGTCAGATACTTTTGATGGGAAATATTACATTAATATTTAGTTTCAGATCTCGTTCCCGATCAATATAAATTTATTTTTAGGTTTTCCAAAGCAATTCCAACCGAGCTAAATTTGTTTGTAATTTCTAGCATGAAGATATAATATAGATATATTTTTTAATACATTTGATTGATTTTCAACATAAGAATGGACTATTATGAATTTTGTAAGAGCGCTATATAGGATCTACAAAAAGAATGACTATTATATTACTAAGACTATTATACATGGATTATTACTCCATTAGAGTTGAAATTGAGGATATCAAGCAGCAACTACAAATCAATTACACATTACAACGTTGAAGGACTTGTCCCACAATAAGATTCCTTACAACTACATAAATTTCCAACCAATGGGGTTGAATACCACGACCGCAATAATTCTTTAGCAAACATGCCGCGCGCCTAGTATAGTTTAATTAAGACATAACCCTTTAACATTTGGCGCCCTAGGACTAATGGACACAATTATAGCGAAATTGCGGTGAGGGTGGAAAGGAATCGACAGAGGAGGGATTGTAGAAGAGAAAGAGAGAGAATAGTGTGAGAGAGAGGGAGTGAGAGAAAGTGAGCAGCGGACAACGTTCATTAAAAAGCGCGATCTTGGTCTTAATTGATGAGCGTTTATGGACTGCGGTGTGCTTCATTGGCAGATTGCTACATAGTTGCTGGAATGGGGTGGAGACTTATTGGAGAAGGTATTGAGGTTCGTGAAATAAGAATGAGAAGAAGGAGGAGAAAGAGGAAGATGAGGAGGAAAAGTAGAAGAAGGAGGAGAAGTGGAAGAAGGAGGAGAAGTGGAAGAAGGAGGAGAAGTAGAAGAAGGAGGAGAAGTAGGAGAAGGAGGAGAAGTAAAAGAAGAAGATGAAGGAGTTGAAGGAGGAGAAGTAGGAGAAGGAGGACAAGAAGGATAATGAGGAGAAGAAGTAGAAGGAGGAGAAGGAGGAGATGAAGGGGAAAGAGGAGTCCTCCTCTTCCTTCTTCTCCTTAGTATCCTTTTTTTCCCCTTCTCCTCCTTCTCCTCTTTCTCCCTCCTTCTCCTCCTTCTTCTACTTCTCCTTCTTCTACTTCTCCTCCTTCTACTTCTTCTCCACATCTTCCTTCTTCTCCTCCTTCTCCTCCTCATCCTTCTTTTCCTACTTCCTCAGGAAGAGAAGGAGTCCTAAGAAAGAGGAGAAGGAGAAGGAGGAGAAAGAGTAAAAGAATGAGAAGGATGAGAGGAAGAAGAAGAAGAAGAGAAGAAAGAGGAAATATAGTAGATACGAATTGCAGAGGGGATATCAAGAAGGAGTAGTAGTGATACAAGGAGAAGGGGAAGTGAGAATGAGAATGATTAGTGATAATAGAAGTAGTAGTAGAAGAAAAGGATAAGGAGATATAGCTGAATAAGAAATAAGGTAATAGTAAAAGGGAGAAAATAGTAATGGTGATAGTAATGGGAGAAGGAAAATCAAAGTAAAAGGTCAATGAGAGATGAGAGAACACGAATACCGAGCAAAAAGCATAGGTAGAGGTGGTGTATCGAAGGTTTATGAAAGAGGAAAAGGAGGAGGAGGAGGAGTAGAAGGAGGAGGAGGAAAATAATAAAGAGTAATATGAGTGGAAAAAGGGTGAGAGAAATGAAGAAAGAAAGCGAAGAAGTGGAGAAGAAAGTTTATAAAGAAAGATGGTGAGAATGGAATTGGTGGGAAAAGTTGCAAGTAGATGTGGAAAAGAAGATGGGAAGTGAAGAAAACAGGAAAGTGGATGGAGGAGTCGGGCGTTGAAGTAAGAAGGAAGATAATGAAAAGGACGAGTAGGAGAAGGTGGATGACTAGGAGTAGACAAAAGCGTCTGCAGAATTTCTCCTTGAGCATCGATAATTAAATCGCACTCGAACTTCTTCGTCAAGTCAAGATGCGAGACTGACTAAAGCTAAACTAGTACACTGTCTCAATAACTGTTCCACCACCGTCGACCATCGATTGATCTGATCGGTCCAGTAACAGCGGTAATCACCCTGCTGGCCCATATTCAGCTAGTATTACTTATACCATTGATTATGGATATGAATAGTCGAGACATGTAATGCACTAAAAAATTATTGAGAAAGGTTACTGTGACTATTATTTAGAATAGAAAAGCAGTGATAAAAGTAGCCCCGAGATAAAAGAAACAACAGTATGGAAATGGATATAAGTATTTATACTTCCACCATTGAGTATGGATACTTACGAGTATATCTATACTCAATGCTTTTACTGAGACAAAACATAGATTTTGAAAAGTTTCTGTAAAAATATTATTATTATTCATTTGAATCATTTTGATCTTCTACCAATCATTGTATCAAACCCTTAATATATTCATGATAAATGATCGAATAGACTACAAATTGTCAGTGAGAGCTGGAGTATGAGTTTATTAATAATCCTACACTAGTTCATTTAATTTTATTAAGAAACAGGGTTCAATATGTTACAGGAAATAGTTAGATGAGCTACTGAAAAATAGTTTTGGATGAATAGCGTCAACGAAAATCCAGCAAAATACGAGTATTTCTCTGACAGAGATTGAATTAACAGATTATTTAATTTGTGAAATTTATCAAGTACCAGTTATCAGTAATCAGTTGAATAATCAACGCAGTGATAGGTTCGGAGTGTAGGTCATGCCTTTCTTTGTAGAATGAATTCAGTTACTAAAATAATTGATAATTTATTATTGATAAAAGTATGTAAAGGTAACCTTGTGAAGGTACGTTTACTAATAACCATGGATGTGAACAGCTAAAACACTTAAAAGCATAATTGACGTGTTCAAGACACAAAATGTTCAACAGTGATTCAAATATACAAAGCAAAGTAAAGAAAAGTCAGGGCATTGAAATACATAGGCCTACACAAAACCAAGTATCGCGTTTTATTTTTCGAAGCTTCAAATCGAACGCATGTGATGAATCAGTAACCTGAGCTGAATTCGGAGTCAATCATTTTTCCACACCGATAACCATTGCTTTACGAGTATTACATCAAATAAGAGTGAGAAAGTCAGTCTCTGAATAGTGATATCATTTGTGTATCTGATACCAGATTCCAGTCACAGACGCGTTGAAAGTGTGTACAAATACTAAATGGAGTACCGAACCAATATTCGGTACTGCAAATAGCCAATTATAAATGATTTCCCTCCATATTCGCACTTCCAAGGTCGCACTGTTGTGGGTGGAGGGTGGATAGTATGGGGTAGATGGTTTATTCACGTTTTATACAAAATCCATAGTATTACATCATAAATGATGTATATAATATAATAATAAATATAAATTTAATAATTAAATTTGGCGGCTGTACATATTCCAAGATGGCGGCTGTACACTATCCAGACCATCCAGTCTATCTACCTTTCATGCTCGGATTCGATAGATTTGAATCATTACATTTTCCACCATAATGAGAACTAATAACTCCATTGTGCTTCACTGGGTTGGGAGAATAAATAAAATTTCACAGTACCATATGAATGGAGAGTTCGAACTAACAGAAAATAAAGTGCCCTATAATTTTGAAACCAGTTTGATAACTTTTTCTGCTCCAACAAGCAAACCAAAATCAAGCTCACCATTTTCTTCGAAATAGGTCAGTTGTAGAATAGTAATAATTAGAAGTAAATACCAAGAGACAGCTCTATGAGTTCTATCAGGATTGAAATTTTACGAGGGTAGTTTCTTAATGGGTTTGTGATTTGCTGTTCATAAAACAGCTCAAATAATGCTTGGGTTCCAAGCACTCTATTTTTATTACTGCCGCTTCTTATTATTACTTAACAATAATTGAAAATGGGAAATCAATTGATTGCCCTTTCATTACAAACAATAAAACAGCTTCCAATGATAGAACTGGAGGTTTGCGATATTATTCAATGGATACTAATCCAACTGTCTTCTTCATCATCCCTCTCATCACCCACACACTGGCCTAGAAGCCATGTGGGCATCACCCTTACAAGAAAATAATTGAAATCTGGTGATATTTCAAAAACTCCAGTTTCAATGCATTATGTTTTATGCATTGATTATGTCTTCATATCAAGAGAATATTTATTTTTCAATTTGGCCATACGTAATAGTAAGATAATAATGATTAAATAAACACACAGATTTTGTCAATTTTCTACTCTATTAATAGAGTACAAAATCGACAAAATCTGTGTGTTTATTTCATCATGCAACGTTTCTACAATATCGACCACAACTCAGTTGAATTTATAATACTGAATCATGGATTATGTTTAGACTAAGGTCAACAATCCACAACTTGAACCAAAATAAAATTATTTCATTAAACTTTGAAGAACAAAGGTGGTGTTTTATAAAAGCCACAAAGCATAATTGATCAGCCTACTAAATATAGCATAGACTAAGTTGATAGATAAATTGAAAATAAAATTTTGAAATAGCCCTAAGTATGAAGTTTAATTTTCATAGACTAACAAAGTATAGTATAGTAAGTATAGTATAGTATACAAAGTATAGTATATAGACTAAGTGGACTTAGTCTACGCTTATGGTTCCATGCAATTATATTGAAACATTTAATATTAGCATACTTAATCTACGGTTATAGTTTTAGACGATAATATGTTACAATTTATACGTAGTTTGAACTTCACACTGAATTACATTGAAATTATATTTACGAATACCGTACAAAAACAAAAAAAACTTTCTTTTCACTTATCAACGATTTAATTACCAATTTACATGAAACACCCATTGCAGAGTAATACAAATTGCCAGTTACCGACTGAAGTTAATTTGATACATTCTACAACAGCAGCAGAAGTTGCGATCAAACTACCGTTGTATAGTCTGTACAAGCAACGAAGACATTCTGGCAAGATAGGAAAACGACTTCAGCTCAGTCAATATTGATAAAAAAATTATAAATTTAGTCTCAAATTGTAGGAAGTGTTTTGATCTACAATTTGAGACTAAATTGATAAGTTTTGAACCAATATTGACCGAGCTGGAGTAATTTTACCATCTTTCCAGAATGTCTTCTTTGCTTGGACATACTTTACAAAACAAGAAGAAAGTTCCAAACAGACACGTGCTGAACTCTGGAAGGCAACGTGATATCACTAATCACTTAACATTGTTACTTTGCAAATTTCAAGATGACTAGTTTACTAAAGTTTGTTACACTGTCGTTATCGATAGCATGATTTCTGATTGATTTTCTGCTTGATGAACTTAGTTGGAGTCATTTCAGTGGGAAGCTAATTGGATTCAAATTCATAATTTTGTAGTCAGCGTTCTGCTGGAATGTTAGGCAAGTAAAATATACATTACGTAAGTACTTGTTCATTTTCACGAAATTTATGATTGAAATTGAAGCATGATCTGATAGGACATGATTTCAAATGAATCATTCATTTTTAATGCTAGACTTTTTATTATCAATATAAATGGAGAATTAGTTTAATTGGTAAATACATATTATTACTCACAAATCTCTTGAGATGGAAGTTATTTCCTATGTCGATATAAAAGGAAGTACTTATTGATTTTATACGAAATTGAATAGAAATTTTATACGTTGACTATTTTTATAATCAATAATTTCCTCATTATTGAATGAAATTCAAGACAATTTCTACTTTGTTCAGTTTATATTCACGTGGGGTGTATTGGTCGCTTAGTGAGGGTGGTTGCTTGGTGATTTTAAGATCACGAACACTATGAAGTGCTCTTCGTCGGGTGACAAGTATTTTCAACCAAATACGTATTGGCGATGTGAAACCTACCCGGGAGTGTCTCTCCACCAAGAAAAGAAGCCATTCGCATGCATAAATAATCAATGTATAGGTTCTAGTTATAAGTTATCAAGACTCTCCTAATATTCACGAAATTTCATAAAACAGAAATTTTCACACAACTTTTTCATAATTACTTAACAAGATATAGACTAAATTTCGGTTTCAACACACCCAGAGCTACATTCACGTCAGTATAAACACAATCCATTCCATATCATCCACCTACTCCATCCCCATTCACATACTCTACCCAATACAATACAGGAGGCTGAGCGATGCAGTGTTGCTGTGTACAAGAAAAAGGATTGTCGCGTGGCTGTTCGATTTAGGCCGGGAAGAATCCGAAGCCCTCATAAACTCGCCATATATATGAATTTCTCTATTTATACCAAACTTGAGACTCCCAGTTATTTTGATGCAGTACCCTGGACGGAACCCGAACAGAACTACAACAATCATGTCTTAATTTTTACTTTCAACTGTATCTACATTAAATTTTGAAATAATACTAAGTCAACAGTGCAATAGCTCTAATAACTAAATTACGTAAAAAACTAAACTCAAAACGAAATTTTCTTGTCATAATTTATTATACTTATTGTTTCCGATGAGAATTGAAATGTTTCTTTACATTTTTGTTAGATTAGGATATGAACTCTTACCCCACTCACGGATCTATAGTCTTATTTCCTATAAACATTGAATTGATGTACTGAATCCTTAATTTTTGAAAAGAATTTGTTTTTGGGAAATAAAGAATTGAATTGAGTTGTTCCAAACTGTGAATAGACAAGTGACCTATATGGGCTGTTACTTTGATCAGACAAATACAGACTACATTTGGTTGAGCAGTCTAAACAAAAGTGGTACTACGAGAACTCGGTCCGACTATTCAAAATGTACTCCTTCTACTCTGTCTCTCTTAGAAACCCAATATTTCACAGTGTGGAAGGTACACAATGAATAATCCTCAAAAATCTGCAATCCTGATCTGCAAACCTGCAAAACTGATCAGAAACAAATTTCAACTCACCAAAAACAAACTATCCATTTTTCACTTTGTAAAACATATTTCACAGTGAGGAAAATATCCAATAAACAATCTACAGAAATCTGCAACCCACAAACTGCAAACCAATCAGAAACAGGTCGACGTTTCAGTGGGTAGCACCCCGAGGCAAGACGCCGCCTCATTCCGCTTGCCACACAATCAGTCGGGCACGGATGGGAACAATTACGCCACGAACAAGCGGTGAATTAAGAGGAAACCGTTCTCATTTCAACAAGATGGCGTCGGAAGGCGCCTCAGGAGCTGTTTGCTATATATCTATACAATATACAAATGTATATACAAATATAATATACACTACAGTTGGACTATACAGATATAGTCTGTCCAAGCAAAGAAGGCACTCTGGAAAGTTGGGAAAATGACTACAGCTCGGGCAATAGCAGTTGAAAAATCGCAAATTTTGTCTTAAGATTGTTTCTTACAATTAAAGAACAAATTTATAAATTTTGAAACAAAATTGACTGAGCTGGAGTCATTTTTCCATCTTGCCAAAATGTTTTCTTTGCTTGGTCAGACAATATATATTATAGATATATAATTCAGATACACAATATATATACATACTATAATAGATATACAATACAAATATACAGTTTGTGGTTGCTGCTTGTCGCAATGCTGCCAACATACCAGGCTGGAAATAATTAAGCCAAGACTTCGTTTGGTAAGCGCGGGGTATTCGCTAGGAAATAAGAACTTATCGTTAGAAGGACGCCACAAAGTCGCACTGGCGACGCCTGCAAAACGTCGCAGAACCGCCGCAGAACATTCGTTTCGCGTCTGCAGATCGTTCGAAAGCTAATAAGACGCTGTGTCAGGGCCAGATCGTCTTTCAAATGAAACCCATAAATTCCCGCAGTCCACAATCGAGTGACAACAATTAAAACTTCTCCACTCGCCTCCCGTTACACACAAATCGAACAATTCTTCACTGAAGTGGGGCAAAGCTTGAGAAATGGGACGGAAGGATTGTAGCCAATTGAGCTTTGATAAGTTTATCAGTGTAATTACAACATGGATTAAACACAATGCCTAGTAATTATTCTTACAGTTAAGGAGAAGCCTTTGGGAATCAAGGGGAAACAAGTGATTTTCGGTAGTTAAAAAGTAGAGGATTTCTGGTATTATGGAATAAGGGATTTTGAAAGTAAATTGAGTTGAAAAGTTTTTGGTTCTAGAAGATTTCGAATTTGAGAATTGCACTGGAGGCTCGTGCCCACGAAACAGTTGAAGTGCTAGTATCTTTCACTTTACAGCACTTTTCGTGGGCACGAGCCGCCAGTGGAGAATTGTGAAGTGAAGAATTCTAAAAAGTATGAGTTTAGTTCGAATGATTTTTTGAATTCAAAACATCAGTTATGTGATTTAGTTACTATTATAATTAGAAGAAAAGTATCTAGATATTATCATATCAGGCAACCTAGGTTATGGAGGAGCAGACAAACCCATATTCCTGAATGAACACTTGACAAAGACCAACGCTAATCTATTCTTCCTAGCTCGAAGTATGAAAGTCCATGGCTTCAAGTATGTCTGGGTGAAGGAAGGAAAGATAAAAATGCGTAAAGACGATGGCTCTCCTGTCATCCACATCAACAAAGCAGCTGATCTACCAATTCCAATCCACCACTAAGAGAAGACAACATTGGACATCTCAAACTGGACCAAATAAAAACCAGATTAAGTTATGGAAAATGACGAAAAACAATTCAATAACTGTCTTTTACAAGACTCAATACAAATATTAAAAGACATTGACATTACTGAATGCAATATACAATTTAAAAAGTGTAGCTTTACTTTAATTCACTTAAATATCAGAAGTATTAACAAGAATTTTGAAGAACTCTTATGCTATCTAACTACCTTAAATGTAATGTTCGATATAATAATCCTATCAGAATGCAGATCTACAATATATGAGGTTTACTCAATTCCTGGATATGATTATCACCCAGTAGCTCAAAGGTTAAATACCTTTGACAGCCTAGCCATCTTTACTAGGTCCAACACCATTCAAAACCCCATTATTAATTCTATTCCCTGTACTTCTGCTAATTTGATATCTGTAAAAATGTCCCTATATTCACAATCTTTTGAAATTCTAGCATGCTACCGATCTCCTTCTTCAAATATCAATCAATTCACATCAGAACTTTACAATATTTTAGATCACTTATGTGATAACACTCATACAATTATGGTAGGTGACATAAACATAAATATAATAGATGCTCATAGGAACAACTCAAGTTTCAATTATGTATCAAACCTTCTAGCAAGAAATTTTACTCCAGCAATTGAGCAGCCTACAAGGGTTGAAAAAAACTCAAGCACTTGCATAGATCATATTTTTATCAAATCCAAAGTCCCATTGAAACTTTTCAAATCTGCAGTATTGAATATAAAAATAACTGGTCACTTTCCAGTAATAATAGGCATTGATACTCCTCATATTCCAGTTATGAAAAACAAAACACTTAATTATAATAGGATAGACTTTAACACTCTCTTGGATAAATTTATTAAAGAAAAATGGCAAAATGTATACACTTCATCTGATTCTGAGGAAGCTCTTAAAAATTTTACTGAAAAAGTCAACGAATTGGTGAATAATTGCAGCTTTACGAAAAAAGTATCTTTCAGTTCAAAAAACATACCCATCAAACCTTGGATTACTAAAGGTATTGTTTTATCAATCAGATACAAAGAAAAATTATTCCACAAAATGAAAACTGTCAACCACTATAGACAATCACTTGGTCTTCCTCCTGACCAAGGTCTAATAAACCAATTCAACAATTTCAGAAACCTACTGAACAAAGTTATAAAATCTGCAAAAAACAACTATTTTGCACAGCAATTTCCACATCTTTACCCATAATCCAACTAAAACTTGGAGACTCATCAATGAATTAGGTGATCGACCAACCAAAAGAGAACTTCCTCCTGCAAATATTGAAGTTGAAGGAGAAAAAATAGACAATCCACAAGACGTTACAGCCCACTTCAATAAATTCTGCAACACTATTTGGAAGCTCTCTTGCAAAAAACCTAAGCAATAATAATACACCTTTAATCTCACCAACTTTGAACAATATCCCTTGTAAAATAGAATACCTACCCAAAATTACTAAAACAGACATAATTGAAATTATTGACACCCTTAAAAATAGTAAATCATGTGGATATGATAATATTTCAATTGAGGTAATCAAATTCTCTAAATTATTTATTGCTGGTCCTCTAGCACAAATTTTCAATCTATGCATGGATAATGGAAATTTCCCAATGCAGCTGAAAAAGTCAGTAATTATTCCTATTTTTAAGAAAGGCAATCATCTCAACATATCCAACTATAGGCCTATTTCTCTTCTTCCCATCCTATCTAAAATATTAGAAAAATATATTAACAACAAACTTATGCAGTATTTGAAATCCAACTATATAATTTCTCCTAATCAGTATGGTTTCCAATCTGGAAAAAGTTGTGATGATGCCCTTCTACATGCTACATCTCTCATATACAACTACCTTGATACCTCTCAAAAACCTCTAGGAATTTTCTTGGACTTACAAAAAGCTTTTGATGTAGTCAACCATAAACTCTTATTGAAAAAGCTTCAGGAAATAGGTATTGGAGGTAAATTACTTTCACTTTTTGAGAATTACTTACACAACAGAATTCAAATAACAAAGATAGGAAACGTCCATAGTGAAGAGTTGGAAGTAACATGTGGAGTACCTCAAGGGTCTATCCTTGGCCCTACCTTATTCCTAATCTATATAAATGACCTATGTAAACTTAATATTGATGGTCACATCATCTCATTTGCTGATGACACCCTCCTTGATTTTTGCCAAACCCACATGGGTAGAATCTTTCAATTGTGCTAATTTCTGGCTAGCCAAAGTATATAATTGGCTAAATTCAAATAAACTCATCCTGAATACTGAAAAAACATGCTACCTATCTTTCATATTAAAAAACAGATACAAACCTAATAGGAATTTATCTATTAGTGTAAATAATGTGACTCTGAAAAACAAGGACCATGTATCATACCTTAGTCTCACAATTGATGAAAACTTTAGATGGACTAAACACTTGGAAAATCTTGCCAACAAACTAAGAAAAATGTATCATGTTTTCTATAAATTGAGAAGTATACTTACCATTACTCTTCTAAAAAAGTTTACTATGCCTTATTCCAATCTCTACTTCAATATGGCATCATAGGATGGGGGTGCCCTCAATACACATTTAATACCAATAGAAATAATACAAAAACAAATAATCAAAATCATTTTAAAATTACCTCTCAGTAGTTCCTCACAAGATGCTTTTACAAACCTCAATATTCTCAATGTAAGGCTATTATTTTTATATAAACTCTTTCGAATAAAAAAAGGCTTTAACATGAATACTCACACTCAATATGATCTCAGAAGGAAAAACATTTCCATCCTCAAAAATAAAACTATTGGACAAAGACAGGCGGAATATTTCTTTAATAAGATAGAACGGATTCTACCTTCCACACCTCATACACCTATTTCTAAACATAAACTAAAAGTTTTTCTCCTGGAAAATAAGTCAAGCTTACTATCTGTATTCTAATTTGAATAGACACCAGCAGAAACGTACTCTTCATTTTTGGAAATTTCATGTTATTTTTATTTTTATTTTTCAATTTTTCACATAGATGATTTCATACTATTTTCTTCATAAACTACCTGACCTTATTTCATCAATAGACATTTATATCAAAGTTAACTATAAACTCAACTAAGTACTTTTTAGACAAATTTATTCAACCAACTTAGCTATCTTCTTAATTGATTTTTTTTAACAGAAAATTCCCACACACAAGCTTTGCTTTCGTGGGGCTTACATTCATTTCTCCTTCTATTGACACTCCCACCTATTTTTCTGTATTATGCATTATTTTGTTACCAGTAACTCATGTAATGATTTTTATTCTGTAACCTTGTATGTGTTAATAATGTACCCTTTACTCTTGTGGATTTTATTGATGTATTGTATAAATGAATGTAAGACAGCAATGTAAATAAATAAAATAAAATATTCATGTACTCTTTCAAACCGATTAAAACCATTTAGATCTGGTGAACTGCTCATATTAACTATTAAATAATTCACAAGTACATTCACTTCAGAAGTGTAAAAATTGATTATCATGGGACTCTAATGCCTTGTGCCTTACTTTTAATGTTTAAACTTTCACTTGGCGCTTTTTTTAGTTAATTGTCAAAAATAACTCATCTTTCGATGATTTCAAGATTTGTGGAATAGAACAATAGAAGTTTACAACTCAATAAAGTTAAGTTGTGGGAGAAACCACGCTGAATCAGGAACGCAAATTTTATACAAAATGGTCTAACTTACATCGTTGAATTTATACGAGTCTCTTGACCAAAATAATACTTGCAACGCAATGGTCCGAAATATTATAAGCGTTCTTTTATAGTCCTTCACTGGGGAATTTATTGTGTCGCTCGTCCATTATGAATTTGACATATCGCCACGTGAACGCAATACTAAAATTTATTATTCATTGTGATCTTTCACAGTCGTTATCAGAGCAATGTCCTCCTCGGTATAGATGCGGGAAAGTTTCTGATGTCAATGTCTCACTTACTCTACATTATCCTTTATTTTCTGTCTCTTTTTCTCAAGTTTCTACTCTCTCCTTGTAAGATCTTTATGACTGTCATTCGTTTGGCAAAAAGCAATGGTAGGGGACGCACCCTCTTCACTCAAATTGATGTAATTTTCAACTTGGCGTAGCACGTATAAGATAGGGGATACAATGTATTGAAAGTCGGAAGGTACATCAAAACGAGTAGCTATGCTGTCTACAGCGTCACGATCTCCATGTGAAATTAGGCGTGTTGTGATTGGTGCCTTCGAAAATCATCTTTATTCTTACAACGAATCAAACCCCCCTTTTCATCCCTCACAACTAACAGACTATATCATGAGAGGAAGCATACGCCTGTTCTTTGATAATTTGGTGTCATTTGTCACGGAAGCCAGAAAATTTCAGTTATTTCATATATTTTCTCAGATATTCTCACTATTCATGTACCTGAGCGTCTGAGTGACAGTATTCATTTACTAATAAAATCAGTATTAAAGAGGAGTTGATTTTGTAAGCTCAATCAGTACTATTTCCAGTTTATATCACAACTAGTTGAAGGTATTTCCAGTTTTATTTCCTGTTTTCCAGTTAATATCACACCTAGTTTCTCTGTAGATATTATCAGTATTTTCTGTGGGTTAAGTGGAAGAGGGGGCTTGCATGCCTCAACTTCGCCCACAAAACTCTTGTAAAACGTTTAAATAGGGTAAAAAATAAAGTCATCTCATCTATCTGAACATCATACATCAAACTTAAAACATCATACATCATACCTCATTCATCATACAGACTTAGATATTAGATATTATTCAGACTTAGACAGACAAGACTTAGATATTATTCACAATGCATACAGTTTATGTAGTCGTTCCTATATAGATACTCATCGATATAGATAAAATACCTACAATACCTATAAAAACCTACATAGATAAAATACTCATCAATTTTGATTTTAGACCTATAGATTTTTTAAAGTATGTCAACAACGTTAACCGTTTCCGTTAACAGATAACGATAAATTCATATGCATAGCTTGTCATATACGTGACTATACTGGATTTCAGATTCTATCAATTTATGATGATGAGTTTATAGAACATTTACTATGAATTTTTTCCAAAATGATTAATTGATTAAAAGCAATATCAATATAGAAACTTCAACTAGAGATCAAATATCAACGATTCAAGAGTTGATTAACGAGGAAGCTATCAAGAGACATTCGCTGGGTTCAGTTTTGCATTAATTCAATGCTTCTCGCGCTGCAGAAGGACTGAACTTGCGAGGAACTTTCATTATCAAGAGTATAAACTTCTTGACAGCGAGAAAGAATATTCAGCGCTAGACTCCTGCAGAGTAACGTACGAGTGTTGAAAGAAAAAAGGTATTCAAAGTTCTTTCATTTAAAATTCAATGAGCTCCAACGAATCGAATCAATGTTGAACAGTCTGTCCAAACAAAGAAGACGTTCTGGCAAGATGGGAAAATGACTTCAGTCCGGTCAATATTTGTTCAAAAATTGAAAGTTTAGTCTCACGTTTCAGGAATCATTCAGCTTTAAAATCCAAGTTGAAAGTTATAATTTTTTAACCAATATTGACCGAGCTGGAGTCATTCCCTATCTTGCCAGAATGTCTTTTTTGCTTGGACAGACTATAACTGTGTTTCCCAGTTTTACCTGTACGGGTCTCAACCTGCAGATGATTCTACACTTTTCGAATAATAACTGGCGAATAAAAGACATGGAAACTTCGGTGTCTTTCCATTTATTCGAAATTCAAACATTTTACGGTTATATTTCCGACACGTAAACTCCGATATCATTGAATTTACTCAAAATATTACACGGTTAGCAGTTCGGTTCCTGGAAATGAATCAATGTACGAAGTAAGAACAGCAGTTTCGAGAGATGGAGGAAGACGTGTATAGCGAATTTGTTTTTCCAATACGGCAGACTTGAGTTTCAAGAACAGTTTCATTATAATGTCAGTATGCTTAATTTCTCCTTCATATCTAACCTATTCAATACTGTCAAGCCTTCATAATATCACTTTGTCAGTTGATATTTCTCAGAATTCTTCATCGAAACTCGAGAATGAACTCGTGCAAGACATTCAAATCACTGTACAAGAGCCTTGAATGTTCCTCAAATTGTAAATAATATTTCAATTGAATGTGAAATCGAGAGATTTCCAATTTTTCCTCCGAAATAATAACAACTTTCCCTTGTTCCTCTTCAGCGTTTGTGCTCCAAGAACTGAATATCCGGTGAATTCATTTAATGAACCATCTCTAAATTCAAGAATAGAAGAACCTTCCTTCATTCGACAAAATTAAAAAGGAATTCTAAAAACTCCATATGAGACTCTACCTATGTGCTATTACCTTATGATATGATGAAAAATATCCAGCAATAGAGGATGTACTGATCGCAAGATTTTTCACGTTTTTTGAAAAAATTTCCTAGAAATAAATTCTAAATATAGACGAAAAGATGCACATGACATGCTATTGTGAGGAAATCTTCTAGACCATGCAGTTTTCTCAGAAAAACATCTGATACTGATACTGCACTGACCGTACATGAGCAAAGATTCATCTGATATTTTTCTTTGTGGGTTGAATTTTGAGAATGACGAGGGTGCTTTGTTTCTGGGAAGGTCGAAGGGTAAGGAATATATTCCTGTGCCATTTTATTATCGGAGGAGAAATTGTTCACTACTGAGGGAAATTTTGATCAGGGGTAGTCGACTAGACCCTAAGGCATTATATACGGTTGCATATTTTGTTCTCTTTTGAACACACTTTTGAACTTTGAAGGAGATGTATAGATATAGTACAGCTAACCCATTCCCTATGTATTGTATAAATGAGAATACCAACATCAAAAACGAATATTGAAGAACTGGTGGCTCTTCAGTACTAGAAAGTCCCGATGGAATCTACGTTATCTTTGCAATACGAGTTTACTTTTTATTCGAGTAGCTTTGGTATCAAATACCAAAAAAATAACCATTCTAAAATTGATGCAATATATTAAGATGGGAAGGTAATGATTCAAAGACAGGGCATTTTCTGAATCTTCTCTGAGATGACATTCCAACATAGCCTGATATATTTATTTATTTCAATTGACATGATCGTATAGGAGACAAAAAAGGTTTCTCACTTTGGAATGAGAATCCAATACATTAATATTAAAGAAGTACCTAGGATTTTTCTCAATAAATGTTGTTCATTATTGAAAGTGATCATTCAGGAAATATACGAAAATCTCGGTTATGGAAAATAATAATTGGGATTGGAAAATAACATTTTTGAATGAGAAGGGCTGTAGCTGTGAAACGATATTCTACCTAAAATATCATGTAAACCGATATAAATATGTGTGAGAAATTCAACTTTAATTGTAGTTGATTTTTACGAAATTACTATTTTGTGAGATAATATTATTTTGTATAATGATGGACCTCATGATATTATTATAGATATCTACTATCCGTTCATTGAAACATCATAGAAACATCATTAATTAATCATTGATTCTAAGCTTAAAAAGATTAATTCTAGAACAATCTCGCAACGTCTTCTTTGATTTTTTTTTAAAATGAATTTTAACTGCAATCTAGCACTAGACTAATGAACAGTTCAGTTCTATCCTAAATTAATACGGGATTTTCACACTAAAGAAGATCTTCAAGGTCAATCCTCCTTTGCAACTCCAACTGAGCAATGCTCTTAAATATTTCAAACACTAATCACACACTTTTAGTTTCACACATTCTGACTTCTGCAATCACACTATTCACATTACACATGATCTGTAGGCTTCTTCCTTTTCAGTCTCCTCAACACTGTAGAATTGTCAACGAGGTCTAGAGCTTGAATATTCTGGTGGTTGTATAGTGACTCTTCATGATTTCTGGCGGCCTTTGCTATCATAACTTCTACTGTTTCTAACTGAAGGTCCCTGTGGAGATCTAAGTTTCTAAGAAAGTATGGAGCATTGACAGCGTTCCTCAATACTTTGTTCTGAAATTTCTGAATTATGTTGATGTTACTCTTTCTAGCACAGCCCCACAGCTGAATACCATACAACCAAACAGGCCGAAGAATCTGTTTATAGAGTAATATTTTATTGTAGGTTGATAGGGTAGAATCTCTCCCCAACATCCAATACATTTTGGAATATTTGATATTCAATTCCTCTTTCTTTTTTTTCACATGCGCTTTACATCGCAGTTTTGCATCTAATGTCATTCCCAGATATTTGGCTTCATTGGCAAAAGGTACAACTGCATTGTTTATTCTGATTTCGCCATACACATACTACCTATTTGTGAAAACAACGTGTGTAGACTTGCTTTCATTCAACTTAATCCGCCACATTCTAGTCCATCTCTCTATCCGATTTATTGTCAGCTGTGCTTTCCTTGTTGCTTCCTCATTTGTTTCCCCAACTGCTAGGACAGCTGTATCATCTGCAAAGGTTGCAATGGTATTATCTTCTGGCACAGGAAGATCACTGGTGAAGAGTATATACAGGGTAGGGCCCAATATACTTCCTTGCGGTACTCCAGCTCTAATTGGTGTTAGTCTTGAATAGCTATTTCCTTGTTTCACTCTGAAGAATCTATCTGAAAGGTAGGATTTTAGTACAGTGGCATATTGCAGTGGTAGAATATGCTGTAATTTCTTATTCAAACCCTCGTGCCACACTTTATCAAATGCCTGAGCAACGTCTAAAAAGATAGCTGAACAATATTTCTTCTCTTCTAAAGATTTTTCAATGACATGAGTTATCCTATGCACTTGCTGAATTGTTGAATGTTTGCCTCTGAAGCCAAACTGATGGTCAGGAATGAGTTTTCTACTTTCTATTATAGGTTTCAATCTGAAGAGCAGGCTTTTTTCAAAGATCTTTGCCATGACTGGTAATAGGGAGATAGGTCTGTATGATGCTGCATCATGTGAGGGTTTAACCTGTCTTGGGAATCATTATGACCTCAGCCACCTTCCACGACAAAGGCACATATGTCAGTTTCAAGGAAACATTGATGAGAAGACAGAGTTTCTTTAATGCTATTTCTGGGATTTTTTTCACAACTTCACCTGTTATGAGGTCATAACCTGGAGCTTTCTTACAACTGACTGTCTTGATGATCCTTCTCAGCTCATTTATTGTCAGGGGTGGAATTTCTCCCACAGCCTGTGCTTCTTCCATTTCAATTCTATCTTCTTCACCCTGGCATTGATGTGGCTGGAAGACGTTTTCTAAATATTCTGCAAATGGTTTAGCTTTCTGCTCATCATTTCTAGCCCATTCACCATTGCTCTGCTTCACGGGAGTTTCTTGAATAGAGGGCCTTTCCAAGTATTTCGTTGCTTTTCAAAGTGAATAATCTGAGATCTTATCAGTACCAAGGTTTCTTAGATATTCACTAGTCATTTCCTCCTTGTGTTTTTGGATGCTCTCCTTCAGCTTCTTATCAAGAAAATTCAGGTGGGTTTTATCCATTGGTGATCTAGTTTGTTGCCACTTTTTCCTTGCCTCTCTTTTCTCATAAATGAGGTCTAATATGTGACTTGGATAATATGAGCAACTTGGTCTTATTTTCTGTGTTGCATGTGGAGTGCTATCCCAAGCTGCTTCCTGAATATCTCGTGTAAATTTTTCAACCTCAGAATCTAGTTGATAAGCACTTTGATATGTTCGGGAATTGTTTTCCATGCATTGGGCATTACATGTGGTATTCATAAATTTTAAAAATTCCGTTAATCTGGAATCCATCATTACATGGATACTTTTCTATTTACACCATGCAGTTTTCAATTATTTATTTAAAGTACTGTGATAATACGGCTTATTCCATGTAATGTAATCATTCCCATGTACATATTTTACACATGTCAAAAAGAAACAAGTGCATTCAAAAGCATAATAATTTATTTTAGCCTTTCAACGTAGGGATGCACATGGAAGCTTGTTAGATTGACCGATTTAATTAGCGTCAGGTATGTTCACAGAATAATTGGAATGATCAAAGCATTTTTGCAACAGCATTCCTGATTCATTTAATCCAGATTAAAACTGAACCTCTGCCGACTTTACTGGGATTTTCGAGTCACATCGATTCCCAACTAGCACAAGCTTCAATGCAATTATTATTTATGATTACTTCTGGCCTTGGAAAAGATCTTTTTGCCAAATCATAAAATCTAGGTATTGCAACTAAAATCCCTGATATTGTTAAAGAAGATACGTCGAATTCATTGTTGTTTTTTCAGTTTTCATTTTCGATAACAGATCATTGTACAAATAACTGCTACATATCGGAGAGATTGTGAGGGACATTCGATAAAATAATTATAAGAGTACATGGAGAGTTGAATTCAACAGAGCTTATTCAATTTTCCAAAAGTTTTTAGTTCTATTTAGTTTCCAAAAGACTTTGCTGAAAAATTTGATATCTCTCATACATTAAATATAGATCATTGACTCTATGATCGTCCAAAAAACCCATCAAGGATTCAAGGTAACATTATTCAATTAATGGTATTATTAGGGTTTTAAAGAGACAGAGGCGTGAATTATTATTGTGGAACTGATTTTAACTTGGATGAGAATTGAAGTAGGAGTAATTGGAGAAAAGTAGAGGACAATGAAAAAGAGTTGAAATTGTTGGAATAGAATAGAATAGGTGGATTGTTTCAGGAGGAATGTGCAATACTTCTCAGGCTGATTCCTTACACCAAGTAGACAAAAAAGTTTCAACCCTCAAAATCGCTTTGTTACCAAAATAACAATGACGGAAAATTGAGATTTAAAAAAAAATTAATTATTATAACTTTTTAGAGGCTTTAGTCAGTGAGGTTCTATGGGAGTTTAGTCTTGGTCAATAGCTAACGTTCATTTCTTCAAAGGAATCCAAGTAGCTCCCACCTTTTTCCATACAACATCCTACCTAATCGCTTTATCTATACTATACATTCTGTTGTTCAATATAGTTATTGTATTAATGTTGATCTTCTTCATTTTTCATGATTTTTTTGTTGGTATCCGTCGAAGAAGACATCAACAGTTTTGATGAGTGAATCAAAAAAAAAAAAGTTCTAATAAATGACTTGTAGCAATAAAATTCGATAGAAGTCGACTATCTCAAATTCAAAAGGTCTGATTAAATATTAATAGCCTGAATTGGCTACCTTAAACTCACCCCTATATAAAGACTAAAGTATGTAGGGGAAATACCCCTACAGGAAATACCAAGATTTAACACTATATAATTATGGTAAATTATGTTCGAGTATCATATTTTCTGTAATGTGTATCATTTATATCATGGAATAGAAATACTTAATTTGATTTGAAAATCTCACCTAATGCTACCGCGATCACATTTGAAAAAATGATAAAATTGTGTAAAAGGAACAAGTGAGAAACAGTGAAGTAGCAAGTAAGTTAAGAAGTCAGTACATAAGTTGAAGAGTGCTCATAATTCTCCAAAGTGAGATAGCACTTTTGAAGAGTAGCATTCGAAAAAGGTGGCAACAGTTTTCCAAGAATCGCGCTGAAAGTTGAAAAGAAAGAACAATTGCGAACAACACGTGAATGTACTCAGAGGGTGCTGATAAGAAACAAGAAAAGTCGGAAAAGGGGGAGATTAGGAGGGAAGAGAGAGAAAAGAAGAAGAGATGGTGTCTGAGGATGTTCCGGGACGTTGACGAATGGATGTTGAGGATGAAGTTGCTACTGCGCATGTGCGTCTGAGTGTCCCGACGCCTAGCGTCTGCGAGCGTCGCTCCAGGTTCAGTTAAGCCGCGACGCTTACAGTGGGAGCACACAGTGCGCGCTACTTAATCACGAACTTCGCGAAGTTCCCGGCTAGGCCAACTTAGACAGGAATAAGTTTGTTGAGAATGGTTCAATGTCGCCGCCGCCGTCAGTGCATGGCTGATTGCAGTCAGTGAGTTTGTTATAGAGCAGACACGTGGAGACCCCCAATCTCAGCAAACTTCTGAGCTAAGAAGATTCTTGTTCCATTTCTCAAGTGAGTGGGGATTGCAAATAAAATTGGATTACTTGGAAATAAAATTGATCATCATCTACATTTAGACAAAGATTGTTTCAATCATTGCAAATTTCTGAGCTAAGAAGATTTTTGTCTCATTTTTCAAATGAGTGAAAATTGCATAGTATTAAAAAATATTTTTTATTATGTAGATTTAGACTATAGTCCATTCACGATGGCTTGAGACGAGATAAACAAAAGCTATGCATGTGTGTGTGTGTGTGCGACTGGAGTGACTTCGTTTTACCCACGACATAAACAAGTCACAGCAATGCCGAAATCCTGAATTTTGTTGTAGGCAATTCAGAATAAGTCTCTTTAAGTAATCTTTTTTATAGATTCACATTGGGAAATTGCTTGTTTCGGTTCTCTCTCGACTGCATGAACCTAAAATGAACAAACAATTATAATAAAAGTTCCTATGCCAATGCTTTGGTTACAGACCCGACAACAAAATTCGGGATCTCGGCATTGCTGTGACTCGTTTATGTCGTGGCTAAAAGAAGCCACCCCAGTCGCGCACACACACATGCAGAGCTTTTGTTGATCTCGTCTCAAGCCATCGTGAATGGACTATAGTATTATTTCAATTTCTGCAAACTTTCAAGTGAAGAAAATTCTCAACTTTTTTTTCAAGTGAGTGGGGATTGCAAATATAACTATATAGGTTATCCAAAAATAAATTCGATTATGTTTGTTAAGAAAAGTATTGTTTCATTCATTCAATTCGAATGCGAGTATAGTTTATGTTGTTTATTTAATTTGAAAAGGAATACTCAAAATTCAAATATGCGAGGACTGGGTCATGCTTTTGTACATGTTTCGTTTATTCCAATACACTCTAGAATAAATTGTTTACCTCCTTTGGGAGATTGACTGTCGTTAGTAAAGACAGTCAGTCGTTCCCCGTCTCTGTAGGAATATTAATTATTGTTGCATCACACTCTAACTGATTAACTGCATGTTATTCAGAGGTGATCTGAGCCGTCACTTGGTTACAGAAACTGGCTTATGGTTGTGAGGATCCACGTGCCAACCACACTTTACAGGGAGGTCTTTATGGCATTCTGCTGGGATAGGGGGATGGATTCGGTTTGGCCAGTGTTGGTTTGGGGGGGATGCTGTAGGTTCTATTTGAGACTTTATGGCTTTTGGGGTAGTATTGGCCAGGATGGGGTCGATTTTCCCGTCTTGCCACGGGGTGTCTTCTTTGCTTGGACGGACTGTATAGTGGAGTGAATATGAAACTGTCAACCGGCTGGTAGGCCTAGGTCCTTCGTGGGCTGATGAGCCGTGGACAGAATAAATTGTTATAACAATCACATGGTACTGCTATTTCTGTTATTTTGATGGAGTGTTCATCAGGTAGAACGAATTCATCTACCATTAATTTTGAAAATGAGAGAAATGCATAATATGCATGTAGATTACTCCATCAACTTGCACAATCGGAAATTAAGCTGATAATAGGTATGGTTTGCAAAACTGTTTCATGAGACAACTTTTAATCAGATACGAATGAATGAAATGATTCGATGACATAGATAAGCTTCCGTCCTTCATTCAATTGATTCCCAACTCATTATTTATAGGCGTCAGTATCCGGAAATTAGTGTTGGAATCACTATCAATGGAAGCTTTTATACCCCACATTCATAACAGATGCTATTCATTCATGAAAAATTAGTACTGCTTCCAAATAAGGATATCATTCTGAAACAGGATATCATTCTTCTATCGGCGAAACAAGGTTATGTCGGCGAGGTGGAACACCTCTTGGTCTCTCCACCAAAAATAAAGCCATGCGGATAAAAATTGAACATAGAAGAAAAATCCAATGTAGAACGACAGATGAATTTCAATGAATACGAGAAGAGCTCCTTCCTCTTTACCCTCCTTTGGGAGATTGGCTGTCGTTACTCAGTCGTTTCCCGTTTCTGGAGGAATATTGTAATTGTTACATTACACTCTAACTGATTAACTGCATGTTATTCAGAGGTGTACTGCATCTTCAGTTGGTTGTGAAGACTGGCTTATGGTTGAGAGGATCGACGTGCTAACCACACGTTACCTCTATCCTGGTTGATCATTATTCGCCTGCTGTATTTTCTATCCGGGCTGGGAGGGCATTCTGGCGGGGTGGGGAGTGGCTTCGGCTCGGTCAGTGTTGGTTCGGGGGCTGCGGGTTCTTTCGAGAATTCATGGCTTTTGGGCCGGTATTGGCCGGGCTGGAGTCGTTTTCCCGTCTTGCCGGAGTGTCTTCTTTGCTTGGATGGACTCTATAGTTTAGTGAATATGAAACTGGCAACCAGCTGGTAGGCCTAGGCCCTTCATAGGGCTGTTGCGCCATTGACAAACAAACAAACAAGAGAAAAGGTAGCCAGGAAAAGTTATTATTAAATATTTTCCATATTTCACTGCTCCAGCTTGAATATTGATTTGAAATTTGAAAGCGCGTTACAAAAAATAATCTTTGCAGATCGGTGGGTTCGTATATCTGTAACTAGCCGGCAGGCTCGCTTCGCTCGCCTTCTCCGCCTAGCCAGGGAGCTCCGTCCCCTGGACCCCCGACAGTATAGGCAGTGTAAGTGAGACAAACAGGCTCGCTTCGCTCGCTTGCAAATTCCGTTCAGAGGGGATTAGAGATTTATTTAGCACAGCATTTCTACACCTAATCTGGACCTGTTTACCGAATTTCAACATTTTCTGCCAATTTGTTCTAGAAAAATCTAAGAAAATCTCCGAAAATACCAAAAAATAGTAAAGCCCTAATATTAAGCCTAACCTTGGGAAGTATATCGGACAAAGTTTGAAACTTGATTCAATATCTTCCAAATTAGTTCATATTTAATCTCGCTGAACCATCGAATTCACAGATAGGATTGGTCGTATGAAGGCGGAAGATATGCAACCCGCAACACATCTACAATTTTGAAAACCTGATTACTGGCGTAATCTTGAACGGATTTCAAAAATATTTCAACACAACATTTATACTTATCTGAACCTGCCTACCAAATATCAACATTTTCTATAGGTTGGTTCTCGAAAAAATTGAGAAAACGCTGAAAAACTATAGAAAAACTTTAATATTTTGCGTATCCTTGGAAAGTTTCTAAAATCCGTTCTTAGCGTGCGTCTAAACGTCCAACTGAACATGCCTGCCAAATTTGAACGCATTCGGTTCAGTGGATTTTTAGTTCTTGTGATGAATGAATCAGTCAGTCAGTCAGTGCCATTTCGCTTTAATAGATATTTTTTTTTTGTCAATGGCGCAACAGCCCTATGAAGGGCCTAGGCCTACCAGCTGGTTGCCAGTTTCATATTCACCAAACTATGCAGTCCATTCAAGCGAAGAAGACACTCCGGCAAGACAGGAAAACGACTCCAGCCCGGCCAATACCGGCCCAAAAGCCATAAATTCTCAAAAGAACCCACAGCCCCCGAACCAACACCGACCGAGCCGAAGCCACCCCCACCCCGCCAGAATGCCCTCCCAGCCCGGACAGAAAATACAGCAGGCGAATAATCATCAACCAGGATAGAGGTACTTTAATAGATATAGATATGGTATATAAAATTGAAACTACCCTGGCAATGACAGTGACATTGATAATTGACAGCAGAACTTTGACATTGATTGAAGAGTTCATTCATATCACAAGTCAAATCAAACTCACATTTTCATTAGTCCCTCCATTAAGAATAATTATAACGTTGCCTGACTAAGTGACCCAATATCTGTCGTATAGTTGGAGTAGAAAGTTGGAGTAGAAACTACTATACAATTTCATGTAAATTAGTTCACGAAATTCTGAACGAATGGATCCTGTCTTATTATCTTGAAACTTTTAAAGCATGATTGAGATACCCTCTAAAGCAAAGATAAAAAGTTGATAGAGATACTTCTTTATTATTATTATATCTTACTATCTGTTCTCTAATATTTATTAGTAGATAGATGATCTCTCTCCATTTATTGGAAATTTGAAGTAATTCAGCAATGCTATTAATATAATATATAGGTACTTATATGCTGCACAATCGTTACTATTTTTTCTCACTTTCTTTTCTAGGGGTTTAACAGGCGTAAGTAATAATTAATATATGTAATAGATAAGAATCTCTCCATTGGTTGGAAATCATTCAATATGTTTTCAGCCCTTAGAGTTATTTGAACTGTATTCATAAATACGCCATGAGAGGAAAAATTCTACAATTCTACGATAAATAGCCTGCCTACTCTATTTAAAACTTGATTTATATTTAATTACTAGTACTCTGCTTACTCAAAATATGTATATAAATCTCTGCCATTAATTTATATTAACCATTTCAATTTATTTTCAAATTCCGAATAAATTCAGTGCATCATCTCATAGGAAAAAAAATTCTTACACGCTCTCTGGAGATATACAGTTGATAAATAAATATTATCTATATGATGTAATTCAGCAGTGCTCTTAATATTTTATATATATTTATATGCTGCATAAATTTCATAATGTTGTAACTGAGTGAACAAGGCGGGTTTCCATAAATTGAAATTATCTCTCTTTACGCTTCATTATAGGAGGAGGGTTCATCTCTCCAGTAACACGTGACCGTTAATACATAACAAAAATTTCCTTCTATTTATCCCACCTTCTCATAATGACGATTTAAATCTTATGGATACTTTTTCTGAGAATATCCTACTCATATTTATCCTTTTATGATCTAAACATCTTCAAATCATAAGATATCTTATATACAGTACTACATTGAAGACGATACGGCCATTTCAGGATATTCAAAAATTGGCATGAATAATAATTGTTTTTTCTATATACAGAAAAGATTGGCATTACTAGGAATAATAATACGACATACCAAAGTTCTCTTTTTTTATTGTTATCTATTATTCATATCTATTTTTTTATGTTGAACGGGAGAGTAGTTGTTAGTCACAGAATAGATCATATAACCAAATAAGATTAATGGAAATATCTCGTTTCTCCTTGATGAGTCGTGATGACTACTTTATACAATTTACAGTACTGAAAAGCAACTGACTATTGGCATTTAACGGAGATAACACTCATTGTGTAGCTTCATTAGTTCTTATCAAAAATCACATTGATAAGTAATAATCTGCTACCACGTGTTGCTTTTTCTCGATCTATTCTTTCATTCTCTCTGCCCAAAATAATGATCTAACAATGATTAATTACTTCTTCAAAATTAATGATCTTTTCTATCTCTACATTATTGTTATTATTATGATTATTACCTAAAATTTATTATACTTCTATGTAATGAAGAGGACTCTGAATCTGTCTAGTTCCATTATGGATTTATAATAGGAGGAATAGATGAGTCAATAGTAATAATAATTTAATAAATATTTTTCTTTTACTTATTGTTATTAAAGACACGTCTGGTCGGTGGACTCAGGCGGTGATTCCTTTCATCTGCTCAAAAACCAAGCCAATTTATTCACTTTTTTCACTTTTTATCTCTCCTTTCACTTCTTTCTCTACCATTATTTTTTCTTTCTCTTCTTTATTTTTTTCTTCCTTGGGTAGATGAATCTTGATTTAGATGATAGAGTTGAGTATCTTCTGTGTGTGGAGCCTGAGGTATGCGGGTGCCCGCTGGAGGTGGAGAACGTTTTTCGTGACAATTGTCCTACCCCTTTTCTAAAAATATTTCATATAAACGTTCGCTCTTACCATAAAAATTTCGATGAGACACTTATCATGCTAAGTGACTTCCATACTAAGCCAGACGTGATAGTGCTGTCTGAGGCTTGGTTGAGGGATGATAATAACCTAATTCCAATAGATGGGTATGAGGCCGTTTGCACTACAGTTTATTCTAATAGAAGTGATGGAGTGGTGGTCTACTCTAGAAAGGATACAATGATTGATTGTAGGGATGTTGAGATTGGGGGTGCCAATTGCTTGGAGGTGAGGTTGAAATTCAACAGGAAGAGTATAAAACTTTGTGTATCGGAGCCCTAGGTCCAACTTCCATGATTTTCTGCTAAGCCTAAGAAATTACTACGAGGTCATTGACGAGAATTCTACATGCATAATGACAGGTGATATTAACCTGAACCTCATTGATAATGACACGGTTTATGAACGTGACGAATATCTCAACTTTTTGGTGGGAAGTGGTTTTGAAAATTGTATTAATTTTTCTACAAGGGTTACTACTACAACATCTTCTTGCCTTGATCATGCGTTTGTAAGACCGTCAGGGGCTTCAGTCATCAGAGCTGCCGTCCTCATGTCACAGATTACTGATCACTATGCAACTGTTATTGGTATACAGTACTCTCCCGCGAATCATAACCCTCCTCTGCATAATAGTTCTCCACAATACAAAATCAATTCTTGAATTTTCTCAGACAGAATAAGAAACGAAACATGGCAAGCAGTAATGGATGAATTTGATACTAATATAAGTACTCATAATTTTATGCATATAGTCGAAAAAAATCTAACTGAAGCAAAATGCGCTCCTATTAATACTACTAGTAGAACAAGAGTAATAAAACCGTGGGTAACTCCCGCACTCGTGCGCTCAATACGTGAAAGAGACAGATTAGGGAAACGATTGAAGAATGAACCTTTCAATACAGTCTTGAAAACACACTATGAAAATTACTGTAACAGACTTTCTAATTTAATCCGTGTAACCAAAAAACAATACTAATCTAATTTCTGAAAATACGAATAACCCAAAAAATCTATGGAGAGTACTAGCTAGAGAGTCTAACTAGCTGGAAGACAGAAGAAAGTTAACAATTTCCCAATTTCAGAATTCACAGAGAATAATAACGATATTGATAACATAAAACAGGTAGCAGACAATTTCAACAACTATTACTCCAAGGTTGGGAACAACCTAGCAGCAGCTTTAAATTCGGACGGTGAAAGAATCGTGGCAGATGAGGATTTTACTAACCCCAATACCTTTATTTTTCAAGCTGTAACAGAAGCAGAGATAACCTCAATAATCCAATGCATGAAGGGCAACTCTGCCTCTGGATGTGATGGCATTGCGGCATTCCTGGTTAAGACAAATGTTGAATGTTTTGCTAAACCTTTAACACATATTATAAATAATAGCATGAGACAAGGAGTTTTTCCCAGGGCTCTGAAGGTCGCAACTGTCATTCCCATTCACAAGGGTGGAGACAAGAACGCATACCCTGATTTCAGACCGATATAGCTTTCTCGAGGCTCACAAAATTATAGTTCCTGAACAGTATGGATTCAGGGAGGGGGTTGGTGTCAACGAGGCCTTATATGACTTTGCTACTTCTGCCTTCAATAGTCTGTCCCAGGGCAATTGCCTAATTGCTACTTTTTTAGACCTGGCTAAGGCTTTTGACTCAATTGATAGAGGAATACTGTTTGAAAAGCTGAAGCATGTGGGAGTACGAGGCATTCCCTTGGATTGGTTCACAGATTACCTTACTAATCGTAAACAGGTGGTTAGGATATTGAATATTGAAAGCTCCATGACTGCTGTAGAATATGGGGTAGTACAGGGCAGCACACTAGGCCCCATTCTGATCCTGATCTATATAAATAATATAGTAAAGGTGGAAGCCGAGGGTAAAATGTTTCTTTTTGCTGATGATGCAGCTGTTCTGTACGAAGCCAAAACTTGGAATGGGGCTTATAGGAAAGCTAACGAGGGCCTAAACATCTTAAAAAAATGGTTTGACCTGAACTCTCTGACCCTAAATACAAACAAAACAAAAGTAATGCCTCTCCAACTCAGGAATCAGAATGCTAACATAAGGGAGGGATTGAACATTATAATCCACATTTGTACTGAAACTACTGCATGTAATTGCCAGAAGTTGGAGCAGGTCTCGTAGTACAAATATTTGGGTGTTTACTTTGACAAAAACCTTAGATGGGATAAGCACACATCTCACCTTAAGCAGAAGCTTAGAAAATATATATATATGTATTTAAAAAGTTGAACTCCCTGTTGGATCCTCCTATAGTAAGATTAGCATACTTTGCTTATGTACAGGCTCTGCTCCACAGTGGTATTGTTGTATGGGGAGGTGCCTCTTTTAATGTATTAAAGCCATTGTTGATTGTACAGAAAGCAATTATCAAAGCTGCAACAGGCCAACCAAGACGCTATCCTTCTGACCAGCTCTTTATGGGATTTCAGGTTCTAGATGTACGCCAGCTCTTTATGAATAATGAATAATAATAAATAATGAATTTTATTTCCATCAGAAAAAACAAATAACATATTTTCGATTTGTAAAAACTGGAAATTAACTGACCACTACATCCAGTAAATGTGGCTAGTGTTATAAAGGCACTTCTTGTATACATGCATAAAAGAAGGGAAAGTCAAATCATGAGCATTTCACGCGTGCCTCTAGCATCAACAACATAAGGATGCCTAGGTTAATGACTGTGGCCTCATCCCGATCTCCCTACTATATTGCTCACCGATTGTGTTGCAACATGCCTGTTCAGCTCTCAATTTTAAACACATTCAGTTCTGCTACCTACAAGAAAATTTTGCTCTCTTGGCTGTTCCAACAGGGAAGAGAAGCATCTGAGATGTTATTGAGGTCTGCTTTTCACTTCTAATAGTTTTATTATTATTATTGACAACTTCTTGATACTTTTTTGAATTGGCTTATGAATGAATTATAAGGTGATAAGCGACCCGCTTCACTCATGTACTATTTAAAAACGTATTCTCTTTTCACCAAATCCTTTATTCATTTTCAAGCTCTCCAAATTTCAAGTTAAACTCCTTCAAATATTAACTGTCTCTGCCTCTGTCGTTTACTTGCCGTGTGGCTTCCTGATGGATGATCCTGGACTCTAATTATATTTATTCTTTTGTACTTTATTCTCAATCCCTCTCTCTCTTTTTATTTAGTATTTATATAGATGATGTTATCAAATCTGTACGCTGATGACCTGCAAATGTATAGACATGGTTGAGTTGTCTAGAAGATATTCCATCTCCATTTATTCTCCAGCTTGCTAGTGTGCATGTGTGTGAGTGAATGGTGAGTTTAAGGAAATAGGCATATTTTACTTATTATATTTTTAATTTATTTCTAGTTCTTATTACTCATTTTTCTGTATTTTTGTTTTATTTACTTAATCTATTCAATTTATTATTTTCTACTTATTTTCTACTGTAAGAGTCCTAACTCCGCCCTTAATAAAGGCAAACAATCAATCAATCAATCTCTTTCTCTCTCTCTCTCTTCTTTTTCTTCCTCATTCTTTTAATTTTTTTGTTCACCATCCTTTTCTTATTATATTCGCTTTTCTTTCTCCTTGTTTCCTCCTATGTATGAAAAAATTAAATCTAAATTGATTCAGACTCTTCTTCGCACACAGGCATCTAAGCCCATGTGAAGAAACTTTTTCTTTAATGTATCTTCATAAATTTTTGTATAGTGCAAAAGAGGAATAAAATTTATTTGATTTGATTTGACATCTATATTTTGCACTTATATATTTATGGAAGGACTCAAATAAATATGACACCAATATAATGGATAGAATTTTGCCTAATGTCCTATTGGATGAATCAAATGGATATAACGACGGATACTAGAATATCTGTAAATGTATTTATTATTTATTAATCTAATGACAAACACACATCGGCAAGAAAGAACAGGCATAGCCCTTGCTATTTCCAACACAATTTTTATTTCAATATAGTCAAAAAGTTTATAAGTCCAAATTTCTGTTTCACCCGAAGCTTTCTCACTCAAAGAGATTATTCGAAAGTGATGAATGAAAAACTTTGAAGACTTGATTCGAAAAACACAGCATAGTTCCAAACTTTCATCAAAATAGAAGAATTAATTAAAAAAATTAGAGCCGAAAATTATTATACATCAACATTTACTGTGATATAACTATGATAATAATGGAAGAAACTTTATTATTCTAGTATTGAATTGATTGGCTGCCTCTTTTTGAACCTGGGAGGACGAAGCTAGGGCGGAGCCGGCCCTCTCTTACACATAACACTCGAATAATGTGCTATAAGTATCTGTGATGTTATCTTCATATAAGCATCAGTGAACATAGCACTGATTCAATGAGTGGACTATAAGGTTTTAGACTTGGTAAACTGGAACGCACTCAGTTGACTAATAAATATTAGGGCGAGAACATGTCAAATAAGGTGAGGCTCTAGGTTAGGCTGCGGGTGCTACATAGTATATACTATACATAGTTCCTCATCTATATCATATATCATACCATATGATTTATATATCATGGTACAGTATAGTAAAAACCTCAAGCCTAAGCCTCACCTTTTTGACCCTTACACTTCATTTATCATCCTAACTAAAATCTGGCATTCCATCCTTGTTTCAAAGTTTTGTTTGACCATTTCAAATTTGATTATCAACTCACTGTCATAGATGTTCTATTTTAGTTTAAACAATAACATGATAACAAACTGTAAGAATAAAATTTAAATTGAGTTCAAACCGTGACAGTACACCGTCCTGTTGTCCAGTTAAAGTTGTTCAAAACTAGGATTGTGCCTGGAAAAAATGTTGGAATAAAATGCATTTCCTACTCCATAAAGAAAGGAAAGATATTTGATTGATCCGTGATATTCCATTCATTCTTTAGAATA
The DNA here is from genome assembly GCA_017141385.1 of Sogatella furcifera. NCBI lineage: Eukaryota > Metazoa > Arthropoda > Insecta > Hemiptera > Delphacidae > Sogatella > Sogatella furcifera. The sequence goes on from CM029549.1 coordinate 34,748,924, forward strand.
AAGTTATATTAGATCAGATTATATTATTTCATCTTATATCATTCCAAATACCTATTCTATGAATCTTCTAGTTGGAGAAGAAATTGAATTACTGATTAGTCAACAAATTTCTCTTATCAAGGCTTGAACGATGAAATACCTACCAATATCTTATATCTATGGAATCTACACGACAAAATAAAATACCTTAAATCCAAATGCCAAATTCCTAATTTGTGATGAATGTGTAGGCTCAAGTTGGAGTGAGTAGGCCCACGCTTATAAATTTCTCAAGATGGGAGTTTTATACAGGAAAGCCTGAATTACTAACGGGTTTCCTGAAGAAAACGGCGATTCTACAGTGATGGAACTTACATATTGAGGAATTGGAGAGGAAAATGGGGGTTTGAAAAATATTTTTCAGTGCTCTAATTGAGAAAGCAATGGCAAACAAGAGGCCCACTCAGAGGACATTTTTCATTCATTTAATCTTCCCCGCCATAAGTGCAGGAATGATAGGAAAATGATGCCAGGAGGAAAACTAGTGAATTCCTGGGCCGTTGCTCGGAAAACCAATGCAAGCTTAATTGAGCGAGAAACTTATTGATTCACAGCGTGTGCCATTAGAGGCGGCTTTGTTATCTCTAACGTCTGTTCACATTTTCGGCCATTTTTCCACAAAATACGAGTCTAATAAGCACAGAGATTTGTGGAGAGGGAGGGGTTTGAGAGATTTCCAACTACACAGTTACATTGATGAATGGGAGCTACAATTACATGAAAATACAAGCAAAGAAGACCCTCTGGCAAGATGATAAAATAACTCCAGCTCGGTCAATATTGGTTCAAAAATTATCGATTTGGTCTCAATCGTAGAAGACATTCTGATCTACAATTTGAGACCAAATCAATATTTTTTGAACCAATATTAACAGAGCTGGAGTCATTTTCTTATCTTACCCGAGGGTCTTCTTTGTTTGGAAAGACTACAGCTGATCTAGTATATAACTTATAAGAAAGAGAAATGTTGAAGCTTGACAAGTTAGTTCTGATTGTAATTTGAAAGTAGTGTTGAAGGCGATAATTTTTTGCCAAAAACAATGAATTTACAGTGTTCTATGTGATGTTATACTTTTGGAAAAACTTTAAAGATTGGTATTAATATTAAAAGAGATAATATTAATATTCTGAATAAATTTGCTGGATAGTTGCCAAGAGTAGTTTGAGAGATCTCCAACTACGTAGTTACATAGATAATATTGGGAGCTACAGTTACATAGTTGAGATTGCTACAACTTATCAAAACGAATGATGTTAAAGCTTGACAAGTTAGTTCTGATTGAAACTTGGAAGTACGTACAGTAGTGTTGGAAACCATACATTTTTTAAAGAAAAATTAATTCACAGTGGTCTGTATAATGTAATACTTTTCGAAACACATTCTAGAAAAGTATTGATATTAAAGGATTCTGGATAAATCCACTGGATAGTTTTCAAGAATAATAGAACTTTTTGCTTCGGTGAGTAGCCTAATATCACTTTTTCGGATGGTGTCCAAATGAGTTTTGTGCTTGGCGATGAGAAAAAGTATCAATTGACAAAATTCATAAATTTATTTTTACTGTTATTGAGAACAGAATAGAATCATTCTATATTATATTTTATGATCAGTGGTTATTCCTTGAATGAATAAATAAGAAAGTATTTTTATCAATAATGGTCAAAATTCTTTTGTTTCAGATACAAATTTTCGAAGATGTGTCGATTTAGTGAGCGCGGAACTGAGTGACTACTCTTATCCAGGTGATTAGGCATATAACAATAACGTGATACATGTACATAGAATAGTAAGATAGTGAACAATGGAGGCAGGCATTAAATCACTCATCAACGTTTTCACCTTAATTATATTGACAGGTGAGTGGAATCACTTAAAAATTCAAATTTGTCAGTCACTCTTGATAATTGGGATGGGAGAGATTTATTGTATTAATCGTGGGGAGATCCTTCTGGGAAGGTTCCACCTGGTCAATATGTACTTGGCTGAATTCTGGTCATCCATCCAAGAGCAAACCACAGTATTCGTATCTTTACTTCACGATCACTAATCAACTATCTTCACCGAGGGGTCAACATCCAGTACGTTATTTTCATTGCTTTTTCGCAAGTCGATTTTTTCTCCTACAACACAATAGTTAATGATTCACAATAAATTTAATTGAATAAATAAAAAAATAATTCTAGATTCATAATTTTTCCGTGTTTGGTATGTTCTAGCTAAATATCAATTTGCGTAGCCTAAATAATTCATTCAATCACATTCAACAGAGAGATGAAATGAAATGAAAATATTTTATTCTCAAAAAAGATGTTACAGCACTTGAAATATATACATACAATAATTTCAAAGAATGATACTCCTCACCTAGAAACAAAGTATGTGTGTGAGGAGGGTCGTCAATATAAATCATCTTGAATAACACTTGAGAAAATGTAACTTATATGTAAACTGTCAATACTTATCTAGCTAATCACACATAACACATTAATGCTATGTAGGTAAGCAAGTTTGTCTATCAATAAATGATATCAAAAGCAGATCTGTAATTTTCTAACCCTTCAAAATAATGTCATCCAGCAGCATAGGAGTAGAAAGTAAAAGAGATACTTTGTAAATAATACGAGAAGATGAAGTAGAATCAGTAATTTATTATTAACCCTGTATATAATAGGTTATAATATAACCCTAGTAATATTAACCCTATAATAGATGGATGAGAATAAAAATTAAATACCCTTTTTTCAAACTTGAAAAATATTATTTTATCATAAACATGTTTCGATGCTTAAGCTATTATCAATGTGATACTCATAAGTATTCAATCACATATAAAATGAGCATATTCATGAGCATCACATTGAAAATGAGCTCAAGCATCGAAATATGTTTGTGATATAATAATATCTTTAAGTTGAACAAAAAAAGTATTTGAATTTTATTTTCATCCATCAATTTCAAAATAGCCCTAAGTGTGAATTTGGATTTTCAACAGAGAGTATAATATAATGAAATTGGAAATTGTATATAATAGTAATAAGTACGAGTGGAATGTGGATATGATATGAAAAGCCTAAGTAAATTTTTATTCTGCACTTACTTCATTCAAATTATCCATGAAAATTGACCTACTGTTCGAACAAGAGCATTCCCAAACTCATGAAATTCAAGCGATAGAATTTCTAAATTTTTGTAGATAACTGAAATTGTTTTGGAGAACAACTTCCTTCATGAACTTTGTCCCAATTCTGTTCCCCATCTGTCACAATCCATCTTGTGCCACACAATCCATTCGCACGTTCCTTTTTTCTCTTTAATTGAAACTGCCCTGTCTTGTACCGTATGGCAGCTTCAGACAATGCTCTGTCAACAAAGCTCGCTTGTGTCATGTGCCTTTTGTACAGGGACAACAGGAAAAGCAAATTGTCCGAACGCGGAAGCTCTAATTTGACAAATTGCTTGACAAGCAGATGCTTGATGGCAGAAGGAATTCGTCCGGATCAGCACTGAAAGAAAGCTCACCAAACACAGAACAGAGTTCAAGTTCAATAAACAGAGCTCATAGCTTTGTGTCAGGGTTTTTTCAGTAACGTTTTCCGCTCTAAAGTTCAACTGCACATTGCATGATTACAATTCCAATTGCCTGATTCTGTCGGGGTCTGTTTTGCATTCTGTCATGACTGCTATAGTCTGTCCAAGCAAAAAAGACATTCCGCCAAGATGGGAAAATTACTTCAGCCCGTTCTATATTCGTTCAAAAATAATAAATTTGGTCACAAATTATAGGAAACATTCTTCTCTACAACTTGAGACTAAATTCAACATTTTTGAACCAATATTGATTGAGCTGGAGTCATTTCCCCATCATACCTGAATGTCTTCTTAGCCTGGACAGACTATAACAAGCCATCCTGCAGTTCGCTGCACGTTTTCTTAATTTGCTAGCAGTCCATAGTTGGAAAGGTGGAAGGAAAATTTCCTTTCCAATTTTCTCCTCCCTGTTTACGGAATTTGTGCAGAAATTGAAAAAATTGCTCAACTGAAAAGTTGGATTTATTTTCACTTTCACTTCTACAGTTTAATTTAACAATGATTTTGCAACAGAATATTCTATTGAGTATTACTCACCTCTCCTTTCTTCATTTTTATTATTTTCTGAACAACAGAATTGAGAGCATATTTCATCTGGTTTATGGAGAGGAGCACTGCAAGAGTGAGAGGAGAAGATAAGAGTTCTTTGTGGCTAAAAACTCTATCAAATGAATAAATGATATTGTCAACATCGTTATTATTGTAAACTCTAGAGTAAATTTGATAGAATACATTGACTGCGATTGTATCAAAGATTTGCCCACTCGTATGACTGAGGATAGCCTATCAAATTGAAAAAATCTCCTACTAGGACTTCTGGTCCCTCGATACGAATCCGCAATATTATTTTGTAAATATTTTGAACACGTTTAATTTTGAAGTTCAAACTGTTACAAATAATATTACAAGAGCTCTTCTATTCGCAGTAAAAAGAGTAATACGACGTTGACATCCAAGCGAATTTCGGTAACGAATGCGAATTTAACATTTGAATTGAATGGGAGATAGGCATCGATTCGCTACCGACATTCGTAACCGTGGCATGAATGCATCACGTAACTTAGATATAAATATATCAATACTTGGATATATAAGTGAACTAATATTAACTCTGCATCAAGTAAATATCAACTTCAATACTTGGTTATACGAGTATAAGTGAGCTATAGGTATACAAATCGTGATCATGAATGATAAAGACCATCAATACTGATTGGGACAACTTTCCTCATTGAAGTCGATTTCGAGCATCAGATCAGGAGTGAAGGATGTTGGCTGAGAGGCACAGACCGCACCTATTCAACTATTCAATAGCAGCTCTTAGTTGCTAGTTGAAAGGCAACTTGGGCGATATTAGGAAGTTTGGAGATTGTTCCCATAATTAGCAACAGGTTCATCAGAGTATTGATTTGCAATTAGGGAACGGTTATTCAGAGAGTGAACGAAAAACGGTCTCTCACCAATCCAAGCTTTTTGCTAATGAATGAATATCACTTCTGCCAATTCAATAGTCGGTTTCAATTTCAATACACTCATAAAACATTCATAGGGAAGGGGAGGAAAATTGTAGAGTTGGTAATTATTTGTTAACAAATTTGCTAATTAGTGCAAAACCAGAGGCAATTAGAGCACAACACAGCCGATAAAATAGGAGGCTTGCTTTTCTTTTGAAATGGGATTTGCCTCGTTCATCAAACAAGAGAAATAAGGGATTAGTTTCACTGCAATCACAAATTAATAATTCACTGATCAATGTTGAACAAGTTGAGTATTTGAAAATTGAAATGAAACTAAACAACTCACTCACAAGCAATCACTCAATGATTAACTGATATTGAATGCTGACTATTTCATGGACTGAAATCAATGTTCACCCGATTTTAAACAAGAGAAGTGAAGGTGAACATGATACAACATTTTCGTTGACTCATTCTTGTACAATCTTTCATTCTAAGCTAACCTTAGACCAAAGAGGATCCTACGAATTCTAGGGTTCTATTACTCTATGCTTAGACTAACTACTCTTAGAATAAATTGTCTTTATTATAACATTGGAGAGAAACCTCTATAGAAGATAGAAAAAAGTTTATATTGCTGGTCCATACAAAAGTCTTCTATGCTGACAATGAATAGCCATGAATTTTCTAAAGGATCCAATGTACTATAATGAAGGATTCAATTATCAGCTAAAAATCATAATACACAACAAAGAGAATAAGAACTTGAGAGACTTTTCAATAGTTTGGATACATCATGATAGCACTACATTTAAAAAAATTAATGGAGACATGAGCTTATAGTAAGCTTATAGGTTGTGGTACAAATAAGGGTTTAAAATGTTTATGGAATATTTCAGAGCATCAAAGAACAAAACATGGAGGTATTAATGATGTTTCAATATCAATTCTCCAAAATAATCGGAATTGACTGTATACAGTTTGATGAAACCGTTTTTGTTGTGGCTAATTCAAATTACTATTAAATGAAACCACTGATTTATGAGAAAATTCGAGATATCGGTTTCGGTTGTTACACCATTATCAATCTCTGGTAAACTCCAGAGAGTACTTAATTTAATATGAATAACTACCTCAATATCACCTTCACAACTACTCAAAAGCCAATTACTATTGTTTGATTGTTTCAATAGTGTTCCAAGTCATGTAACTAGATCAAGTCTTAGAGTTTGTATCGAGACAACGATATTTTTTCGTGACTAATTAATTACTTCATTGTTTCTTAGCGATTTGCAAGATAATGAAAAAGTAATCATGACAATAGTCATTTCCCACTTCATAATTCGCGTACTTGACGAGGGAAAAAGGCGGAAACAGTTCCTCTAGAAGCAATAAACTAACGTTCATAACATCATTATTCATGTTGGCTGCGAAGCCATTCACGCTGTTGTCGGTTGGAACAGAGCACTAACTTTTCAAAAGCCATGGACAAGTGCCTATAAAGACAAGTTTTAGCAGCAATAAATTCTATCGCACGCAGAGTAACTGCTCTCTGTTTCATTAGAATATCTCATATATATAAAGCTGTAATCACTCTCACAGTCAAGTTTGTCAAAGCAGTATAAATGTACCGGAAAATATACAGTATACCGTGATATGCCGTATTGTTAGAATGGCAGATTTAGCACTCAATTATAAACGTGAGTTTCAATCTAGCGCGGGATTTTCAAAGTAGCTATATATATATATATATATATATATATATATATATATATATATAGCACATTATTGAAAGTCACTTTTAGATAATTATTTCACAAATAGACAGATTTAAGTGATGGATAGGAAGAAAAACACAAATAAACTTACATTTTAAGGTGAAAATATTTCGGTGGCTGTGCCACCTTCTTCAGTTCACAGCAGAATGTTGAATCCACAGGGTCCTCAGTGCAATAGCATAAACTGAAGGAGTACCACAGATTGAGGAAGTATGGATTGGGGGGAAGCCATGTTAGGGATTTTTTGGACAAGAGGATAACATTATAGGATTTAAATGAATTTATAATCAGATTATTGATGGTTTTTAGTTAAAATGTGTATAAATAAAAGATAAAATGAAACTAAATTTAATTCTATCATTTTTTTTCATTTTTCAGTTATAATGTTATCCTCTTGTCCAAAAAATCCCTAACATGGCTTCCCCCCAATCCATACTTCCTCAATCTGTGGTACTCCTTCAGTTTATGCTACTGCACTGAGGACTCTGTGGATTCAACATTCTGCTGTGAACTGAAGAAGGTGGCACAGCCACCGAAATATTTTCACCTTAAAATGTAAGTTTATTTGTATATATATATATATATATATATATATTGGTTCAACGTGTACATGTTATCTTGGAAACTCAAATTTGTTAACTAGTGATGAAAAAGGTGGACGAATTATAACCCGGGTGATTGGAGCAGGTTCAATCTTTCAGGTATTATTATTCTTTGTATTCTTTGTACCCTTGGATTGCGTTCTTCAACAACTTTAGAAAAAGGTGACCCACTCTTCTCCTCAAAAATGTCAGAATACAGTTTTAGCTACAAGATTGGCGAGTCTATAACAAGCAGAAAAACGACCATCTAAATCAAGTATTGAAAGGTGTCGCACTGAGAAGCCAACACTGCCTGTTGATTAAACTGGAACGCTTCTTTTTGCGACGGCTAGTTTACATGGAAAATATACGATAAAAAAGAGTGAGAAAAGTCAATAAAATTTGAAAAAACCGTTAACGCTTTGCTGTCACCTGTGAGAGTTTTCTGCTTCTGACGTCTTTCAAATTTGCAAAATGTCGTCATTACAAGGTGAGAAAAATGGTATGAAGGAGAGTGTGGGAGGAGTCATGAGTATTAGGGTAAGAAAGAGATAGAGAGATATTGATACAGGAGGAAGTGGGAAAATGGAGAGATAGAGAGAGTGGGAGTGCGAGAAAGCTATCTCCGTTGTGTTCTACTGGCGTCAGGCAGGACGGATTTTTAATTTCCTGCGCCACAGCGAAACAGTTGAAACGGCCCGCGACATTTCGAATCTTAATTAAATATTCGAATGGTAACATTAATATCGGCGATCCTATCAGACCCAGTTCTAGTGGGAATGCTCAAGAATTGGAACTCAGAAAGTTACCCCTACGCTGTAATGGCAGACGGTGGTTGAGAAAAAGAAGAAGGAGAGAGGAACGTAAACACTTCTTTTGGTCTGTCGTCTCTCAGAAATTACAATCTTGAGAGAGATCAATGATATTGCAGGCATAAGTCAAAGTATTTCGACCACTATCCCAGTAAGTGATACCAAACATTAATCCAAGATTTAAGCCTTGGTCTCGAGCTATTAGCAATGGACTAATGAGCTTCAAATTCCGTTAAAAATTCGTTAATGTAGAAAAATGTAGAAAAACCAAAGTGGCCTAGCTTATCTTATTCTATGATCATCTCATGAGTTACTTTTTCTATTGATAAGTAAACAATTGAGAGCTCATTTGTTCAAATTGGAATATCAACGACATTAAAGTTCAATACTTATTTGACGAAATTTTCATCAACATTCCAGTACAAGCAAAATACTTCCCATCAAATTATGATATTATTCAATAATCATACGAGATAGAAGATTTCCAATGAGTGTTTTTGAAATGCTTTACATTTCTTTTATCCTTGTGTACAAGTGTTTGTAACTCAGAGTCATAGTCGAAATCGACCAACTAGCATTGAATTCATTACAAGAGAGCATCAAAGACCTAATATTTAATAACAATGCTTGTTAGTGTCATAGGAATCGTATACTCTCTAGATCTCAACTGAAGCTTGAAGAAAAGGTCTCATGAGACTTTGGAGAAACAGCCATAAAATGATATTTTATAGTCAAAACGTTTCCATCTCTTACATCCCGGAGAAAACTCTACAAAAATCGAGCACAATCAAAGTTCTAGTTTACTGCCTTCACATGCATCCCACCGTACTTTGAACTCCAAGCATCCAGGAACTAAAGCTAGTCCTGGATTCGAAACCCTTAACGGGAATTTCTCAAGGAACGTGCACGTCTCACGAGTTATACATCAACACATGAAAGGCCGAGTCAAAAAGACAAGCAAAGGTCAAAAAGCGATCTAATAGGTATATAGATATAGTAGACCATTGGAGAGTGAGTGTGTATAGGGTCGGGACGTGGAGTCAGTGTGAACACTGTGAACGTGGATTCAGTACTCTATAAAACAAGAAACGCTTCAGCGTCATTATGTTTTATGGCGTTTGTTATGAGCCGTTTATTGCCGGAGACAAGTTCCCAACTACTCAATCAAGAGTGTCGGTCGTTTGGCTATAGCTATTCAGGCTGCAATTGCAAAACAGCAAACAGCACTAGTCAAACATAAAAGTGCAGTACGGTAGGCCTACACTATTATCCCAACTTTGATCATTAGCGCAAAGCTGCAAAATTATGTTGATAAAGGAAAAAATTGCTACATTTCAATGTTCAACAAATCGTTAACAATATTATAACATTTTCCATTGTAATTTAATTATTTATTCATCATCACACAACATCGTACATTGAGTTGGACTCATTTGATTGGTGACTTGTCATATTTCTAAAACTAAGTTACATACAATACTAGAAATTACACATAAGTAATTTACAAAACATATAGATTTAGTGAAATCTAAAAATCGACATTATTTATGGAACACTCTGAATTATTGATGATGGAAATTTTTATTACTTCAAGTTATTAGAATTCTGAGATTTTATATAGGGTTTTCTCTAGCAACATTTTTTTGACTGCTTTTTTGAACGTAATGACTGAGTTTAAATTTCGAATGGCTGTTGGCAGCCTATTAAAAAGCCTCATTCCTGAGTTAAATGGAGTTTTTTCAAATGCTACATTCCTATGTATTGGATATTGAATTATGTTTCTATTTCGAGTGTTATGTTGGTGATTGTCTGTGCAAAATTGGAATTTATTGATGTTAACTTTAACAAAAACTACTAGCTGATAAATGTAAATGGAAGGAAGTGTGAGGATGTTGAGATTTTTGAAGTGTGCTTTACATGAGTCTCTAGATCTCAATCTAAAAATTACTCTCAATATCTTTTTTTGCATGATGAAGATTTTTTGGCTGTCCACAGAATTACCCCAAAATATTGTACCATAGCTCAAATAGGAGTAGACATATGCATAGTATACGGTTAATAATGTGCTTCTATCAAGTGAGTGAGAAAGAGTTAAAATTACAAAATAGGCTTGGTTCAATTTTTTCATCAAGTTCTGAATGTGTTGCTTCCAGGAGAAATTCTGGTCAATTACAAGTCCCAAGAACTTAGTTGATGTGGAAAGTATCAAGCTACTTTCAATGCTTGAAAGTTGAGTCTCATCCATCTCTATTTGATTTCGTATGGAACAAAATTGCATAAGGTGTGTTTTCCTATAATTTGATGAAAGCCCATTTACTTTAAACCAATTATTTATTGCTACCAGTGTATCCTTCAATTGATTTGTCAGTGTGATCTGATTGTCGTTTGATGCCATACAAGTTGTGTCATCTGCATACATAATTAATTTTGAATCTGTTGTTGCCCTTGGTAAATCATTTATGTATATTAAAAATAACAAAGGTCCAAGGACAGATCCTTGTGGCACTCCATTCGGGACTCTGACAAATGAAGAGCACTTTGAGGAAGACAAATCTCTCACACACTGTTTCCTGTTGGAAAGATAGGAGCGGAGCCATTTTAAAGCTGTGCCTGCTATTCCATAAAAGCTCAATTTCTCTAAGAGGAGTTCATGATTTACACAGTCAAAAGCTTTTGAAAGATCGCAGAATATGCCAGCGGCATGCTGCGACCGATCAATTGCAGTTGACATAAATTTGACAAAATCATAGATTGCTCCAGAAATGTCCTTCTTTTTACGGAAACCAAATTGATCTTCAACCAACAAATTATTATTCTCGAAATGATCGGTCAACCTGGATACAACAGCCATTTCGTGTATCTTTGAGAATACAGACAGAATTGCAACTGGTCTAAAGTTATTAAAATCCTTGGGATCTCCTTTTTTTAGAAAGGGTAGAACATTACTGTATTTTAATATATCAGGAAACACGCCGTGTTTCAAAGATTGGTTAATCAGAAAAGTTAGAGGTTTAATGAATTGCATAGCACATTTTTTTAAAAGAAAAGGGGGAAAATCTTCCCAACCAGGTGCTCTGGATGCTCTCATTTTCTTTATCAAGGTGATTATCTCATGCTCCGTCACCTGATTGAATGAAACTAAAATGCTGTTTGTTTTTGGCTGTCTATTGTAATAATTATTAGCAGTTTCTATGTCCGTAGTTAAGTTTAATGTGTCACAAATGTTTGAAAAAAAATTATTAAATGAGTTTAAAGTGGATTCAATTGGCATATCATTGAATGTTTTTGAAAGATCCAACTCCTTTTTCTTCTCCTGTATCTCTTGTTTAACCATTTTCCAAGCCATTCTTGTTTTGTTATCAGCCTGATTTATTCTGATACTATTGTACATTATTTTAGCCTGTCTAATGCACCTATTTAAAATTTTTTTGTACTGTCTCACATATTCTCTGAGTTCAGGACAGTCATGTAATCTGGATTGTGAGTGTAATTCCCTAGCTCTGGCACACGATGTACGGATACCCAGAGTAATCCACCCTTTATCAGTTTTATCAAGTGATTTCTGTCTTGCTACAAATTTGCGCGGGAATGATTGCTCAAAGTATAGATTTGTCATTGTATGGAACTTGTTGTACAAAACATTTGGATCCGAGATTATTCTGCTCGCATGAAAAAGAGATTCCCAGCTCTCACCTGATAAAATAGTGATGAAATTGTCAATATTGATGTCTGAGAATACTCTAATTGTTTTATTTACTTTTCTTTTGTTGTTCCTACTCGATCCATTCTCTGTACAGTGTGTCAGAAGTTTCATTGGAATATTTATAACTTGTGCAGTGTGGTCAGATAAGTTGCTGTCAATAATTAATTTATTACATTGGTCCAGATCAAAATCGGAAGCTATGTTGTCGATACACGTTTGAGAGCCCGGTGCAAGTCTAGTCGCATCGGTGAAATGTAAGTGCAAGTTATATGACTGTAGTAAATCAACTAGTCTTGACCGGGGAACCGTATCCTTCAATATATTTATATTAAAATCTCCAGAAAGGATACGTTTATATTTTGGAAATTTTCGACAACATAATTCCAATAATTTATTGAGCTGAGTAAAAAATAGATTCAATGATATTTTCGAGTTAATGGGTGATCTATAAATATTTATTATGATAATATTCATTGCTCCAGTTATTCTGGCAGTACAACATTCAAAAGATTGTTCTATATTGAATTTTTCAAAATCTTCGATTACTTCACAATTTAAATCATGTCTTGCAAGGATACAGGAACCTCCTCTGATTTTCTCAGTTCTACAATAACTAGAAATAAGTCTGAAATTGTGAAATCTATGCAATAAAAACTGATTACTATTTTTCACCCAGTGCTCTGTGAGACAGACAATATCGGGCCTGGTTTTTAAAGAGTCAAAAAAGAGGTTGATCTCATCTACTTTGTTGTTTTGTGTAATACCTTGAATGTTCCAGTGCATTAAATTAAAGTTTACTTTAGATCTAAAAAATTCCCATCATCTGTTTCAGAAGACAAGTTACTGTTATTACAAATTTCCACAGAGTTCTTAAGTTGCTGTTTGTCACTTTCACTTGAGTTCAAATCTGCTGATAACATCTGCGGTAGTGGATGCTCATCTGTTGTGGCGTCGTTACAAGTTTCAGTAATTTCCTTGCCGATTTGAGGTTCTGCAACATGGTCACTTGAAAAGTACTGAACAATTCTATCAGCGATGACTCGCTTTCCGAACAAGTTTATGTGTAACCCGTGACGAGTGTAGAAACGCCTACCCAGTCCATTCACATTAAACAATTTGACATTCTTGAAGCGGCTGACGATCACTTTCAGTTTTTCATTAGCTTCCATTATTGTGACATTAATGGGTGAAGACAGTGGAAGATCGTGTCGGCAAGGTACATTCACTAAGAAAACGCGAGTGTGAGTCAAACTTTGAAGCTGAGTTTCGAGAGTTTTTAGGTAGCTTTCATGGCAACCAGTCGAACAGTCGTTTGTGCCACCCATCAGCACCGTCAGGTCACTCGCCGTCATACATCCACAATCTTTGTCACACTCAGAAATAACTGAATCAAAACATGCTCCAGGTTTTATTATGCTGATGATTTGAGCATCAGTCCTTTTTGATAACAGCTCATTTATTCTCCTACCCTGGCTAGCAGAAAACAGCTTGATTTTGCCACCTGAATTAGACCGCTTTTTCAAATTTACCGCCGACTTGCAGACATCATCATCACCAACTATGCGAGATTCTACTCTTTCCGAACTCCTCACCGAAATTCTAGTCTTAAAACGCCTGGAATATTGCTTTTTAGGGGTTTTTGCTGACATCGATTTATAAATGTGTGAGTTCATTGTAACTTTATGGGAAGCGGTTGATGATTCTTCATCCATTGATAACAGTGAAAACCGATTGTGCAACTGAATAGGATCACTGGTACATTCATAGGACGAGGCACATGAACTGTCATGAAGTGACCTCCACTTGTCAGCTTCCTTCCTATGTGTGTCTACTTCATTTCTTAGAGTATTATTGTCCGCTTCCAATGCCTCCATAGATATCGTCATGGATGTGATTGACTTGGTCAAGAAATCAATTTCGTCTTTAAGTTTACTGGTTTTTTCATTATTACTCTGACAATTTTCACAACAATCAATAGACAACTCGGCCCTAGTACTTTTATCAGTCAGACTGCCTCCATGGGAAGACTCTGTCATATTTTTTCTGCTCTCCAATTCCAGGGTGAGCCGTTGTATCTCATCCACTAAGGCAGATTGACTCTCTGTCAGCTGTTCTATTCTACTGATTAATTCATCCTTGGTTTTCAGTACATTTTCATCTGTCTGAGAGTAGGAATCGAAACAAATTGGTTTTCGGAAAGACGCCAGAGACGAGTCTAGCGACGCCCTATTCGTGAATTTTGCTTGTTGCTTAATATTCGAAATCGAACCTTTCACCGGCGTACATGAGAGATTTTTAGGAATTGGATGTGGTGCATGCTTTTTATGATTATCAGTGTAATTTTTCACACAGTCATTTTTCGATGAGGTTGTGAGCGAAGCAGGGCATCCAGTGGAGCAGCACCGCCAGCAAATATCTCCGCAAACTAGAGTATGACTCTTTCTAAAACAGTAAGATTTATAGTACAATGCCAGATTATCTTTTGTTGTTCTGTATGTCTTGAGTTGAGAAGTCATTTTCCTCCACTAGAAATATTATTATTAGTAGAAAGTAAATAAATTTTTCTCTTTATATTTATTCCACCTTCATTAATAGTCGAACCAGCCAATATTAAATATACTGCAGGAAAATGGAGAGAAAGGAGACAGCAGAGAGTAGAGCCCAGAGAGCGAACAAGGCGGGAAAGAAAATTGGAAGCTCCTGAAAGAGAGAAGGGATGAGAGGAAAAAGAAATTGATAAGAGAAAAGGAAGCTACAATTTATTTTGAAGGTGTTCGTCGAAAGAAGAAAAAGACAGTGTCGGTATGTTCATTAACACAGCGCAGAAAGCACAGACTCAAATTCAATAAAAGCAGTTCAAGAAAAGTTTTTTTTTGAAAGTTGGCGCGATTCCTTCCTCTACTCAGCAGCTGCTTATTATTGTTTTCTTGCGTTGCCAAGGCAACCGTCGGTTTTAGAAAGCAAGTATTGGAAGCCGGTATCTTCTTATCAGTTGAGTATCAGCCCCTTATCTATCAGACCAGGCAAGCACTAGTAAAGCGATTATCTCACCTTATAGTCGATCACCAGTAGAAGCAAACACGAATAACCTAGTCTATTCTGACTCGTCGAAGAATTCCCGCGTTTATTGAATATTAAAGGTAACTTACTGTAGTCTGCAACAGCCGATTTTTGTAAGCAAGCACACGAAATTCGAGGTTATGAAGGACGAAAAATCAAGACAATCCTTGCATATCTTACCGGTAAATTGATTCTATACACTTACTATGTCAATTTATCACTATTTATTGGTATAATACTACTAAAAACTTCCAAATAACTGATTTAATAATCTAAAACACTATTAAAAAGTCTATCAACAATCAAAGCGTTCCCAACAGGCAGAACAGGCCTGCCAATCCTGTAATTGTTCAGGGTATTAATGCTTCTTGAATTATTGTAGATAATGATGTTATGGAATAAAGTTTCACTTGCAGTTCAGTAACATAAAAAAAATGAGTCGCGAACGGGTATTGAACAATGACATTCATCTTCAGTGATTGGAGCCAAGAGTCTTATAAGAGTTTAGTGTCCAATAAAAAGTTGGTACTGTATTTGGAACAATAATCAATATCTGAATAGGTCATCGACCATTTAGTACGATATTTTATTCTGAGGGAAAGCGTTCATTGTAATTAAAAGCTAGCTCATTCAAAAAACGAAATCAGGCATTCAATAAAAGAACGAGAAATCAACTATAGAAAAAAGATTATTTTCTGTCTCGAAGAATGTTACATTTTTCAAGCGAAAACTTCCCACTCACGTTTAAAGATACTTCATTTTTTGCAAAAACTAAGAAAAGAATCGTCCCCGGGTGGATTTGAACCACCAACCTTTCGGTTAACAGCCGAACGCGCTAACCGATTGCGCCACGGAGACTTGATATTAACAGAAAAATTGTTAATATTCATAATTGATCTCTAATCAGGAACGGGTTATCTAATTGAGTAGGTTCCCGCAATTATTATCTGAGACGGCATTATCGGATGTTTATTATGAGTAGTCTAGTCTGGGAAATAATTATTCTTATTCAGACTATATATGACCAATAAATTGGAAATAGGCTAATAAAATTCATTGATAAACTCAGCTAAACAATCATAACGGCATCATTCAAAAAAATAAATGAAAACAATTCTATCAAGACTGCAGTTATTGGAAGCTATTTAAAAACGTTATCGGGACTAATAAAAAATTGATGAAGAAGCTTGAAATTTTCATTCTAGCTCGATAAAATGGTCTAATTATTCCATCGAAATGAATATTATCATGAGCTTTTTCTAATAATGAGCTCTTATCAAGTCTCGTGGCGCAATCAGTTAACGCGTTCGGCTGTTAACCGGAAGGTTGGTGGTTCAAATCCACCCGGGGACGATTTATTGGTTTTTAACTTTTTTTAGTTGAGCTGAACGGGAAAATAATTTGTTTCTCGGATAATAGAAGTCTATTCTAGTAGAGGCTACGTTGTTGTTGGACTGAAATTGTTGTTTTCTATTCGAATATATGAATCCACTGTACTTGAATCAAATACTGACAGTGAGAATACAAGTTTGATAGTAAATAGATAATAAGGTCTGAAAAGGATTATCACTTGAGGAATAGCTATTGTTATTCAATATGGCTGTTATTGAGGAATTGCTACGATAGAATGGATGTTACTGTCTCAATTTTGATAGGAAAATTAATTTTAAATGTATATGTAATATAGAAATAGAAAAGAATTCTGATTCCTTAGTCTCTGGATACCTTCACCTGCTCCTTAATCAGGTATGCTATTGTATCTTGATAGTTTATTCTCTATAAAATATTATTAGTTAGAGATTACGTGAAATATTAAACAATTAACCATATTGGTTCATCATTATAAGTTTAGTTAAGGATCGATTTATTCAATTATAGGTGAAGATTGAGACAATACCATTGTAATAAACTATTCAATAATTATTAATCAACTTGAAACTCAATGCTGTTAAATATTCTATTCTATTCTATTCTAAATGCTGTGAAAAAGAACTGTTGTGAAAGTAAAAGTTATTAACGTATTTACTAAGTTTTAAGTTAATTATTCTCAACAGTTCAAGAAGGATGAAGACAAAAGGAGAAATTAATAATTACTCGTTATAAATCTATGTTCGATATGATTTGATACTCAATATAAATCGATACTCGATATCGTTATATATCGATAATTATTATCGAGTTTTTTATATTAAAATTCAGACAGTAACGTCTATACCCTTCTTTTGAGGCCTTAATGGATTTATTACCTATTTACAATCACAGTAAACAACTCAGAACCACCGCGGAAACTTATTTTCAGAGTTCAAACTAATTTACTCCGCTAAACAACATAGCGTTGTTTCGAACAAAGGCTTCACTAATTCCAACGGAATCTGTGCGAATAAGGGTCCAATAAAATCAAATAATATACTGCATCAAATACGGTTATCATCAAAGAATATTACTGTATCGAATGCTGTTATCATCAAAGAATACTACAACATCAAACACATCATTATGAAATATAATTCAAGGTTGAATTCCATTTACGCTCTATGAAATCGAGCTAATCAAATATTAAACTAATTAGTGTTCTTGACAAACATGAAGTAAACATCAAAGCGATGCGTATTTGTGTTGACATCATGCAATCTCAATCCCACCGGACGCGGACGCGGCGCAGGTGAGCAGAAGCTTGTGACGAACTCCGGCTCTAACCCAATTATAAATCCAATGTTGTCAGAAATCAGGGTGTATGTGTCGCTGCTGTAAGGTGGCGGACAGCTTTTGCAAAATATTTGGACGACAAACAACTCCCTTCAAGCACACTGTCTTTACGAGATACACCTACGGAGAGATTCAACACACCCTTTTAAATTAAGTTTTTGCTAACGAACTGCAGATTCAAGTCAGATAGGCTAGCCTACGAAGTAATGAGAAAATGGAGTTAAAGATTAAAAATTCCTAATTGGTGGTTGGTGAATTATTATGAAGAGCAGAATTTACAAAATGTTGTTTCAATAATATATTGATTTTTTGGCCGACTTTACAACTCATAAAAAAATTGATTAGGTAAAACCATTTCAAAATAGTTCAATTAGTTATAAATTCGATTTAATTATGGAAGGGTGTTACACTTGAAGCTGCCAGGCTTTTTAAATAGATAATACTTGTCGAGTTATAATGAAATAATTATTTCTGTCATTGCTTCTTCATTGGGAATTTTTTTAGAACTTCATTCATTGAACTACTGTAATTAAGTTTGTGATGTTATTATTCCAATGATGTATTTTTCCTCAATATATTATATTACATGTATACAGCTTAACATTTACGATAATTCAGTATCGAAAATTCTCTACAACAAATGAAATAATATTAATTACATCCATATTCGAATCAAATCAATACAATTTCTTAGAGCCCAGCACTTTTTCACTTAATATATTTTCTTACATTGCTACTTTATTCGCAATCTTTTGAAAACTCCATCCATTAAACTAATCAAGTTTGATAATATAATTCCAAATATGCGAATTTCCTCGATATTACATCCATCCAGCATTCTCTTTTAGCCAATTTAATCGAAAATCCTCCACAATGAATGATATAGACTAATATTAATTTTGTGAATTTTCGAATCTAATCAAGACACCTTCTCAAAACCGTCACATTCTCACTAATATCCATGTGCCAACCTGCTTAACATATTCATCACCTACCTAGCCTACACAAAGTTATCTATATTAGACTGTCTACTGTCAACAGCTAATATACGACTCGTCAAAGCAGGGCATTATTGCGCTCATTGAGGCAGCGTGCTGATTTCATAGCTGGTTACTTGAAGCGTGTTTGCCGGCGTGAAAAGCTTGCCTGCTTCAACAATTTGGCAGCAACTTGTTTGATCCCAGTTAGGAACTGCCTTGCCACAATATATATCTATCTACATACCATTATATATACTATATTGTATATCTGTATTGTCGCACGCATCAATTGACAGTCAAAATTGGGGCCGCCAACGCCAAGTATGTGATAGAGTGGAGTGAGATATCTTGGCATTATTATTTTTGAGTTCAATTACGCATCACGGCGCAACTCTATATCGTTCTCTTCCCTTAACAATGATCTTTCCTCACTCGCTCCCACAGATTTGATTCATACTCTCATGCATCTATTCTTCTTTAGTTGATATATAGGCCTACCATTCAATTACATATTTCTCAAGTTATAATATAATTCTTCAAATACATGAAAATGGTTCACAATTGTTTAGATGAAAATGGTTCACAATTTAAATGAAGTGAGCAAGAATAATGAAGTATAATTTAGGTAAGAAAAAACAAATCTTATCAGATTCACAAAGTTTATTTAAATACCAAACTTGAGTTTCAATGCTCAGGGCATCATCATCAGTGGAAAATTGTACACAATTGCAAAATGGCTCCACTGATGATGATGATGATGATGCCCTGAGCATTGGAACTTAAGTTTGGTATTTAAATACACTTTGTGAATCTGATAAGATTTGTTTTCTCTTACCTAAATTATACTTCATTATTCTTGCTCACTCCATTCAAATTTTGAACCTAAACTCACGATTTTGAAAATTCATTTAAAAAATTCTACTTAAAATAAATTTGGATAGCCTACCGTACTCTATAAGAAATACTGTAATTCAGTTCTTTCATTCATTCAGGAGAGATTCACGAATATACAAGGGCTGGAAGCTTGAATGAAATCAATAATTTATTGTCAACAAATGGGAAAACATTGAATTCACTGCAATACTCAATGTTCAAACAAGAGCGATCCCCTACCCTAACAGTATTCCTTGATTCTATTGTAATTTAGATTTCCCGTCAAAGTTCATTCAAGAATGATTCCATAAAGTAACAGGTTCCCTCGATTATATTGTAATTTTCTCATTCTCCCTCAATGTTCAATTATGTTCAAAAATAATTCGTCCATACAGTAACAGTGTTCCCCTTGATTTCATTTCAATCTCCACTCTGGGCTACCTCTTGTCTCTTTAGATCTGGCAGCAGGCTTTCATACACCGAGAATGACACCAGTGAATTCGATTCATCGACGCGGAAACCTTTCAATCGTCGTCCGTAACAAGCAACAAATCTGTTGTAGAAGAGGGCGAGAACGCATCTTCACAGACAACAGCGTACCAGATTAATAAGAAAGAATGTTGGGGGGAGAAAACAGAGGCAGGAGAAAAAAAAGGCAGCACAAGAGAAAGAGAGAAAAATACAAGAGATGAGAGGAGAAAAAGGACAAGAAGGGGAAGGAAAAGAGGAACAAGAAAAAGAAGAAGAAGAAGGAGAGAATAGAAAACGGAGGAGGATAAAAATAGAAAGAAGAAGAAAGAATGTTGTTGAGAAAAGGAGAAAGAGTCTCGAAAACGGTGGAAAAATGAACCCGAAAGATGGAATAAAACGAACACAAGATACCAAGAATGAATGAAAGGAAGAGCGAAGGAGCTCGAGAAAAGGGAGAAAATCAAGAAGAGATAAGAGTCAAGAAATTTAACCAGAGTAGAAGTACTAGAGAGATTGAAGAGGAGGAGAATAATACACCAAAAAGATTGAAGAGGAGGAATACACAAGAGGGAAGAATAATGATATCGGAAAATAGATGGAAAATGAAGGAGGAAAAAAAGAGGGAAAGTATAAAAACAAGACAGAAGATAAGGAACATCACATGAGAGGGAGAAATAATTAACAAGATATGAAAAAGAAGAAATACACTAGAGATAAAAGAGGAACAAGATATGAGAAAATATGAAAAAGATTGTAACTTACTCAGATGGAATAGAAGGAACAAAAGAGAAGGAGGAAGAATTCACTCAGAAGATGAGATTGAAGGGACATAAAAGAAGGAGAAAGAATGTGCAGGAGTTGGATAGAGGAGGAACACAAGAGAGAAGAATATTAACTAAACAAATGATGGAAAGAGATGAAACATTATGTAATGCTTTTGTTGATGTTGTTGTAGTACTCTTGTAAGCAATGAGGGTGGAACATTGATGCAGAAAATCAGAAAGGGGACCTTAAAGAAGGAAGAGAATGGATGTTTTTAGGGCGAATGG
This sequence comes from Sogatella furcifera, assembly GCA_017141385.1. Taxonomy (NCBI): domain Eukaryota; kingdom Metazoa; phylum Arthropoda; class Insecta; order Hemiptera; family Delphacidae; genus Sogatella; species Sogatella furcifera. Next base: position 34,770,022 of record CM029549.1, read on the forward strand.
GAGAGGATTGAGATGAAAAGATGGAGATGGAGGTTGGAAGAAGAGAAGGATGAGATGAAGAAGAATGAGAAAAATGAAGGGGAGGGGACACAAAACAGAAGAAACGATCGTTGAGAAATAAAGTAAAGGAAGAAACAGTAGTTCTTGAAAAACAAAAAGAGGAAGAAGAAGAGAAGGAAGAGGTGAATGGTGAGAAGAAGGAAGAAGGAAGAAGAAAAAGGTAAGAAGAAGGAAGAAAGAAAGAAGAAAAAAAAGGAAGAATGGGAGAAGGAGGAATAGAAAAGTGAATACTGTATTGAGAAATTGTAGGAAAAAGAGTAATAATTAGGAGAAAGGAAGAAGAAAATAGAGAGAAAAAGAGTATAAATATAACGTCAAAGAACATTAAAGAAGGAAAAGATTGATGGAGAATATGAAAAGAAGAGAAGAGAAGAGAGTGTGTGAGACAGTTGAATTGAATAATTTACTTTATTAGGGCGGAGTTAGGTCTCTTGGTCCTCTCTACCACACAACCCTATGAGAGAGAGAGAGATAGAGTGAGAGAGAGTGAAAGAGCGAGAAGAGGTAAGGACACGAAATAGGAGGTAAACCAGAAGGGAAAGTGGAAAAACAAAGTGAACATGAAAACAAGAAGAAGTGGGAGAAGTATAACAATATAGGAAAAATTGAGGGAAGAAGGAAGAGAGGAATGGATGTGAGAGGAAGGGAAAGATAAATAGAAAGAAAAATAAGTAGAGATTAAGGGAAGAACAATGAGCATAAAAATTAGAAAATCGACAAGAAGAGAAAAAGTAAAATGAGAAAATGAAGGAATAAAATATGAAGATTGAAAAGAAGTAGCTGAAGAAGAAAAAAATGGGAAGGAGAAGAAAAAAAGAATAGAATAGAGTATTTAATAACCTGGGAGGGCGAAGTTAGGGCGCAGCCGGCCCTCTCTTACACTTAACCCTCCGGAGGAAAGAAGAAGGAAGAAAAAAATAAGAAGGAGAAGAAAAAAGAAGAAGAAAAAGAAAACAAGGAGACTTCGACGAAGAGGAGAAATACGATTTTAAGGAAGAGGGAAGGATGTTGGATGGCCTTAGTAATGTTGCCAACCCCTAGACGCCAAGACGCTTGTTAGTTGATGTGGCAAAAGGGTGTGGAGGGGATTGAGAGGGGGCACCTTGTTCCCTCCAGTCATGCCATGTGAGTCGCACTGATTCCTCCTTATGATCTATTCGAGATGCTCACATTATTTGAGCACCGTTGCCATGACAACGTGACTGTTTGTGTGTAATAAAGACGAATGTTGAATGAGTTGTGTGAAAGAGGATAAGGAGCTAACTTCCTTGGAAAAGGGTAGGCCTAGTTGAGAGAAGATGACTTTAAAAAGTAAGAGAAGAAGGAAGAGGGAGCTAGAGAAGAATGGAAGAGAGGAGATGAAAAGCATTGAAGAGAAAATGCATGTGAGCCATGAGAGAATGATATTGAATGGAAGATAAAATGACTAGATTCAAGGGGAAGTTGAATGAGAGTTGAAAGAAGAAATTAAAAAATGAATAAATAAGAGATGAAATGACTTTTAAGAGACAGATATAGAGTAAGAAGAAAGTGGAACAAAGAGTAAACTGTGGACGAGGAGGTGAGAGAAATTAAATTGAAACAAGAGTAGGAGAAAGGTTTGGTTGGAAGGGGAGTTGAAAGAGGAAATTATAAAACCAATTGAAGGGATAGGAGAGAAAATAGCTCGAGTCAAGAGTGGAAGTAAGATAATATTGCTACCAGTTAATAAATACTAGACTAAAATGCATTTGACTACAGTTCTTGAGTTATATCAAGACCCATCTACTAATTATGATCGTGAGTTACAGTGATGTTTTACTATTAAGATTGTTTTACAATCTGAGATCTGAGAGCTGATAGCTAATTAAATATTGTAATAATTAATATTCAACCGAAATAGCATACATAACAAACATAAATTTAGCCTCAACTTGTATCAACTTCACGATCTGGCTAAATTAATTGGATACGAAATAACCAGATTAGTACAATACAGAAACAGTGTTTCTAGTTCTTCATCTACAACAAAGACTGTTCGCCATAATTGTAAGCAATTTCGGTTGGCCTCAAACCAAAATAACATTCGATCTGAAGCAATGCAAGTTCCAAGACGGTATAGTGCTCCGTCTTTAGTGGTTCTTGGTACGAGTGCCACTTTATTGTTAGTGTTTGCCTTTTGCAATTTGCAAGCTTTCCAGAGAGCCGAGCCGCGGCCGGCCATTGGAGGGAGCAGGCTCCATCTGTGCGCTGTTTTTGTTTGTCAAGTTTCTGTTTGTTAACCATGTTTGTGTTAGGCAAGTTCATGCGAGCCGCCCCGAAGTGCAAAGCGAGATATTCGGCCGAATGAAGCACCCAAGTGCCAAAGCCAACGCACCTTCAATGCTCAATGCGGCTCTGTCCAAGCAAACAAGACATTCTGGCAGGATGGGAAAATTACTCCAGCTCGGTCATTATTGATTGAAAAATTATAAATTTTGTCTCAAATTGTAGAAAACATTCTGATCTACAATTTGAGACTACATTTATAATTTTTGAACAAATATTGATCAATCTGTAGCCATTTTCCCATCTTGCCAGAATGTCTTCTTTTCTTCGACAGACTATAATAGCTTTTGACGGAAATCTCATGCCAAATACTTCATCAACCGTTCACACAACAACAGATCTAATATTTATGTAAAGGCCTACCCATTGCTATAGTCTCTATCGTTCTAAAATACTATTTCCGCTTGGGAATTCTAATTGAGTTTAATTTTAATTCTGTTATGTTAATTCATCTTCGAATAAAATTCATGTAATTCTATTATCTTCAACAAACAAATAAAAGCCTGACGTTTCATATTTATAATTTTGAGAAGGGATTAATTTTTTCTGACCTTATAAACAATACAAAACCCTCATTTAAGAATGTTGATGGTGGTTTTATATTGAGTATATATCTTATCTAAGAAGGGTAGGAAATATTGAATAGCTTGATAATCAGTTTCCTCTCTCAAAATTTTCAAGTGCCTTCTCTCTCTTTACTAGTTTTCAATATTTATTAGAAATCTATGAGACTTGAATTGTCTGTTACGGAAACATTCATAATTTTAAAAATGCGCAATACAACCAACAGAGGAGAACTCAATGAAGACGATCTTGAATGAATACAACCTATAACTACCAAAATCCAGTTTCAGCAGTCTAGATCCTATTTTCGATTCCTATTGCTATTGGATTTTTATGGGTGATAGATTTCATTTAACACCCAAATATTCTGATAAATTTTGCTTAGTAAAGTGAGTAAATTTTAGTAAATTTTGTAAATTTTGTAAATTTAGTATTTTGCTTACAAGTTTACTATTTCTCATCTACAATAAATTCATAAAATCCCGATATACAAGTGCAACTATCTGTTGGCAATAAGAGTAACAGTAGAGCCACACCACGTATTCATTTTGTGAAGGTGAAGAGAATTGAAAATCGTGTCAATCGATTGACTTCAACACCTGACAGATTGTGACAGACCTCTTCAAGTGATGAGGAAGGGTGCAACGTAATATAATTGCTCCTTAACACACATTCGTCTCTGCAATCGATGTACTCGTACCTACATCGGAATCGGTGTCGTCGACATCATCTTGATAATCATCATTGACGACATCACTAAAATTTCATCATATTGTTATTTATCTTCTTCTCCTCATCTTTTCCTTCGACGTCTTCTTTCTCCTCCTCTTCTTCTTCTCCACTATCATGCTAATTTTTTCTTCATCGCTTTCTTCTTCGTCACCTATTTCTGCTCTGCTCCTTCTTGTTATTATTCTCATGCTTCTTGTTCTTCTGACCCTCCATATTGTTTTTCCCATATTTTTTACTCTCTTCACTTTTTATTCTCTACACTTCTCATTCCACAACTGTTATTCTTCTACTCCTCCTCCTTCTCCTTCTCATCTTTGCTCCTCTTCATCAAGTCATTGGAGTTCCAATTTCTAAGTTATTATTCGGATTCTCCTCACTTTTCTTCCTTCTCGTCTTGTTTCCTTCTATTTCCACCAGGCTTCTATCATTATTCCCTTCTCCATGTCCTTCTTCTTATCCTTCTAATGCTCCTACTTATATTTTTTTCCTTTATGTTCTCCTGCTTCTTTTTATTATATTGCTATCCTAGTTTTTCTTCTTCCTCGCCTTCTACTCTTCCCCAAATCCTCCTTCTCCTCCTTCTTCTTCTTCTTCTTCTTCTTCATCATCATCATCATCTTCTTCTTCTTTTTACTTTCTCCCGGTCTTCTTCTCCACCTTTTTTTCCTCCTTCTTTTTCTTATTTCACCCCCTTATTTTTCTTCTTATTCTTCTCCTTTTTCTTTCTTCTTCTTCTTCTTCTTCTTTTCTCCTTCTCCTTCTTCTTTTTTTCTTTTTCTTCTTCTTTTCCTCTTCCTTCTATTTCTCATCATCATGTTCATAGGCGAGTCGCTTCCCCATCCCCGCATCAACAAAGTTCCGACGACTCACATTTTCGAACGTCTCTAAACGCTCGCTTCACTTTTGACTTATAGAAAACGAATGGAATAGCTCCTATTTCATACTTTCTGATCCCGGGTGCAGTTCCCAAAAGGCTGTCACGTATCTGGAATCCGTGCGAAGAATATCATTACAGAACGTGACGAGTGATCGTTCGTTACATATCCACATTACATTATCCCAAGTAACTTTCGCCTTAGAATACACTGCAATTCCTATATTATACATGTTACCCCAATTTGGAAGTTAGATCATCAAACTATTGGTGCCAACTAAAATTCTATTTAGCGCCGTTTGCAGGCAATGCCAGAGCGAATGGGAAACGCATTTTGATCTCTCAAAGTTGAAAGAGAGTGGGGAAATACTGTATTTACTATATTCTGTAAATAATACCTAAACAGTAGTCGTCATCCATCATCCATCTCATTACCCACGCACAAGCCTATGAGATCATGTGGGCTTCACCCTCATGAAACAAACTGTATGAAAACCAGGTTAAACCGGAGTTTCAATGCATCTTTGATATTGCTATAAATTTGATGCATCAATGCATCTGGACTCATTGCACTATATGCATTGAGTCCAGAAAGATAGAATCGGTATCGGTAGAGAATAACTTGAATCAATAAGATAGTAAGTATGAATAAATATGTAATTTAAAAATATCATAATTATAGGTAAATGCAATATCATTTTTAAAATTTTGTCAATATCACAACTTACCTAACACTGTATTATAGATATAGCTTGGGTTATAGGTGAGAAATCTATTAGATTTTTATATTAAATCTTTTAGATTTTGTTTTAATAGTTTAGATTATTCACATTGTTCCGGCTTCGAATAAGAATTTCAAACAACATAACTTATCACATACGAGTTAAACGTTCATAAATAATGCACTGGCGGCTCGTGCCCATGGATCAGGTAAAGTGCTGTACAGTAAAAGATACGAGCACTTCACCTATTTCGTGGGAATGAGCCACCAGTGGAATAATGTATTATAGTGCAGCTTGTGATTTATTATTGTGAAAATAAACGAACGATTTATGAATGAATTTCCAGATATCATGAATTATCATGTTATTCACATAGAATAAATAATAAAATTTTATATATTATACCCATTTTTGCCTTATCAATCACTCTTTAATGAAATTATTAACTCATAATATCTCTCAACCAATGATTAATGCCGTTGTAGTTAAAATTCATTGACATGAGGCTAGTCTAGGTCTAATCATTTCAGAACTAATCAGTATGTAGCCTACAGGAATCTAAAATGGGAAATTTTATCTGGAACAATGTCCACTTTGCGTTGATGATACTAAACGAAAATAATTAAAACAGCAGCAAAAGCTCTCCTCCGGCTTTGTTAAGCCCGGATTTGTCGTTAATACCGTGTCGGCTTGTTGGTTGTTGAAAACACAAAGTTGCAGCCGACAAATGTGAGATGGAAATGGGTCGATAAACAAGATACGAGGGGCGGAACATTATTAATTGTTACGCACAAAACCTAGACAAGCGACGAACAGTTTCCATGCAAACAATTGAAGGCTCCATATAACCGTACTAACGACCATCATTTCAACAATCCACTTCACCTGAATTACAAGGGGGAATCCCCCCACCAGGGAAAATCCCCAGGAAATCAGGGGAAGTAACAGGCATGTCTGAGAGGCAAACAGCCCAGGGAATAATTAAGCACAACCCACGTTCGAAACTTGAATATAAATTATGTAATTAAGAAGAAATAGACTTTGATCGGTGAAAACTTGAGATAAATATTTGTCTAGCAGTTTAATTTCGCGTTGTGGGGTGAATTTCATTATCGAGCCGAAAGTTTGCGCTCACCTTTCCCTGGATTAGATGGATTGGCTGGCCTTCAACTGTTGACTTACAATTCTCTTCTTGATTAAATGGGTGAAGTTCACCTGCCAGAGAATAACTATTGACGGATCCAATTCTCATTTACAGATGGACAGGTCTCCCAGTCACTTCATTTCATTAATTACTATCTCTTTCTTCAACACGTTAGCAGGATATTATTTCTCTTTCCAACGGAAAACTTGAAAACACAATAATTGGATTAGCCTATTGTGATTTTGTCTTTTGTAATATTCCAAAGTATGATTAAATGGACTGTGAAAGTCAAATGAATCAACATACACTACAAATGAAATTGAAATTGCAGAACATGCGGACTTTGTATTGTCTTGTAAAACAAGTAAGACATTCCTTTTCAAAATAGCAGATTGAAGAGAGTGTAACTACGCTCAACGCATGTGAAGATCTGAGAATTTTAGCGTAAATCACTTTAGCCAACATACAGCTGGTGAGATTTGATAAAAAAACAGATTGTAAGTGTTGGTCTATTTTCATTTCGACAGCTGACAGCATTGAAGTCTACCATTTTGAAGGAGTGTCTTCTTTGCTCGACAAGACTATACTGGTACCCTTGAGTGTGAAATTATTAACCTATACTACTCTGCTAAATAAAGTGTAGATAATCCAATCCTGGATTTAATTTAATATCAAATATTTATGAAACGTGAAAAAAAAATTATGAAAAGTGTTAAAATTTTTACTCTGTGAATTAAATTATACGGAATATCGACGCAGAGACAGCAAAGTTCAAACAAGAAATTCACCATTACCCACGCTCAAGCTAAAATGCTCATGTGGGCATCACCTGCAATGAAAATATAAATAAAAAACCTATACAGAAGAAATCAGATCATAGAAAGTCCCCTAATTCAAAGTAAATACGTTTAATTGATAATTAGAAGCTTGATTATAGCGAACATTATGAAGCAAATCAGGTGAGGAATGTCGGTACACAGACAACAGAATTGAAACAACTAACGGATGCAGCCAAAATGTTGGAGCTCATGCAATGCTTAGTATGACTGTCCAAGCAAAGAGGGCATTCTGGTAAGATGGGAAAATTACTCCAGCTCGGTTAATATCGATTTAAAAATTATCAATTTGGTCTCAAATTGTAGAAAACTTTCCCATCTACAATATGAGATGAAGTTTATAATTTTTGAACCAATATTGACCGAGCTGGAGTCTTTTCCCCATTTTGCTAGAATGTCTTCTTTGCTTGGACAGACTATAGCAATTCTCGGCTGTGTAAACGAGTTGATGGCCGATGGTATCATCTAGTATTTTTTTATCTGTTATCTAGTGGCCTGAAAGAACAACATCAATGGCAAATGATTGAAGCTACAATACCGGTGATGGTCGCACACATTTTAACCCTTTTAAAATTGCCATTAATGCACTCGGACGAATTCTTCTGGTCTCATCGGTCCAAACTCCAGAGGGATTCGCGATGTTATCAGACAAGACCGTAGCTTTAATGCTTTCAGTCACGCTATTCCATCATCAGACGAACACAATAGAGCCCTGTGATGCCAACCCCCCTCAGCACCCCCCCCCTTCGACGGAATCTCCCCCTTTCTAGAGCGTCCCCCTTTTCCATATAACAACCCTCCCCGCAAACCCTAACCCAATCTCAGTACTTTTCCTCAGAGAGTTTATTCTTACCAACCAACTCCTGCTGAGTTAATTTGTCTTTCTAATCTAAAGCTTTTACCAGCTACGCCTCTAGCACAGTTCTTTTCACTAACAGATAAAGAAAAACTGTAACACCGGAAACATGTTGACACGATGGGTTTAAATAACGATTAAATTCAAGAAAAAATTTCAATGGGCTAACTTGAATTATAACTAAGTTCAAGGTCTCTATCACTACAACATTCTGCCAATGATCATTCACGAATAATTGAATCAAATTCCACTTGTTTAAGTAGCCTTCATAAAAAAATGGTGAATAACTTTGAATACATGTAGTGTTTTGTAGATATTAAGCTGTTCAACAATTATTTATTTCTACTTGCATTTCAACCTTCCTTTTAAACTATACTCTTACACTGGCGGCTCTTACCCACGAAACAGGTGAAGTGCTGTACAGTTGAAGATACGGGCACTTCACCTGTTTCGTGGGTACGAGCCGCCAGTGTAATCTTATCAATGAGATTTTTGACTTGGCGTACGTAGAACGTATTTTTTATGGGGAATTTTATTTATTTAATACTTTTTAAGTCGGAAGTTACAACAAATAATAGAGTAGAGATCGATTACTTTTCCCAAACTACGTACAGCATTAAAATTGCTCGGACAGTGATTTCACTATAAAATGAGTTGAAAAAATATTATCTCCAAGAATATCTCTGGTCATACTGTTTAGCGAATTGTGAAGCGCTTGTCAACATCATGAAAATGGCTTCCTCCAAAAACGAAATATTGGAACCTGCCAAGAGTACAAAAGAGCAATGAAGCTCTGTGATTGGACGGAAGCTCTCTCTCCCACTTTGAACACTGGGTGGGAGGAGCTGACCATTGAATCTCTGTGATTGGACAGGAGCTCTCACTCCCACTTTCAACACTGAACACTGGGTGGGAGGAGCTGGCCAATGAAGCTATGTGATTGGACGGGGGCTCCCACTCCCACTTTCAACAGTGGGTGGGAGTAGCTGGCCAATGGGAGACGAGCATTAAAAATGCAGCCAATACCAGAAAGTTAGGCGGTTTCCTAGCTGATGTAAAACATCTATTATCTCTCTTTATTTCAGAAAGAAACACCTGGACATAGCTTAATGACAACACTAATAGGTAACATCACCAATTGGAGTGCACAAGGAATAAACGAAACCACTTTCTCGGCTTCAGCTATACTACTATTTCATTGATTGTGATACTAATTTTTACGGTACTCATCTAGTGATTTCCTGATTGTCTACTTCATTAATTGTCTACTTTTATATTGTTGGAGTGGCTCCTTTATAATAATTATAATTATTATGTAAATTTGTGCACTGATTTGAAAATGTTATTCAATATGATTTATAAATAATTATAAGAATCATAGATGTGAGATTACAATATGCTATTTGATAACATATTTTCACTCTGTTTCCAACATATATAGAATAATGTTAAGCAGTGAAATAAATATATTCTATAAAGTGTTAAACGAGAATGAATATTCGATGACTAATCAAGTGCTCTTTCTAGTAGTTAGGCCTTTAGAGTCTAATTGGAAGAAAAACAATAATACAGTTGGTTAGGAAAAACGTTTATGTAACGAGGATTATCTAGAAAGTTGTATGAGTAAAGACCCTAGAGACAATGTACTTTTTTCAATGGAAATGCTCTTTTCCATCGCAAATCTTAGCAGCAAATCTGACAGCGTTTACGTAGAAATGTAGGTGGCAGATAGAGATAGACCTTTTTTAATATACGGGCTACCCTCATCGGCCAACAGAGTGCTTTCTCTCTCTCTCACGATCTCTTTCACTCACTCGCTCTCTCTTCCTCTCATTGCAAAAGTACCTGTAACTGTCTTCTTTTGTTCTCAATTGTGCAGGTAAAAGGCCACGATGATAGCACTTCCACTGGAATTCCCTACATTGTAATAATTACCTTCCACTGTAAACGGCAAAGGGAATTTCAATAGTACTAAAAGTACTACCATCATCAACCAAGGAAACAGGCTCGTGTACAACTTTTCAACTGTGCACTTATACCTTTAAAATCACCCTCTAGTGTGCATTGCAAAATACTAGGATAGTATTATTGGTAACGCTGTTGCTACCCCTTTCTACCTTTGTAATCACCCTCTTCATTGCAAAATACGAGGAAAATAATAAAATTGATAGAGTTATAGTAGTGATAAAGTCATTCCAAGCAAAAAAGACATTCTGATGAGATAGGGAAATGACTCCAGCTCGGTCAATGTTGGTTCGAAAATTATAAAATTGGTTCAAATTCTAGAGCAAAATGTTCCCTACAGTATGGAACCAAACTTATAATTTTTGAACTAATATTAACCGAGCTGGAGTCATTTTCCCATCTTGCCAAAATGTCTTCTTTGCTTGAAGAAACTTTACCTGAATGTAATTTTTCAAGTGGGTATTTTTCAAGCAATGGAAAGAGTTGGATTTAACATGTAGTTACATGGAGATTGATATTCAGTGGAGATTAATAGTAAATTTTTCTGTGATGAAAACCACTAAAATTATAATAATACCAGTTATGCTCAATTGCTTAATTTTTTTAATTCCATTAATTGTGATACTTTAGAATGGTGAGCTTCGAACAAGGTACAATAGCAAATCTTAGTACATAAATGGAAGTCTCAAATTGAAAGTTATTCTAGGCCTTGTATTGGATAGAAAAACTGAACTTGAAACGAGATTGATAACAAATCTCCACAACCCCGTACGCTGAAGTTTTGATGATTTTCCGGAAAAAGTTTCCAAGATTATTCAAATCCTTCGACTTGATGATAACTTATTCATGATTATTATGAACAACTTGTGAAACTTTTTTGATGATTGAACAGAAGAATAATCTAGGGTACAAGCACAAAGACATGAACTACAAGTTAGGACTCGAGAATTTCTATTTCAATCTGGAGAAAAGCAAACAATACATGGAATACAAATAGTGCCTTAGTACATGAGTATTACAAATGAAATCGTTCAAGCAAATATATTGCGCAAATCAAGTCTCTTTGAGAACAATAACAATAAAGGGTGGTTGGAATGACTGAGAACGAATGGAGAAAAAGGGTAAAAGATTTTTAGAGAACTAAGAGTGAGAGAGGAAGAGCTAACTCTCTTAGAGAGGGAGAGAGTGATAGGGCTGGTGAGTGATAAGAGAACATTGGGGTGAAAGAAGACAATTCCCCATGAATGTAATATGGCGCTTGATGTGAACGCTACACGTTTTGAGTTGAAACCCATGGGGTGGGGGGGAGGCGAGCCTATCTTTATTTAATTCTCTCTCCCAAGTCAATTACTTCCGAGATTGGGTACAAACATCTCACCTGCTTCGAATTGCCTCCAAATTACTTCCGATAACCGTTTCAGGCAGCGAGAATAAACGTGCGCAGAGGCCTTTCTTGAGAGTTTCATCTCATTAGAGTTGTTGCTTGAGTGGAATGTGCACGCTTGCAAGTCATCCATAGTCTGTCCAAGCAAAGAAGACCCTCTGGCAAGATGAGAAAATGACTAAACCTCAGTCAATGTTGGTTCAAAAATTATTGATTTGGTCTCAATATTAGGAAACATTCTGATCTACACTTTTAAACCAAATCAGTGATATTTAAACCAATATTGACTGAGCTGGAGTCATTTTCCCATCTTACCAGAGGGTCTTCATTGCTTGAACAGACTATACCTCTCATGTTTTTTGCTCTGTCTGCTCCACTGCAGGAAAAATAAGGGCTTGAAATGTTGCATTGCATTCTTGCCTAATGTCTATTATACGTACTATTATTACTATTCTATTAGACCTGCTATCACTGTCAAGGTTCCACACATGAAGAAACAATCTTAATTTGAGTGTAGGCTTTCTCCAACCAAAGGGGAAAAGTCTTGAGCGTTTAAGATGGTGTTAAAGAGGTTTGGGACCAGTGATACTGCCAGATTTTTTCTTCTTGAAAAAGAAGAAATGAAATGAATAAGACTGCCATTTTCCTGAGGTTTGGAACAGACGATACTGCCTATTAATCCTTCTTAAAGAAGGAGAAATAAAAGGAAAAGAGTTATCACAATATGAGAATCTAATAGAAGAGCGTGAAAATTATTCTGTGAATCCAATCAACTGCTAATAATACCAGTGAAAAGTGACTTAATTGATCAGTGAACAATTATTTTGAAATTCCTGGCATGATAAACGAGTGAACTGTAATAGTAAAAAAAATTCAATCAGCTACGAGGAAGCAAATCAATCGGACGTCATGAAAAACTCGGAATCAAAATGACAGTTTGTTATCGAATCAAATCGGGGGTCTGGTTACTCGTGTTATCAACCTGATGACAGTCCCTCAACAGCAGAAAAAGTGACCAAATTTATAATGGCTCAATGGAAATTCGATACCAATTAGTGTAAACCTGTTACTCTGTTGCTTGATGGAATTGGACAAGCAACAAGTCTAATGACTTATTGAAGAGTTGAAAATAATTGGTAACCTGAAGTTACAGTACCATTCATTGACTGAATCTAATTTCCAGAGAATAACTCCAGCATTCAAACATGTGAGTAACACATTCGATCATAATAATCGTTATCTGTGAAATAGTGATATGGATTATGTCATCAGGAAAGAGTACCTCTCAAATGAACCTTTATCATCTTGCAGGAATATTAGTGATGACATAACAAAAATTACTCCAACTACATCGGCAAGTTTTTAAAAAGCTGGAAAAATTTTCCTCCAATTTGAAACCTGGTACCAGATTCACCCTTCTAATACTTGTTTAGTATCTTGCAAATCAACTATTACAATGATCTAGAATGATAGATATTATAATTTAGAAGAGAAGAAGTACGCTTAGCCTTTTTATTTATCTTTTGATTTCAATTGGTAATGATGTCCAAACGGTTATGTTTATGTCGCGCTTTTCAAACTTTCTGGTCCGGGAATATTCTATGAGAATAATTCACAAGTAAAAACAATTTGAATTTAGAAATATTCATAGAAAGTACTTGAAAGCTATATAACTCCAATAAAATGGAATTAAATTTAAACGAATTAGGGTTAATTGGAGTGAATTGGATAAATACAATACTACATGATATGTGAGCTCCCACTTCAACAAAAATATTGTAGATAACAGTCCATGGTAAATCATCAATTAGTTACCCATGCTTGGTGTGTAAGAAGAAAGTTCGGGAACATAACAATTGAAGTTGTATGGCTGTAGGAGACCACAGTTGAATTAACAATATAAATCTATAACAGGTGTACCAACTGTCGCCAGAAGATGTGTGAGAATGTAATAAACGAGATGAATTTGCTGTGTAGTAGGCCAGGCCAAGCGCTTTAGTAAAAGCCAAGTACTTCAGTCGTTCTACCATTGCAATCCCAATTTAATAACAGTGTTGCGTTCCAAATGATATATTATTGCAATAATACGGAGCAAAGCCATGCATTAAGAAGCAAGCTGTTCCCACACAAAGATGCCAGTTAATCCTCCACTAACTCCCATTACCACTGTTAATGGAGCCCATGCCACAGTTCTGCTGGCTGCAAACCACCTACAAAATGAACTCAAGGAACAGATAAATTGAGACATATTTTCAGGAAAATCGTATTCACTAGTATAATGAATTTTGAGTGAAGGATTCACTAGTATAATGTAACATTTTCATTCCATGAGCAATGAGTTTATTGGGATCCTTCACATTTTCTATCATAATATTGAGATTTGTTTTTTCAAGGCAGATCTAAACGCAGACTTGGATAATATTATCATCCTTTCAGTAGACAAATATTTATTATCTTTACTACTGAATAGATAGAAAATATTACAATAATGTTTTTTTTTTCAAATTAACGATGTCGATACCCACATTCTCTTCAACAATAGTATCCATGGTTTTCCAAACAAGATATTCAAAGGCGGAACTAGAAGTGATTTTTCTTAGGGGTTGTCAGGGTGCCCATCCCCCATGGCTGATGGCGCAAAATCCCCCCAAAATCCATTGCTTATCCAATAGTCCCACAAAACCCCACTCACTCCCCCCAACCACTAACAAAACGTGAGAAACAAAATGTTACCAGTAGAATCATGAACTTTTATTGATTGAAAGTATTGAAGTAATTCAATGAAAGTTGATTTCAGCAACTACACTTCATTTGACGTAACACTTAGAAAATAAAGAATAAAATGTAACTTATTCAAATAAAAAGACAGATATTTTTATATTCATTCCATAATATGGAGTATAACTTACAAAACCCTTTAATGCTTCTTCTAATAACCCTCTTTCAGGAGCAATGAACTGGGGGTTGTACCATCGCAGCTAAGAAGGGGGTCCGGGGGCCTTCCCCCGGGAAATTTTTGTAAAAATTTACTCTGTAATTGCTTTTGAAAAGGCCATCTTATGGTCTATTAAATGAGGAAATCCCCATTTTTTGAGCAAGAAATATTGATGATGATAGCCTATAGGCTACTGTAGACTGTCAAGACCAATTCAATACTAAGTTTAAGATTCAAAAACAAATAAAAATTAATTATGAGTTATTGAAAACTCGTTCACTTTCAGATTGGGATAAAATTTAAAATTAAACAACTCATTCTTTCAATGTTGCAGTCTTTACTAGCAAATCTTCACTTGCTTACTTTGCAAAATTGATCCCGATAGAACCACTGCATGATTCGATTTTCAAGCTGAAGTTTTCATTTTATTCATTCAAATTTAAATTAAACTTCCATAAAGTAAATAAGTGCCAAACTGCCAATTTTGGTAGTTTGGTAGTGCAAACTGCCAAAGCATAATAACTTATATTACAATAATTTATTATTCACTATCAGTCCTATCAGATTCAGAACAGCTTAGCAATATCTACAATTCCATACGTATTGCCACGGTCATAGATTGATAAAAACAAGGATTTCTCCCGCCCCGCCAGGGAAAATTTTTACAGAAAAAAGACTAAAAAACTACGTATATTTTCAAGAGTTTCAAGCCTTATTATTAGTTTCATTATTATTTTGTTATTGTTATTAATAGTGTATTAATTTCTCAATTATTAAGTATGCTGTATAATATGTAATTTTAAATAATAATTGTAAGCTTAAATCCGCATTTTGAGCAAATAAAATTCATTTGAATCCAATTCTTCAACAAAGTAGGTGAACAGCTAATCGCAGTCCTATTGCCAAAGACAGTAATTTTATTCAAGAGGGTTTTAAATAGGTTCAAATTGTAATATCATTCAACAGATTCATTACATTTAACAGATACAGATAATATTACACAGTTTGTTGTGTGGATATTTATTGATATCAGTTTGCTAGAATGCAGGTTGCCAAGTTGTTAAGGACTTAAAAAAAATATTTAAGCCGTGTTAAGGGCGTTGGAGGGTATAGAGAGAAGGGGGCCCGGGGCTACTTTCAGTAAATTTTTTTGAAATATCATTATTGAAAAAAGTATTTCTTGGTCATTTCAAATCGAAAATCTTGATTAAAATTCCATGAAAATTTATTATGTTTACCTTGAACCCGTTTGTTTTCAAGGCTTTGAATTATTACTCTGTTCAGTCAGTCATCCAAGGTTTTTCAAGACCTGGTTAAAAATATACATATATTTTAATGCATTTATTAAAGAGTAGCCTATATTTGGCAATATTGACACACACAGTTTCTGTCCTTGTCAAGATAATTGATTTATCGTACCATCAAAAGAAAAGTCTTATTGTATTCTCACTATGAAATTTTTCCAATACTTTCAATCTGAAAATTCAACAGCTAGCAAAGGGTCTAAAACTATATTATAGAAATTTCATTTTTATAACTCCATTTAGGAACCCACTTGATATTCAGGAAGCGTACGTCCAATTGGATACTATTGAGGAGCTTGGTGAACCTTTTTACGATTTTTCAGACATTGTTCTTAGATTGCATAAAGAAAGGAGCTCATTACTGTAAAAACCAATACTGACTGATTGGTCTGTTCTCTGTCCGTTGTTTCGTTTCCAGTATTTTTTCAAGATAACATCACATCTTCTACTCGTATTATACTTTGATTTATTCTTCTAGATTATAATGTATTTCACTAGCAGGTGAAGCAGCATTAATGGTTGCAACATCATTTTCAGATAAATATTTTCTCAATTATCATATATTTAAAGTAGGTCTTTCATACTACTGCCTGTGGGAGGCATGGGGGGGGGGAGAGGCTGCCAGCTAGGTAACCAGAATCATAATTTTTATATTGATGGGCTATGTCATTGGAGCTAGTGACTTAGACCATCTGATAAGAAAGAAAATCGATGACGTAATACCTAATTTCGCAGTACTAAACAATAAATCTACGTTCAACATTTTCAGGATGGTTGAAATTTTATAGAATGGTAATAGGCCTACTCCATGAGAATTTCCATGTTATGAAAAACTGCAAATTCATTCTCAACTCCACCTTTTTCTCACTGGAAATCCATGTGAGCTAAACATAGAGGAAATAGAAGAGATATTAAGAATAAAAATGGCTGATCATTCATATAATTAATAATAATAATAATAATAATAATAATAATAATAATAATAATAATAATAATAATAATAATAATAATAATAATAATAATAATAATAATAATAATAATAATAATAATGATAATAATAATCATCATCATCATCATCATTATCGTCATCGTCATCGTCATCGTCATCATCATCATCATCATCATCCTCATCATCATCAACATCATCATCTAAATGGATCATCTATATGATTGATCTTTCTGTCAATAAACATCCATATGAACTGAATATAGAGGATATAAAAGTAAGGTAGGCTAATGTCTCTCCCAAATTCATGTGGAATATTCATTTATATGATTGATCTATGCCATCATAGATTGCTAGAATTCACTCACTGGGGAGCGTTGCTGAATTGAATTCCGAAATAGAATCTGTTTGCTGATGAAATGATCTTTCTTGGAATTGAACCGCTGAAACCTCAGCCCCGTGGAATTAGTTCATATTGGCAAATAGTATAGGAAACATCAGGATATTCCAAAGCGTAACGGTTTTCCTATTTTGGTGTTACAGTATACTGGGAAATGACATTCAACATTATTAAAACCACGATATGACGTGAAGTCAACGTTGGCTTTCAGTTGATTTCCGAACTGATCTAAACTAAGTTGTATCATCGAACCTCAAAGAGGTTAATTGATATATTTGTCTTCAAAGCGTATGCTTCTGATTGGAAGTTGTAAATTCCCTAAACAAGGATATTGATTGCAAATAATCAGAATGTCTGATACTGGGTGATAAGATAATGTTATGTCACATAAATCGTAGGAGAGAAATTGTCAGGATACAGCGAAATCATTTTGACACATTCATGTAATAAACATTGAAATAATCTAATTACGAAAACCGCGTCAGAATTTGCGCGAATAAAACACTCTTTCGAATTTGTCACAAAATAATGGACTTTAAAGCGACAGGCGCGAGATCTCGTTTGCATGATATTTAACACAACGCCGCTACTGCTCGTTGTAAAATTCAACAATTTCAGCCACTGGCCTACTGCCCATATTCATCACATTACACAGCCCAGCTTTAATCTATTTACACCTTTGTTCGAAAATCGAATTGACAGTTGACAACTCGAAATTAATTTGAAACATGCACACAATCCACTTATTTATTCATGACTTCTGTATAAATATGCACAATACAAAAATTCATTTAACAGTAGGCTATGTATGTATACGGAAACCTTTAAATGTTCACAATCAGAATTGTACAATTATGTATTGTGTACATGTATAAAATATGCATGTACTGCGTAATGCACATAGGACAGGACACTACAGTGACGTCACTCAGATCATTGCTCCAGGATTTCAGATATCCACAACATGTTAGCCGCCATGTGTTGCATATTAATTTATATTCATTGTTATCCGTGTTGATTTGACTGCGACAGGAAATAACGAGATTTAAAGGCCGACCTAATCTGCCAACTCAGCATTTTCTGTCACATATTGCTCGATGCGCCCTCAATGGACTGCGTTAACGCACTGACCGTGTCGTAATCAGCTTTGATTTTGGCAATTCATTGCTTACTGCGTTGGAGGGGTGAGTTGTGGTATACATTATTTTCTGGAAGTGGTAAAGGAGTGAATTGATAAATATACATGGTGCACGGTTTCTGATTCAACTGTTTGTTATTCAAAAATTACAGTTTTCATGTAAAACTACTAATGATACGAGTAGTAGTACTAGTAGTTGTAGGTTCTCCTAATAATACGAGTACTTTGAAAAATAAGAGTCTAATGCCGGGTTTTTCAAGCACACTCAAACTTGAAGAACCCTCAAATGTTGATAGAACAGCTGACATTATCTCTCTCATGCTAAGAATAGAAAATGTACACTGTTAAATGTAAACTTGAGGGTCCCTCAAATTTGAGTGTGCTTCGAGAAACCGGGAATTAGTAATTAGAATATTCGATAATAGGCTATACTATTTATTGATATTTTTCGAACACCAGGAAAAGTAAATTAAAGAGAGGAACATAGTAAGTAGTGACTACGCTAATTCTAAAAAGTCTTTGATCTGGTAATTTTAAAGTTGAACTATCAATATGAGCTTGGGTGATCCTTTCATGACGTTCAAGACAGTACACAAATCGTAAGCAGTAGTTTTGACAGCGCTGTAGTTTATCATTAAGAGTGACTTGCATGTCATTTAGAACAGAGTTGCAGTACATAAAGTGTGGGAATATGAGAGACTTAACTAGTAACAATCTAATGTGTCTGGGAAGAATATCTTGCCATTTTTTTATTGGGTGCATTGCTGAAAAGACTTTTTTACAGGTGCTATTTACTTGTTCTGACCAATCAAGGGTTTTATCCATAAGAATTCCAAGATTTTTTACTGAGCTACAGTAGGGTATTTCATTACCATCAACTGTAATTTTGTGTGTTGAGTTCAAATCGATTCTGTTAACTATACGTGAATATCCAATAATTATAGGCTGTGTTTTGGTGGGATTGAGTTTAAGGCCATTTTTCTTTGTCCATTCAACTATTTGATCTGTATCCTCATTCATTTTATCTACTGTTTCATTGATTTTTGCGATGGGACAGCTTGCATAAATCTGAAGGGAGAGAGAGAGAGAGAGAAAGAGAGAGAGAGTGTGGTTAAGAATACAAGTTAGAGTAAGAGATTCAGATTCAGATCACTTCATTCATGTAGATTACATAATACAATAATTCAAAACCTATGGTATAAGAATAAAAATAAATGAAAATTACACATTACAATATTAGAGATTGAGAGAAATAGAAATTGAAGGGAGAGAGAAAGTGTTGGAAGAGAATAAAGTGTGAGAAATAGTATAAAAAATGAAAAAGAAACAGTGAGAGAGAGAGAGATGAAGTGAAAGAGATTAAGTTAGAGTAAGAGATTGAGAGAGTAAGAGAAAGCAAGACTATAAATTAGTAAAAGATAAGATTAGATTAGTTTATTAGAATAGATAACGAAACTCAGCTCAGACTCTACATTACAATATGAATGAGTTAAACTAGTTCTTCTATAAATTTCACAAAATAGATCCTCCTAAAAAAATGGGGGAAACGGTGATGGGATGAATACAAAGTTCATACAAATATCAATTTAATAGTCATCAAATTGGATTGGGAGCGTCAGTTATCTAAGTGAAAATGCGAAATTTTGTAGATTGTAGAAAGTAGATTGATGGCGAAGTTTGTATGTAGGAGAGTGATTGAGAGGGTACGAATCTGAGCAAGGATATCAAATAGTAGGAAAGAGATACAGAGTGAGAGAAAGGCTATAAGATAGAAGGTGAGAGAGTGAAAGTCAGAGAGTGAGAGCAAGAGTATAGAATAAGGAAATAGAGGGAGAGAGTGTAAGCAAGAGAATGAGATAGTGTGGGAGAAGGTGCAAGTAGGATATAGTTCACAGCAAGGAAGATGAAAAGAGAGAATTATGATAGAGGGTGTATTGAAAGGGGGCTGGTTTTTAGTGGGGTTGCGAGAGTGGTGGTATTGGGGGGGATGATACAGAAGGTCATCACACACCTGTGGCTAACTATGGAGTGTGCTACTTTCACCCTACTCTCTCAATTGCCTGTCTCTCATTCTCCATCTTTTTCTCACTATCTTACTCTGACTGTCAATCACTCTTATTAATTTCATCTTAACCCTCCATTAAAATTTCGAGTTACTTATTCTTTGTGCCTGAATGGCTTAGATGTTGTTGGGATTACAATTGATTTGATAGTAAAATTGAATACCTAAAGAGTTACATTCAATATAGATACGTATAGTTTATTAAAATTGTATAAATCACAGTAACTATTTGCAGATCAGAAACTTTTTATAATTATTATGAATGAAGGTATAGCAGGTTGATAAGATACTCTCATGGAGATCGTATTTTCTTTCTCTACATTTTTTTTCTCTGAATAATAAGCAGTTAACTGCAACATCTAATATGAACTGAATATAGAGGATATAAAAGTAAGGTAGGCTAATGTCTCTCCCAAATTCATGTGGAATATTCATTTATATGATTGATCTATGCCATCATAGATTGCTAGAATTCACTCACTGGGGAGCGTTGCTGAATTGAATTCCGAAATAGAATCTGTTTGCTGATGAAATGATCTTTCTTGGAATTGAACCGCTGAAACCTCAGCCCCGTGGAATTAGTTCATATTGGCAAATAGTATAGGAAACATCAGGATATTCCAAAGCGTAACGGTTTTCCTATTTTGGTGTTACAGTATACTGGGAAATGACATTCAACATTATTAAAACCACGATATGACGTGAAGTCAACGTTGGCTTTCAGTTGATTTCCGAACTGATCTAAACTAAGTTGTATCATCGAACCTCAAAGAGGTTAATTGATATATTTGTCTTCAAAGCGTATGCTTCTGATTGGAAGTTGTAAATTCCCTAAACAAGGATATTGATTGCAAATAATCAGAATGTCTGATACTGGGTGATAAGATAATGTTATGTCACATAAATCGTAGGAGAGAAATTGTCAGGATACAGCGAAATCATTTTGACACATTCATGTAATAAACATTGAAATAATCTAATTACGAAAACCGCGTCAGAATTTGCGCGAATAAAACACTCTTTCGAATTTGTCACAAAATAATGGACTTTAAAGCGACAGGCGCGAGATCTCGTTTGCATGATATTTAACACAACGCCGCTACTGCTCGTTGTAAAATTCAACAATTTCAGCCACTGGCCTACTGCCCATATTCATCACATTACACAGCCCAGCTTTAATCTATTTACACCTTTGTTCGAAAATCGAATTGACAGTTGACAACTCGAAATTAATTTGAAACATGCACACAATCCACTTATTTATTCATGACTTCTGTATAAATATGCACAATACAAAAATTCATTTAACAGTAGGCTATGTATGTATACGGAAACCTTTAAATGTTCACAATCAGAATTGTACAATTATGTATTGTGTACATGTATAAAATATGCATGTACTGCGTAATGCACATAGGACAGGACACTACAGTGACGTCACTCAGATCATTGCTCCAGGATTTCAGATATCCACAACATGTTAGCCGCCATGTGTTGCATATTAATTTATATTCATTGTTATCCGTGTTGATTTGACTGCGACAGGAAATAACGAGATTTAAAGGCCGACCTAATCTGCCAACTCAGCATTTTCTGTCACATATTGCTCGATGCGCCCTCAATGGACTGCGTTAACGCACTGACCGTGTCGTAATCAGCTTTGATTTTGGCAATTCATTGCTTACTGCGTTGGAGGGGTGAGTTGTGGTATACATTATTTTCTGGAAGTGGTAAAGGAGTGAATTGATAAATATACATGGTGCACGGTTTCTGATTCAACTGTTTGTTATTCAAAAATTACAGTTTTCATGTAAAACTACTAATGATACGAGTAGTAGTACTAGTAGTTGTAGGTTCTCCTAATAATACGAGTACTTTGAAAAATAAGAGTCTAATGCCGGGTTTTTCAAGCACACTCAAACTTGAAGAACCCTCAAATGTTGATAGAACAGCTGACATTATCTCTCTCATGCTAAGAATAGAAAATGTACACTGTTAAATGTAAACTTGAGGGTCCCTCAAATTTGAGTGTGCTTCGAGAAACCGGGAATTAGTAATTAGAATATTCGATAATAGGCTATACTATTTATTGATATTTTTCGAACACAAGGAAAAGTAAATTAAAGAGAGGAACATAGTAAGTAGTGACTACGCTAAAGAAATCTCACATTTATCACTAGATTATATCTGATCATCTCTCACATTTATCACAAGAGTAAAACTGATCAGCTCTGTAGTTTTGTTACAATAGTCACCATCGAAAAGTGGAAAGCTTGAGTGATATGTTTGATACGTGACACGAGAGTGACATGTGAGTGTAAGTGATCGAAAGTCGCTCTCACAAGGCACAAGTATATCATAAAATTCGAGTCTGGCTTACGAAACATTTTGATTAGTCAATATTTCTATTTATTGAATTATACCTTAGAATAGAATATGAATAACTCACAGCACTCAAAATCAATTTCTGTACAGTCCAGCTTCGTAATCTAGTACCGATCTCCAGTAATGTCGAACAATGGGTGCTAGTATTGAATTGTGCCTATTGAATTAGCTCTTTGAAAATTCGAAAACCAATCTGACAAGCCCTACTTTGATTTGCACAGAATAACTGAAAAATGAAAAAGTTCAATAGAAAGTCAATGGAAAAAAGACACTCGTGACATCAGGGTCGATTGAGGCTTAAATCTCTCTCTCTGCGGCCAGCAAAATGGAACTGTATTGAAGGCTGCAGTAAATCCAATTGGTGGGGCTAGTCTACCACCGCCAACTCACACAAGAGATGTGTCAATATTTCAAAAGCGTTTGGTGGATTTAATTCAGGGGATCGGTGGCTATAGGGCTTTTTTGGGCGACAGGTGAATTGCATCGCGTGAGAGAGAGAAATTGGAAAAAGAGAGACATTGAAGGTAGAGAGAAAGTGTTGGAATAAACAAAGAAAGTGTGAGCTTTAAACCACCCTATTCAAATAAGTAACAAAATTCAGCTTAGATTTCACATTACAATATAAATGAGTAGAACAAATTATTCTATGAATTTCACAAAATAGAAACTTCTAGAAAAAATGTATGAAAAACGGTGATGAAATAAGTGCAAAATTTATACAAATCTCAATTCGAAGTTCTGCAAAATGGATAAGAAGTGTAAGTTATCTAGATGAAAAGGCGAAGTTTAGACATAGATATGTCCATTCTTGGGAAAGGATATCAAAGATATCTTTCCCATTAACACTTGGCCTTGGCCGTGGCCGAGATTCAGATTCAGATTCAGATTCATTTACTTTATTTATGTAAATTACAAAAATACATCGGCTCAATCCTATATTATGCAAATTACATCGCTCGTTTTAATAACTAAGTATGGACTATTGAAGACTATATGAGAACTTACGAGAATGATTGAAATGTAGGATTTAATAATTATGCTAATGGTACTGTAACTGATGCTGTAATTACATAAAAAGGCGGAGTTTGGACATATAACTGTCCATTATTAGAGAGGAATGCTCAAGAACATACCTCCTATTAACACTCAACCATGGGCTTATGTTTTCTTAATAAATTCTAATAAGAATTGTTAATTAA
Source organism: Sogatella furcifera (assembly GCA_017141385.1). Lineage (NCBI taxonomy): Eukaryota > Metazoa > Arthropoda > Insecta > Hemiptera > Delphacidae > Sogatella > Sogatella furcifera. The sequence goes on from CM029549.1 coordinate 34,793,835, forward strand.
ATGCTATTTAATTTATAAAAATTTAATGCTTTGACTTACATAAATTAAAAAATAGATGAGAATGATGGGAACAATAGGAATTTGGAATGATGATGAGATTGCTTAGAGAATTGAAGATGAATTGAAAAAAATAAATGGAATTTAAATTGCTTGAGTTTAATTAGAGCTAGTATTACTGAATAATGATATCAATTCAAGCATGGGCTCAATTTTAATCAATGGAACTATAAGATTAATATAAGCATGTGCCCAATTGTAATCGATAGAACTAAATAGAATGTATTATTGAGAGGTAAAATAGTTGAATTAGTAAGTGATAATCATCACTCGTATTTTGTTCTATTCAAACATTGAAAATTTAACCACTTATTTGTATTGACAAAAAAATACTAGAATTTAAAATAATACGATTGACTATGAAAAGATGAATCGAGGGATGAAAGGGAAGGGAAGCTGTCATGTGGTTGCTCTAATTTTGGAAAGACTCCGTCATTTTTTCAAAAAAGTGTTTTCTCAATTTTGAATTGAAGCCCGCACGAGAGCCATCAATGGATTTGATGGTGTTGGGAAGGTTATTCCATGCGCGACACGCACTAACAAGAAATGATTTATTATATATAGTAGTTCGATGAATTGGTATCCTCAACATATTTTCTCCAGTCCTCGTACTTGAAACATCTAATCTTCTACCTTCGGAAACAAATTTGAAATCATTTATGAAATAGTTGGGTTTGCCATATTCCAAAATATCCCTGACAAGTTTCAAAATTCTAAAAAGTCTTTGATCTGGTAATTTTAAAGTTGAACTATCAATATGAGCTTGGGTGATCCTTTCATGACGTTCAAGACAGTACACAAATCGTAAGCAGTAGTTTTGACAGCGCTGTAGTTTATCATTAAGAGTGACTTGCATGTCATTTAGAACAGAGTTGCAGTACATAAAGTGTGGGAATATGAGAGACTTAACTAGTAACAATCTAATGTGTCTGGGAAGAATATCTTGCCATTTTTTTATTGGGTGCATTGCTGAAAAGACTTTTTTACAGGTGCTATTTACTTGTTCTGACCAATCAAGGGTTTTATCCATAAGAATTCCAAGATTTTTTACTGAGCTACAGTAGGGTATTTCATTACCATCAACTGTAATTTTGTGTGTTGAGTTCAAATCGATTCTGTTAACTATACGTGAATATCCAATAATTATAGGCTGTGTTTTGGTGGGATTGAGTTTAAGGCCATTTTTCTTTGTCCATTCAACTATTTGATCTGTATCCTCATTCATTTTATCTACTGTTTCATTGATTTTTGCGATGGGACAGCTTGCATAAATCTGAAGGGAGAGAGAGAGAGAGAGAAGAGAGAGAGAGTGTGGTTAAGAATACAAGTTAGAGTAAGAGATTCAGATTCAGATCACTTCATTCATGTAGATTACATAATACAATAATTCAAAACCTATGGTATAAGAATAAAAATAAATGAAAATTACACATTACAATATTAGAGATTGAGAGAAATAGAAATTGAAGGGAGAGAGAAAGTGTTGGAAGAGAATAAAGTGTGAGAAATAGTATAAAAAATGAAAAAGAAACAGTGAGAGAGAGAGAGATGAAGTGAAAGAGATTAAGTTAGAGTAAGAGATTGAGAGAGTAAGAGAAAGCAAGACTATAAATTAGTAAAAGATAAGATTAGATTAGTTTATTAGAATAGATAACGAAACTCAGCTCAGACTCTACATTACAATATGAATGAGTTAAACTAGTTCTTCTATAAATTTCACAAAATAGATCCTCCTAAAAAATGGGGGAAACGGTGATGGGATGAATACAAAGTTCATACAAATATCAATTTAATAGTCATCAAATTGGATTGGGAGCGTCAGTTATCTAAGTGAAAATGCGAAATTTTGTAGATTGTAGAAAGTAGATTGATGGCGAAGTTTGTATGTAGGAGAGTGATTGAGAGGGTACGAATCTGAGCAAGGATATCAAATAGTAGGAAAGAGATACAGAGTGAGAGAAAGGCTATAAGATAGAAGGTGAGAGAGTGAAAGTCAGAGAGTGAGAGCAAGAGTATAGAATAAGGAAATAGAGGGAGAGAGTGTAAGCGAGAGAATGAGATAGTGTGGGAGAAGGTGCAAGTAGGATATAGTTCACAGCAAGGAAGATGAAAAGAGAGAATTATGATAGAGGGTGTATTGAAAGGGGGCTGGTTTTTAGTGGGGTTGCGAGAGTGGTGGTATTGGGGGGGATGATACAGAAGGTCATCACACACCTGTGGCTAACTATGGAGTGTGCTACTTTCACCCTACTCTCTCAATTGCCTGTCTCTCATTCTCCATCTTTTTCTCACTATCTTACTCTGACTGTCAATCACTCTTATTAATTTCATCTTAACCCTCCATTAAAATTTCGAGTTACTTATTCTTTGTGCCTGAATGGCTTAGATGTTGTTGGGATTACAATTGATTTGATAGTAAAATTGAATACCTAAAGAGTTACATTCAATATAGATACGTATAGTTTATTAAAATTGTATAAATCACAGTAACTATTTGCAGATCAGAAACTTTTTATAATTATTATGAATGAAGGTATAGCAGGTTGATAAGATACTCTCATGGAGATCGTATTTTCTTTCTCTACATTTTTTTTCTCTGAATAATAAGCAGTTAACTGCAACATCTAATAATTTCACTTACAAAAGTATTCTTACTATGGTATCTTCTTACTCAATTATTCATTATAAATTCATACTTCTTGTCACTATAGTGAAATAATAACCGCCTGTCTATGGTCTCTGTACTTCTATCATCAGAGTTCATTTCTTTTATTCCTGCTTTTGTATTTATCCTATCCACAACTACCACTATCCGGTACTCTCATCAACGTTCATCTCTCACATCTCTTATGTCTTCTTTGCTCTCGGATTTGATCTATTCTCTCTCAAACTGACCTCCAATTCACTATCGATTTTTTAATAACTTTCTCAGTTTTTGCCCAGCGCTCTTCTCTTCTTTTCTCTTCTTTTCCTAGTACGTTCTTCTCCCCTCTCACTAAATTTTTTGCCGTTTCGCTCTAATTCTCTCTCTCTTCTCATGTATTATTTGCACTGTTTTTCTCTCTCCATCTCTCTTCCACTATTGTCAGTCACTCAGCTGCGGCGGTTCATCAAATCAACTGAGAATTTCATTCAAGTGACAGGAGAGAATCAGAGGTCAGAGCTGAACTGAATTTCTATTAGTCATTCCTCCAAGTTCGTGCCACAAATAAAAACCCCGAACCAAAGTAAAATGGTAAACTTTTTCGCAACTGTTGAATCATGAGTTTTGAAAATACTAGTAAAATCATAAGCGAGACGGGTTGATTATTAGAATGATAAATCGTATTCAACAAGGTTATCCATTTCGAAATTGAACTGAATTTTCTATACTTGATTCTGAGGCTCTGAGTGATGCGGCGTTCAATTGATGTATTCAATACGGCATTTCATTTCGAAATGGAACTCAATACACAATAACTAATTCTGTCACTGTAGAAGGTTTTGGAAGCTATTGAGAAAATCGTGCTTCAATTTGAAGTGTGTTATTGTATTATCCTATTATATTAAGCGAGCAATTTCTGTATGTATGTATATTTGTATGTATGTGGAACCACGGATCTATAAAATGGCTGTAACAATTTCCTTGAAATTTGAAATGTAATATTACCGTGATGGAAAAATAATATTGCACCAGGTCTCATGTCTGGGGAAACTCTCTGGCATGATAAATAAAAAAATTAAATATTCCTTCATGAATAGTCTCAAATACTGCGTATAATGGCTGTTATCGTTAGCTGACCAACGCTATCCAGCTGGAGTAAATGGAGTCTATAACACATGTCTATAACATTCAAGTCTATAACACATGTTCATGTCAAAAAATTGTGAGAGGTGATCATATCAATTTTGAATTTATTTTTTACAATAACACATTCATGTAATTCAACAGTTCTGCCGCATACAGCTTCAGAGCGCAGCTCGGTACCAGATATTTCATATTAATGCTGGTAGAATAATAACAACTAATAGACTAACAATGAATCAATAGGATTTGCACAAACATTTTGTAAGGTTTTTTGTGAATGATAAGATTTAACTCTTAAAACCAGAATATTTAATTGAACAGACTAGTAGAAGACTGCTATTAGTAGTATTCAATAATAAAAAAAATTAAGTAGTATTTATTTTTCAGTAGTATTCAATGACAAGAGATAAATAATTCCCAAACAGCAACTTTTCTAGTAGTATCCAAAGAGTGGGGAATATTAAGGACTTGATTTTTTTCACATGAGCCAGGATACTTCGAACAATTTCATATCTACAACTTCAAACAAGTTTGGAATAACAATTCACGAAAGGTCACAATTTTTAAAAACCAGTACCATTCAGCTAGTCACGTGAAACATCCACTATCATTAGTAAGCAAAATATAAACACAGCTAATGGAAAGGAAAACCCATCTTGACAAAGAGGTTTCCTACGCTGGTCTCATAGTTCACATAGCACTGAAGATGAAAACCAAGGGAATTGTGGATGAGGAGGGGAAAGAGAAACGATGAACGGGAGAGCAGACAGAGAGACGAGAGTCAGAGTAAGGGTGAGAGAGATAGATATATGGGGAATGATAGAGAGTACGAAAGAAAGAGAGGGAGAGATAGTGAGTGAGAATGAGGAAGAGCCAGCGGAAGCCGCTTAATTAGAGGTCTCTATTTTCCGGATCACGTCAGTTTTCCGTTCGTTTTGCTCTGCACTGAAACTTTTCAGTTAAGTAGGGAAAGAGCCGCCGGATGCCACACAGCAAAAGAAAAAGAACGGGAAATTTGGACTTTCATGTAATTAAGAACTTGATTGACGCTACTCGTAACGATAGAAAAGTGAATGAGAGTTTCTTGTGTTTCAGGAATGTGTTTTGTTGATAACAAACTAACGATGCAGTTCAGAAAGTTTATGATGCTGGGGTTTTTGATGATTTGTCAGAATTGTTATCGCAAACTATGAGGAAAAAGATTTTACTTAAAAGTCCTATAGTCCTTATGAGTCCTACAGAAAATAAGTCATCATATAGCTATAATTCATGATAATAACTATAACTATAATCATGGTAGCTCATGATTAAAATAACTCATTTTTTCAAGTTATCTATCAATGAGAAAAAATCTTTCTCCTCAGTGTTGAAGGGTCCATCAACTAGAGAAATTAATTTATGGATTGTTCTCTAATCATATTATTATAGATTTTGATCTATCAGAAAATTAAATGATAATGCTATAACAACATAGAACTGATATATCAATTGAATATAAGTGGTGGGGAAGTGAAATCCGATTTAATGAAGGTTTGTCTTTCGATGCAATGAAAGATCTTGAGATCACTTCCTGTCTTACAAGGAAGTAATAGTACTGATAAACAAAGAAATGAGAAAGTTCAAGGAATGAGAATTTGTAGTATATTCAATCATAAATAAGTTTGGCCTCAAACATTGTTAGAGGATGGCTCATATTGAATATTCTGTGCAAAGGAATTTCTCACGATTGCTTATGGAATTGAGCATTTCATATACGATATAGTAAGCGCCGACTAAATTGAATTCAGGCCTAGTGAGATGTGCATCACATGGTATTCTCATATTCCGTTTGAAGATGGTCTAAGGAGCAGCCTGAATACCATACTGCAAAACGACTATGATGATATCTTGGCTCAGTTCAATATCAACTCAAAATTTACTTCTATAATTTATTTTGAGGGAGAGAAAAAGGAGAAATAGAAAGAGAAAAAGAAGAAGAGGAAGAATAGAAAAAATAAGGAAATTTAGAAGATAAAAAAGAAGAGGTGAGGAAAGAATAGTGAGGAGAAATATGACAGTAGAAAGAGGAAAGAAATTAAGGATATGGAGAAGAAAGTACAAGAATTATAGAATTTGAAGGGAAGGGGAAATACTGTACAAGAGAATGAGAGAATAAGAAGATCAAGACACAGGGGTTGAAAACAAGAACGGAGAAGAAAATATAGAAACAAAGAACGGATAAGAAAATTTAGAGAATATGATGATAATGAAGGTAAGAGGTAAGGTGAAAAGATGTATAAGAAAATGAGGTTGAAGAAAAAGAAGATTCTACACTAGAAGCAAATAATTTCTAGGCCCAGTTCAATATCAACTTCAAATAATGCCACTATGAGCCCACTATATTCTCCCATAATGCAGCATTAGAGAATATTTCCCATGATACCTCACAGAAAAAGCAATTGGAAAGTGATTGCTCTACGTGAGAAAAATAGTTATTGGAAGAAAAGCGGTTCTGCTATGCGTTCAAACTCATATTGTGCTCTCATGGAATTGAAGGGATGATAGGTAAAGTTAAGTGAATTTGTGGTTTGACTATATCTTGTCTTTTTATTCAATCGGTAAGTGAAAGTCAAATGATGGGATCATATCATGAATCTAGCTCTTAATATTTTGAAAATTTAAGGAAAAATACTCAGACCGATGATAGGAATCTAGACATTTCTATAAATTTCACTACATAATATAGTGCCGAACATAGTTTTATACATTTCCTCAGATAATGCCGACTGCTAATACCAAGATTAGTAAAAATCGTCAGTTAATTCTTGATAAGATGTTCTTATCAAAGTTCCATCTGTTTTTATCCATGTATTTACTGCTATTCCTCTTCTCTATCTTATTCTGAAAAAATATTGTGTTCCACAGAAAGTAATAATGATATATTATTTTTGATTACTCAAATTCTATCTTCTACTCAGTACTCATAGCCCATGTTTGCCAGTTGAATCACAGTCTCTAGTTTTAGAAAAAAAGGCTATTCTCATGGTACGATAGATCGATTATAAAGATCTATAATTCAAACCTATTGTTTTACAACGCTACTCACTATTAAGATGATTATTGGACGCTGATCCTTATCTTTAGCGTGAAACTAGTAAATTGATACTCATTCTATTCAATCTATTTTATTTAAAGACACTGATGTATTGTTCACGTTCTAATGATTGAAGATTTATTGATCGATTGCGTTTTCCATTGGAAGCATAGGAAGCATTCCACCTCTGACCCTTCACTTAGATCAAACTGGTAATCTTTAAGTGATCGATCCACATCTATCGATACAAATGGCGGCTAATCCTGCTCGAATGTACGAGAGTATTATCGGAATAGTAGTTCCAGGACTATTGTTGCCGCCCTCTAATTGTTTTCTCTAAACAATGCCATTAATCCAGGAAACAGAACTGCACTTGGTATGTTCGACAAACGTGTTACATCGACTATCCACTCTTATCGATTTTGTTCCACGGCAATTCAATTATTTTGTTATTCTGGAAGTGGACTTCATACGTTCATAATTCATTAACTGTAATATAATGTTCTAGGAAGAAAATGGATACTATTTGTAATGGAACACAGCTACTTTTTGAACCCTCAATAGAGCAAATCAATAGAAATTCTGAGATAAAAGATCCATATAGGCCTAATAGAGCTTGTTCAAATGAGTTGGAGTGGTCTGAGTTCATTGATTCAGAGTGCAGTTCATCGTCCATCAGTAACTAAAAAGCCATGGAAATTCCTCTTTGATAATTTTTTTCATCGAACATTTTATCCGTATTGTAACTGCTATCCATATTCCAGTTACGCTTGATATAGTATTGGAGAAAACTCTTCACCTCCTCTTCATGATCTTTTGAAGGGAGCTAGGCAACAGAAAAGCTCCAAAAAATCAAGCTAATGAACAAAAAATTCGTTCCGGCAGCTGGCGGTCGAAAAGAGTGCATTTCAAATAATGCAATTCTATGATGGCTCAAATCATACGACTTATAATGAGCTATTCAGGGTATAAATTCAAAGGTGCCGTTTTCGAAAAATATCATTTTTGGCATATTATTCGGCATTTTCTCCGCCATTTTTGATTGATTTTTTTCGTTCATGGCTCAAATTGTGAGACATGATAAGGGTATTATACACACAAATTTTCATTTGTAGTGATTTTTCAACATTCTCATCCCCTAATTTCACCCCCTACCCTTGGACTAATTTGGCTGGTTAACGAACTTGACCGAGATATTAACACTAATGATTTTTTTGCAAAATTTGGTCGCTCTCCGACAAGCCCTTCGGGAGTTATCGTGTTAACAAGAATCTGTACATATATATATATATAGAAGATAATTGGGTGGTGAAAGCGAGAAAGTTGTTAAAAAACAATTGAAATTATTTTTCAAATGTCGAAAATAGTCGGAAGATCGTAATTTGGCCTCTCAAGAGTTTCAAAGTAAGAAGAGCGGTATATGCATGAATCATTGTATGTTAAATATTGGAGTTATTGAAGCTGATCGAGATGGATATTCGAGATGCGAACAGCTGGTTATCATAAAATTAGTGAGTTTCACAACAGCGCGTGATTTTTCCGAAGCTACGCTGTCACTTTTAACATTCAGTTGAATGTGTTTGCGTTAGGAGAAGTTTCAATTTCACGCAAAATGACAACGTAGCTATTTCTCGGGTGGAGGGGGTTTTCGTCAACTTAGATTGCGCCGACTATTAAAAAAAACTCGCTCCGGCAGCTGGCGGTCGGAAAGAGTGCATTTCAAATGCAATTCTATGATAGCTCAAATAATATGACTTATAATTTCGAAAAACCCATGGAAACATAATTTTTGGAAAATTATTCGTCATTTTCTCCGCCATTTTTGATTGGATTTTTTTCGTTGATGGCTCAAATTGTAGGGCATAATAGGGGTATTATACACACCAAAAACGATCTAGTTATTGGTCGAATTGTAGTGATTTTTCTAAATTTTCATCCCCTAATTTCAAGCCCTACCCTTGAACCAATTTGGCTGGTTAACGAACTTGACCGAGATTTCAACACTAATGATTTTTGTGCAAAATTTGGTCGCTCTCCCACAAGCCCTTCGGGAGTTATCGTGTTCACAAGAATCTGCACATATTAAATATAAATATATATATAGAGATATATGAATTTGAACGGACATCAAATTCGTGTTCTAGGGACTCGGAAACGTGTAAAAAATATATCACATCATAAATTTTCGATTGTGATAAAAAGACCAATAGTGCATTTTTTTCGAATGAAATGCACTAAAAAGACGTCTAAGTAGAATTTAATGAAATGAAAGGACAGTTTGAAGTTTGGAAATGACATCTGTGTGGCCACGAAACCATGATTTTGTATCAAAAATAGTCAGAAGAATAATTTACAACATCAGTGTGTTTTATCTCATTCTACAACTTTACTATAGATGAGACTTGGGAGTTTGGATGACAAAATTCTAAACCGTTTCCAAACAAGTAAAAATAAGATTCGATATTATATGCTAAATTCATCCCATCATTTCAATCAACTCCATTAATTCATTTATAAAGACAATATCGAGGAAAAAACAGGAGTTGACTCCAAAATAATTGGAAAATGTTGAACTAAAGAATGTCAAGTAACTCTTTGAGTAGTTGTGAAATTGATATTTATCAATAGGTAGTTATCCATAATAAATGAAAAGACAAGATGTCGTCAAACTAGTAAATCAGTGGTTTGACAACAACTTGTCTTTTCATTTATAATGTCAAGTAAGGTAAGATAAGCAAACTCGTTCAAAACATTGATATTCAATTTTCGTTCTAGCTCGAAAAGTTGCAGTAGGGCTGGCTCTGACATCTGAGCAAAGTGATATTCTAGAATCTAGACAATATCACCAGGGTAACAGAAAGATGTGTGATGTAAATGGAGAAAATGGAACATTTTGCTTGCACGTGGGTAGTAAGGCACTAATGGTGCTATTCCCGCATCTACCAACCATTGCAATTTAGCCGAACCGCGACATTAGTTGTGACGTTATTGTGGAATATAATTATTATACTTCACTCTTTGGTCTGAGAATGAGCTCCAAACAAAAGTAGCTTAATATTATTCTCTTCAATACTGTCATCTCGCCTTCTGGGAAATATTGTGGTTCCAATTTATTCTGAAATAGCGGACAAAGAAAGTAATAAAGATATAGTAGAGAAGTGAGAAGAAATTTTAGAAGTATGATGAAGAAGTAAGAGGAAAGTATAGAAGTATTATGAAGGAGTGAGAGAAGAATTTAGAAGGATGGTGGCGAACGTAATCTTCTGGAAGTGGAGTGAATGCGTTTATTCAAATATTGCAGTCATGTTGAAATGACAAGTGATAGATCAAAAAACAATAACTTGCTTTTCAAACCGATTGGAAAACAGTGTCCATTGAGGATTGAATAAACAGGCCCATTATTATTATTACATGAAATGAGAGAATTTTCTCTAAACGATCATTACGGGCCTACAATTATACAGAGTGAGAATTCGACTTTGATTCAAGTAAATATAATTTTATTGGAATAATTTTGAAAAGGCGACCGCTGATTGAGAACAAGTACGTATTAATGTTGATTTACCATCTTGATTTTGATGTTCATTACGCCAATTGAAAAATACAATTTTGTTCGCTGGGAAGAAAAACAGTCAACTGAAACTTTTTCAATTACTGGATCAGTCACATAAACGAAACCTCAATGAGCTCAACAAAACTGCTTGAAAGTTGGCATGAAATTGATTCAACTTGAACTGATAGGATAGAAGTTTAACAAAATCGACTGAAATCACTGAGTTCAATAGAATTTGTAATGGAATAAGACTCTCATCCAATCCAATACTGTCTTTAAAGTCAGTATGGTTTAATTTGAACCTACTGAATAATCAATATTGATTAATCTCATCCAATAGCCTACTTGAGCCCACTGCATTTGATCTCTCAATTTCTTCCACAAATAAATATTTAGGTACTTATATTGGATTTCTTGATGGTTTGAATAGTCTACGGAAAATAAAAGAGAGACGAAGAAACTTTTACTACTTCTCCATCTCTCTAGAGTTATTCTCTATGCTGTGCGGTCTACTCGACCTATTGAGAAGGAAGCTGCTTAAGACTGTTGAGAGTTGAGCTACATCACGATAACTTGGGATCAGACTCTGCTGCAGTATAATCGTCAAATATTTGATCAACAACTTATTTGCCAAGAAGCTCGCTTCAACTCGCTTTGATCTTCAGAATGAAATCAACTAGAAGCTGAAACACGAGTATAAGCCGGGCATTTAGATTATTTATTTTACTCAATGAAACTTCTTTCTTATCATATAAATTCCAGCTCTTGTTCAAATTTGTAGCTTATTATAAATCATATACCGTACAAGAGAGGGGTTGGCAATTGAATTTTTTAATAATATTCATGAGCAAAAGGATCAGGAATGAGCTACTAAAGAGCTTACCAGATCAGATAATCAATTATCAAATATATTGATAGAATTCAAAACTCGACTTAAATACTTCAATGTGGAGCCTTATACAAAGGTATTTGAGAATACTGGATTATTTTAAACAATATCTCTACTATCTGTTACGTGTTACAAATCTATCTTCGAAATAACTAAACTTGAAGATTGAACAATTCATTCATTTTGATCATCTCTATTAACAGTCACGTTACTTTCTTCGAATTGATTCTGGAAATGGAGAAACTCATTCATTTTGATCACCTCTACTCACTGGTACAATACTATCTTCGAAATAATTTATCTGGGAAATTGAATAATTCATTCATTTTGATCACCTTTTCACTCTACTAATTGTTATAAGTTACAATACTAGCTTCGACGTAACTAGTTTTGAAAATTGAGAAACCCATTCATTCTGATCACTATCATTGATCCATTACTTTGAGAGACGGGCAATAACAAGAACAAGACATCGGAGGAGGATGGCGTTAACTCCAGACACATTGCTTTGAATCGTTGTGAGTGACGTTGGATTTTCCTGCGAATTTTCTCAATCATGAAGACAGAGGAGAGAGAGAAACTGCACATTCCGTTCGATTTTCCGAATGATCTCATTCGAAGAAACTCTGATTGTGCTGAGAAATAATTTCACGCGTCATTGACTGGATAGCAACTCAAAAATGAATCGCCACTCTCTGACAATCAAAATCATTAATTTTCTTCGAACGAATTCATTCTCTTCTTGTCATATAATATTCAGAGCATAATATCAATTCTTCAAGAATATCCATCAATAATTTCTTCAACACCTATAATTTTACTCATTGTATATCCAAGCATTTTTCTCACTTTGTTATTAGGGCTGCTCATGTATAATAAAGCATTAATGAGTACATTAATGAGCAGTACCCTTCAAAATAAGTTCGTTTTCTATTCAGATTGCTTCTTACTACAGTATTCGTAGTAGTATATAACAAACTGTACTTGTGATAAAATATTGGTAGCACTGGAAGCTACTGTGAGTTTAATGGCAAAGTGGTCCTTCTGTTTTTTATTTATACCTGCTTTTTTTCTAATGTATTTTGTCTGCAATGTCATTTTTATGAATGAGAAGAGAATAACCTACCTGCTGAGTGCTAAAGTTTCATGGTGAAGTGTCACTTTGTTTTTAAATGTAATTGTTTACTTTTCATAACCTACAAATATTACCATTGCGAAAGCTGATCAATGTGTTTGATTGCACTGTTTTGAACTTTGAGCTCCTTGCCTGCAACTTGACAGATTAAATTTACCCCAAGTGCTTTCTGCTCGGCTTTATGTCACAGTGCATCCCAAGTAACTGTCTAGCCTATTCTACCTGTTGCTATCTATTAACAGAGTAGGAGTGCTTATCTAATCATCATTGGATTGTTTTGATGATAGCTGTTCGGACTCATTCACAGCTCTGATAATTGGCGATTGTTATTGTCGATATAAGTGTTGTTGGTGGGGTCTTCAAGTGTAAACAATGTTATCTCCTCGCTGCGGTGAAAATGAGGCGATCTTCACTTTCTCCGGATGAACAGTGATAAAAGCCACCTGTTTTTCTAACAAGAACTTAACTTTGGATATATTCTCATCTACTCACTGTTCAAGTGAAGACATTCAACTTTTCTGGTGCTTCCAAGGATTCTTTAAATATTGAAAAATAAAATAATATACTGAACAATTAATTTTGTCTAGTTAATATGATACTTATTGATAAGGACTAATTATCAGGATTTCCGCTCCTTTCTTTGTTGTTGTTCATATGTTCTAATTACTGTTGTTTGATAAGAGCAAGGAAGAAGTAGTTTTAGGAATTTTGATAAGTCTCTTCCACTTGATTGAATGTACTTTTTTGTTTTTTTTCTAAGAGTATAATCTATGGAGATCAACTTCTGATATTTTTAATTGGAGCTTCAATTCTATTGCTTTATATTATGCATTAACTCATATTATTTGTGTTGAGATTAAGATTGAGCTTCAGAAATTTGAATATAACGCTCTATATTCATTTTTGCTATTAATTCAAGTCTCTATTAAATGAAATTAATCTTCGAAAATAATACGGTATTTGATAGTTTTCAATAAGATTATTATCTTGCTGTTGCTCTTTCTCTTTAGGGTTTTCCAATATTTTATTTTTGACTTCCTAATAATAGTTTATTGTTCAATTTATTGTTTGCCATAGTGTATAACCCTGGTTTTCAAAAGGTAATTAATAATGTCAATCTTGATAAATTTCACCACTAAAAAGCGTAAGCCAGGAGTTATTCTTGATGGGTACAAATACAGAATGGCGAATAGGAGTAGTGAACATATATTGTGGAGGTGTTTGGACAAATCTTGTTCAGCCTCTCTAAAAACAGATTTTGGAAAATCATCTGTTATAGCCACATTGGGGGAACATAATCATCAGCCACCTATGCCAGTACCAGTAATTGATGAGTTGGGGGGTAGTCAAGGGTCTGTGTCCGGGGATAATGTCCGGGTCAATGTAGAGTTGAATGAGATGAATGTCTTGAATTCGGATGTTGGATCCTTCAACTCGGATATTGATATGATGGATTTTGGAACACAAACAGAATTCTGGGTGGGTGAAGATTGCGGAGTTCAAACTGAGCTTTCTTGTGAGACAGGAGTTCCTGAATTGGTGTCTCTTGATAGAGATGTTGGAAATGTAATTGATTGTAACACCTGCAAGCAGCTTAATATTACAATTGGGCTCAGGGAATCAACAATTTTTCATCTCAACCAGAACAATAATGGACTTTATATTTAAGTAGAGGAATTGGAAGCTAGGTTGCAGGACTGTGAGAGGCAGATTGCCGAGCTGGATAAATTGAATAGGGAGTTGGAAGTAAAATATAATTCTCTTTTGAAAATGAATGTGAATAATCCTACTCACTTTTCAAAGAAAGTTATTTTGAGAAATGGATTTACTGAACATTTTTCTGGTTTAAATAGTTATGGCTCTCTCTTGTTGTTGGCTGACAGTCATGAGAAGGGTATTCTTGATATGATAACATATCATTCAGGGAATCAATCACATTTGAGAGCATCCAGTTTTGTTTATTCGGGTGCTCCCATGCAGCATATCTTAGATGAGGCCATGCAGTTTAGTGAGATATTGAAGGATGATGAGAATTGTCATGTTTTTGTGTTGGGAGGGACTAATTCTTTTCGAGAGTTCCATGATCAAAGTTCAGTTCATTATTTTATCACTTCTTTGAAGCTCTTCATAGAAAGGAATAGTGAGAAAAGGATCATCTTAAGCACTATACCATATAGGTATGATTTGAATCACGATTCATCAATTAATTTTCTTATTAAGTTGGCCAATAAATCTATAAGAAATCTCTGCAGACAATACTCATTCAAATATGTAGAGCTATGGGACTTTCCTCGGTCTATGCATACAGGTCATGGCTTGCACTTGAATAAGGCAGGAAAAATTGAACTTGTTTCTCGGTTGGAAAGGATTCTGGCAGATATTCCAGTAAGTGCTGTTGCAGAGGGAGTGCTATATGAGGAAGCTGTTACGTGCATCTCAGAGAGTTCAGTCTTATGTTCTTCTCCATTGGTTGAATTGCCTGCTGATTGTACTGCTAGCTCTCCATTCCAGGATGTATCAAATTTAACAGGTATTACTTTTAATTCAGGAAATGGTGAAAAGCAGTCTGATGGGCATATTGGTGAACTAGGTATGCTGGGCTCTGAGGTGAGTTTGAATCTTTCTCCTGCGCCTAATTGCATGAAGAAACAGTATTTTTAGGGTAAGCCCGAGTTCTGGGAGATGATTCTTTAGTGGGGGTGACAGAGAATGATAATCTTATTGGTGGTAAAACTGATCCCTTTATCATGAGTATTAATGTAAGAAGTCTTTCTGCTAACATTGACAAACTTCAAGTTGTTCTGGATAGTTTGGATTTGCAACCTTGCATTTTAACTATATGTGAGCATTGGCTCTCCAGAGATTCTAGTTTTGTTGCCAACTGTTTGAGGAATTATTCTTGCGTTTCCATTTACCATAGAAAGAACTCTAGATTTGGTGGGACATGTGTACTTGTAAAAAATGGTATGAGAGCTAGGCCTATCCAGTCAGTTGAAAAGCAGTCAGTTGACAACGAATTTGAAGTGTCTGCTGTGGAGGTGGAACTCTGGATTAACGGTAAGATGACAAATGTTAAGGTTGTGGCTTTTTATAGAAGTCCTAGTTCAAATGTTGGTGAATTTCTTTCAAAACTAGACTATTTTTTAAAAAGAATTACATCTGGTATTGGAATTGGGAGAGGGAAGGTTTTCATTTGTGGGGATTTTAATTTGGATCTACTGCGTGTTGAAAATGATGTATGTCAGTTTTTAAATATTTTGGAATCTTACAATATGAGACCTTTATTTCTTCAGCCAACTAGAGTTACATCTCACACTGCGTCCTGTATTGATAATATAATCACTAATGTCAACCAAAATCTCATTAAGGGTCAGGTCAAGGATCTGAATATTTCTGATCACTGTTCTCTTCTCTTATGGGTGGATGCAGATCTCAATCTTCCTAGGCGCTTCATTTCTACTAGATGTTTGGGAAGTTCGGAGAGGTTGAAGTTGTTTCTGTCAACTTTGAGAGGTGCAAGCTTTGAGCATGTCTTCGATGGTAAGAAAAATGCATACAATTCCTTTCTACAGGTATTTCTTTATAATTTCTTTGAGTGTTATCCTCTTCGAACATTCTATGCACCTATGAAATCAAAAGGAGGTATGGGCTGGATTACTAAGGGTCTTCAAGTCTCTATCAAGAATAGGAAATGCATGCTAGATCAGAAGAAAATTAATCCTAGTCCCACATTACTGAGCTACCTCAAAAAATACGAAAAAATTTATAAGAAAACAGTCTTGCTAGCTAAGAAGTTATATAATGATGGATTGTTGAAGGAGGCTGAGAACTATGGTAAAGTGATGTGGTCTATTATCAGGGAGAATAGTGGAAGAGATGTTTGCTTGAAAACATGTCCTGAGGTTGAATTGGAGGGGCATATAGTCAAGGATCCCAAAGTCATTGCAGATAGCTTCAATAGTTATTTTTGTCATGTTTCTGATGCCTACAAGAGAAATTCATCTATTTTGCATTCTGAACAGTTTGTTAGAAAGGTAAGAACGTCTACAAATCAATTCCAATTTCATACAGTTAGCATATCTTATATTAAAGGTGTAATCAGAGGTCTTAAAAACGGGTTCTCATCTGGTTGGGATGAGATTCCGGTAAATTTAATTAAGTCTTCTTTGGATATTATAGCTTGCCCTCTGACCCATATTGTTAATTGTGTTCTCTGTACAGGTGTCTTTCCAAGAAAACTGAAGTATGGAGAGGTGATACCTATTTTTAAAAATGGAGATTGTTCCCAAATATCTAATTACAGGCCTATTTGCATACCTCCAGTATTCTCTAAGGTGATTGAGAGAGCTGTTTATGACCAGGTTATTTCATATTTGGAAGAGAATGGCCTTATAGACCCCTATCAATTCGGTTTTCGAAAGAGTAAATCGACCAACATGGCTGTTTATCAATTGGTGGACCATATCTTAAACATTATGGATGAATCTGAAAGAGCAATGGGCATCTTCTGTGATTTATCAAAGGCTTTCGATTGCGTTGATCACAGCATACTGTTGATGAAACTGAAGCATTATGGATTTGATAGTACATCATTATCGTTTTTCCAATCCTACCTAGCTGATCGCTTCCAGAGAGTTAGAGTTTGTGATGGTGAGGGTAGGCATCATGTGTCGGAATGGTCAAGAGTGATAGCTGGAGTGCCTCAAGGCTCAGTATTGGGTCCTCTTTTATTCATTATTTACGTCAATGACTTACCTTTGAACGTGACTTGTGCCAGAACGTTACTTTTCGCGGATGACACAACAGTGATTATGAGGGGTAATAATAATGATGATCTATTCAGTAAAAGCAGGCAGGTGATGAATGATCTTAATATTTGGTTTAGGGTCAACGGTCTGAGCTTGAATTTGTCTAAAACAGAGGCAATTATCTTTAAAACCTTGGGACCAAATAACTACGACACTCTTGAAAATTTTGATTTAGGCTCTGGAATAAAATTGAAAATTTCTAGGGTTAAAAAGTTCCTAGGTATATGTGTAGATGATAGATTGAAGTGGAAGGAGGAGTCCATTATATTGTGTGGAAGGCTATCGAAAGTACTGTATATTCTTAGAAGGTTGAGAGATGTTGTAAATCTTCCCACATTGTTGGCAGTGTTTCAGTGTTATTTTATGTCTCTGATAAGGTATAGTGTTTTGTTCTGGGGTGGCTCTGCATTGAGAGATAAAGTTTTCAAAATTCAAAAAAAAGCATTGAGAATAATTTTTAGATTGGGCTTTAGGGAGAGTTGTAGAGCTCATTTCAAGAGTAATCAAATTCTTACTGTACCTGCTCTTTATATCCTACAGGCCCTCACCTATTACCTATCTGATAAGGCTCGTCATGCTAGAGATGTAATTATGCATAATCATCATACAAGAGGGCGTGGTATCACTTTGAGGTTCCCTTCTCATAGGCTGAGCTCATTAGAGAGAGGACCGCATTATATGGCCATAAAATTATTCAATTGCCTAACAACTGAATTGAAAGAGATCAGGAATGTCAAACAGTTTAGAAAGTTGCTAAAAAATGTTTTACTTATCTCCTCCCCTTATTCACTCACAGAATTTTTAAATGATAATAATTGAAATTTCTTAGATAAAATGCTTACATGTTAATTTAAATTTTGTTTGTATTGTGATATTATTTGTTTAGTCGTACTAGTATGATATTGTATCGTGTATTTTGTAGGTTATTGCATGCTTTATGACGTTGTTGTATGTGGGCTGGGTCATTGACTCCAGCTCACTGTATCAATGATTAAATAAATAAATAAATAAATATCGATTCAATAATCAATTATTATAAATTCAATACAGTAATATCAAATTGGAGTAATGATAATAATAATTTATTAGTGTGATTATTACACCACGAAAACTTCATTACCTGTTTCTATCAGCATGGAAACACAATTTTACGTAATTAATGTAATAAATTTCCAGGCGCCTCATTACTGAGACTTCAGCTTTGAAGAAGTTGGGCTTTCTAAGTTGTAACATCTCTCATGTTCATGCCTACATTTATAATGGAGTAACTGAATACCTGCTAAGAACAAGCATTAAACGAAAATCTCATTTCTGAGGTTTAAAATGTGTGAGCTTGGATATTTGAACTTGAGATTTCACATAAAAATCAGTCGAAGAAGGGTAAAATAGCGATTTTTCATTATAGATCTGATAATATATCGTTTAACTTATAAATTTCAAATCAATATTATTTAAAAAAATATGAGAATGAAATTTATTGGGAATCCAAAAACAGTAGTGCTTTCCGTCCAAACACACATCGAAATACACATTTTCATGATATCACACAAGATCCAAATACTTCTAAATATTATATTACTTAATCACACCGACAACTTCTTTTTATTTTGAAATTTTATTTGTTGAATATGGCAATCATTCAACTGCATGCGAGTAAATCATGAAAAATTGAACGAAAAGTTCCATTTCAAAGGAATCATGTTTGGTTCAAATAGCAAAAGTTGTTAATGCAGTTTCCTAGTTTTATTACTCAATCTTTATATCGGTATTGATTATCAACTATCAAACGATTCATAACTTTCAAGCGAGAGAGTACACACACAAAGTTCATGAGCCATGCGGTACTGAAACGTCTTTGTCCAGTACCATATAAAAAGGCTTGATACTAAAAACGAGATCGGCTCCGTTACAATAAAGCCACACATAAATATATAGTCAGCGATATCAATAAGCCGTAATAAAAGTTTATAACCCGAATGAAATGACAACAAAACTGATTCAGCCCAATTTTCTTGTCTTGCACACTTTTCAAAAAGCTCACTGACATCATAGCTACGTGATGGGTTTGTTTGTCACGCGAGTCAAGGTTCCGGGAGGGTGGGGGGATGGGGATCTCTATCAAAATGTGCGACACACACCAAAGACCTGTACTATTTAATAAAAAAGTTGTTAGAACGAGCAGAAAAAGTTTGTCATAAAATTGCGAGAAGGCAGCAGGCAAAGCGAGTGAAACTTGTGATATGGATTTATGGTGAAGTAAAAAGTTGTATTGGAATAGGAGACGGCGGCGGCGGCCTTGTAGTCTGTCCAAGCAAAGAAGACATTCTTACAAGATGGGAAAATGACTCCAGCTCGGTCAATATTGGTTCAAAAATTATGATTTTGATTTTAAATTGTAGGAAACATTCTGTTCTACAATTTGAAACCAAATTAATGATTTTTGAACCAATATTAACCGAGCTGAAGTCATTTCCCCATCTTGCCAGAATGTCTTCTTTGCTTGTACAGACTATATCTGAGATGAGACGTATTTTCTTGAGGGGAGGGTGAGAGGGTATTTCGGGAAAGCTCAGACTGTTTTTCGAGGGGCGGGGTACGATTTCGGGACAGAACGAACGAACGAACGGGAAATAGTTGTGGAGTTTTGGTTGGAGACGGGGCAGATCATTTGGACCCCTCGGCGCCAAAAAACAGTTGAAAGGGGGTGGCGGTGAGCCTCAGTCAGACTCCCTTCAGCTACAGTCCCCAACCATTTGTCTTTTGCGAGGGGGATAGCCGAGGGGCGCCGAATTATGATTCCCCCTCCTCACAACCAGCAACTAACTGCAACTCAACGTAGTTGCAATTCCTGTCAAGTGAGGCCCTCAGGCCCCGCTAATGTTCTCATTAATAACCAGCCTCAAATGCGCCCTCTTGTTTTCCAGATTAAAACGTTAAATAATACGAAAAGAGCCCAGTAATGCCGATTTTGTTTCCGGCCTTTGTAACAGCGGGACCCTCTTCGAAACCTGACACTGTGAAACTGAATCGTACAACTGGGGGTAATCATATTATACTAAGATAACTTCCTACTAAAAATACCAAATATTCCTTTTTTTATGCTCGATCCCACAAGTCGAAAGTTACATCACAATCAAGTATGACTATTTTTCAAACGTTCCACAACAATGAAACGTGAATTGCACAACATGTGCTGGACACAATTCCCATAAAAATTAATAGAAATTAAAGCCCTTTGTTGAAAGTTAAAGCCTAGTGATTTCCTCGCTTTTTTGTATTTTTCCCTTCTCGTTGGTGATAGGGAACATCTGTACTCAGCAACCACAGTTTCTGATGTTGAATATGAGAAGTTGAAAAAGTCTCATAGGAGGCAGTAGCTATAAAAAATACTGAATATCATTGAATTCAAGGCTTTATTATACTGGGAAGAATGAATAATATTGTAGTTGGTTTCGAATAAGTTTATATCCGATTCAAGCTGGAAGTCCAGGATCAAAATTTCATACAATCATTACTCGAAAAATAAATACAAATAATACTAGTATTATTGTGCATTATGAGTCACTAAGCTCAACAAATTGACGTCTGTGTTCTTACATGAAACGAGCCTATTGTAGCTTACGTAAACGAGTTGCGCGGTTTCATTAAATTTGTCTTGTTTTGTACGATATAAAAACTACCACCCTGGTTATAGAATCCTGATTAAAAAATAAATGATAAAATAGCAATTCAAAATGAATTTTTATCGAAAGAGATATATTCTCTCTACAGCTCTATTGACTTGAATACATGATGAATTCCTAATTCAACATAAAAAGTAAATAAATCTGTGAATTAGATGCTATTTATTACGTGTATCTGAATATGTAAACAATAATAAAACACTATTTGATTTGAAAATTGAAAAACTTCAATGTTAATTTTCCCCTTTGAAACATTATCATTAACTGATTAGATGTTAATTATTCACGTAGGCTATATTTCTATCTGATGCAATTTTGATGAGCTGTATTCCAACAACTTTGTGTTTCACTGTGTTGAACTATATTTCTCTTTTGTGTTTCAGGTATGAAACACAATCTATCTATTCATTTTTGCAGTCGAAAAGCAATCAGCAGATAAGTAGCAATAATGATTATCAATTTCACATTTTCATTTTCTCACGACTCAGTAATAATTATATTTTTACTGTCTGCTACCATTGTTATTAAATCATCAGTTATGGAAAAAGTATATCGGAGAGTAACGTCATAAGAAGCAGTGATGAATAAAATCGACTAGGGGAAAATTCAATAAGATCTTGATTATGCATTATTGACAGTCATCCATGCATGTTATTGCATTATGCACATCTTGTAATTTATTATTAATCCAATAATTATCAATGAATAATACTATTCGTAATATAAAAAACTGTATTATCATTCAGCTTTGAACAGAAGCCTCTCAATTTCCTGTAGATGAAATCTTTCTGACGTGGAATTTTCAATTTTCAACACCTGAATCTATTCAACATCAGCATTGAAATGAAAAATATTGGAGAGATGTATTCACATTTTCAAAAGAAAACTGACAAGTTGTCCTCACTTGATTGAAGAATCCTTTCAAGACTTTTACTCACATGAATCACAGGCTACATCAAAAATTTGTATCTGTATTGCCAGCGTATTACTGTTTGACTTGTCGCATATCAGTCCCCAGAGGCTCTGCTCGTGATATGGAGAAACGAAAATGCGAATATCACATGCGCACACAACAAATGACTCTCATTTCTCATAACCCCTCTACAGTTTCCCTTTTGTTTATTACACTTCAAGGATTTTCTCCTTCTATTCTTGTGATGCTTCTTCCATTTGATTTATCAAATGTAATTCACATGCCTCCAGGATGAAAAATTTCACGTGTTGGATACACTTCTGAGTTTTTCTATTCTCATTATCTATTTGACTTATACAGGGTTCGCCAATGAAGTGGGACGATTTGAATAAGCAACAGGCTGTTTAAGAAATTGTATTATTGTAATTATTTCATCAAAAATAGAAAGTAGAAATGTAGCCATTTAGTGTACAATAAGTGAAAAATCATTTTTTGAATCCATCATCCTCCAAATGTCTTCCATTGGAATTCATGCACCCCTGCAGCCGGGCCTGGAAGTTTAACATGGCATTTCGCAGCATAGGTATTGAGTGGTATTCGTCCAATCTCATCTCGAATCCGTTGTTTTAGAGCTGGGATAGTTGTGGGTGGATCGCTTTGAAAACCTATAATTTTTAAGTAGCCCCATAGAAAAAAGACATAGGTTGATAAATCTGGAGAGCGAGGGGGCCAGGGATATCCCCGTTCCGAGAAATGACGCGGCTTGGAAACAAAACATTCACAGCATTCATGGCAATTCTTGCAGTGTGGCTTGTTGTCCCATATTGTTTGTTCATTCAATGGAAAATGGGCGAGTTCTGATGTAAGAAAGTTATGAATCATTTCGATGTAACGAACAAAGTTAAAAGCCACAGCAAATCTACCCATTTATTTCAGGCCCGGCTGCAAAAGTTCATAGATTTCAATGGGGGACATTTTGAAGATGTTATATTCAAAAAAATTATTTCTGACTTATTGTACACTAAATGGCTAAATGATTATGATGAAAAAATAACAAAAATACAATTTCTTAAACAACCTGTTGTTCATTCAAATCGTCCCACTTCATTGGCGAACCCTGTATATAAGGTCTATAGAAAGGTTTCATGGTAGCTGCATTGATACCCAATTGGGCTTCATTGATAGTGCTTCTTTTTGATAGCACTATAGCGGCTCGTTTTCACGAAACGGGTGAAGTGCTCGTATCTTTTACAGTACAGCACTTCACCTGTTTCGTGGGCACGAGCCGCTAGTGATTGATAGGCGTAATTAGGACTGAGAAAGGGATATGTTCCCGATTCTAGTAGCTATATAATAGAATTTTTACAATAAATATCACAATTCAAGTGAAAAAAGATTCTGCAATATCATGCCAATTCTTAAAAAATTGCATTGTTCCCTAGGTACATTGACAATAATTAACGTTACGTTTTTAATCAATAAGATAGTACGACTAGCAGTCCAACCTTTTTTGACTACTATCCATACAATTATTCTTGATTAAAAAGTAATATTATTGTAAGCAGTTTTGATGGAAAATTCATTCCATTCAAGACAATTAACGGATGAGTATGATCTGTGTATTGTCATATGTCAATTTACGGATGACGGGACAATATGATCTGTCGAAGTTTTAAAGTTGTACTGGAATCAATTGAATTCCACGGTCTTGGCATGACGTTATCTGATGAAATCGAGGCACGCAGGTCTCTATAACTGAGGTCCATCTGATGACGTAATCTCACGACGGTTCAATTTTGGATTGGATTCTTGCGCAATATAGCCTAAATATTGTTGCAATGTACGTCTTCATCAGCAGACAATTAGTGTCAACAGTGTCATGACAGTAAACAAGGCACAATATGAAGCTGGACATGCATCTGGCTCCGAGTTTCCCATAACAAGCAGCTATAGTCTGTCCAAGCAAAGAAGACATTCTGGCAAAATGGGAAAATGATTCCAGCTCGGTTAATATTGATTCAAAAATTATCAATTTGGTCTTGAATTGTAGAAAAGGTTCTGCTCTACAATTTGAGACAACATTCATAGTTTTTTGAACCAATATTGACTTAGCTGGAATCATTTCCCCATCTTCCCAGAATGTCTTCTTTGCTGGACAGACTATAGAAGGGTTAGAATTGTTGCCAAGAATGTTTCAATATTGGAAATGACTCTCAGTCATTCGATAGGCTTTCCGAATCAAAGCCGGGTGGTGGCTTAAGATAAGAAAGGGATGTGACAGAAAGTACTGGGGAAAAATAGGAAAGAGATGCCGATATGAAAAGTTTTGTGTGAGAAGTGAGAAGAAACTCAACAAAGTTGCGATAAAAGTTTCACTAACATTCGTACAGTTACCCTCATTGGACAACGTCTAAGTTGAAAGATTTCTGGTGACATGTTTGCACATGTCAGTGAACTAATCAATCACAACGCACCCTCCCTCGTGTAAGATATCTTACAGAGATAACCCTCACTGCAGTCAGTTGATGAGTCAGTCTTAGTGATTTCTGTTTTTGTTCTGTCTGTTATCTGTTATAGTCCAAGCAAAGAAGACATTCTGGCAAGATGAGAAAGTTACTAAAGTTACTCGGTCAATATTGATTAAAAAAATACTATTCTGGTCCACAGATTGTAGATCAGAATGTTTCCTAGAATATGGGACCAGATATGAATTTTTTTAATCAATATCGACCGAGCTGTAGTCATTTACCCATAATGCCAGAATGTCTTCTTTTATTGGACAGACTATACCAAGTCGATCTTCAGAAGCGCTTGTTGTGAGACAAGCTTCAATTAGAAGTTCCAGAATAATAGGGCAATTCTGTTAAATTTATTAATTGTTATTATAAAACAATTCTATTTATGTTATTAATTGAATAATTACAATCAAGTGAGGAATTGAATAATTGACTACAAATAGGCCTTAACTATCAGACACAGTAAACAATACTAAATTTTTAAAAATTGTGAATTAACCTGTATTATGAATGTATTGGAGATTAGACTTGAGATGAAAATATGTTTTTTCCTAGACTTGGCAAGAAGATGGGGCAAAGTAACAGGTTAGTGGACTGGTTAAGAGACCAGAGGGTAGGTTGGAAAAAGGCCAAAGAACTTTTTTTATGTTTTTCACATTCCGCTAGGATTCAATAGACTACAATAATGTCTTGGAAATTTATTATTTTTCGAGTAACATGTATTGATATAAAGATGTTATCCAAGGGGGAAAACTGTTTGGAAGTGATATTATATCGAGCGTTATATTCATGGACGATGAATGAATACGACATGAAGTCTGCTCCTCTAAAGCATATACTGCTCATATATGACTGATTGAAATAAAAGAGAAAAACTAATACAAGAAAACATGATACAAGTTTAAGTTATATTTTACTGGCTTAAATTAGTTCATTTGATCATCCAAACCTCAATTTCAATATTTTTTAAAAGAACTTGTTCACTCTCAATCCTCTTACAAGGTTTCTAAAGAAATTCTTATTGGATTTAGCATTGTTATGTGTAATTTCCTGAACTTCAAAACTGTTGAATTTTTCATTTTTCCTGTTATAGTTTGCCATTGGAAAGCAGAAACCTCTCCTCGGCTTTCAACTTGTATGAAATTGTCTGCATCTGAAGACTTCCACATTGGATGATTAATTGAACAAAGTTAGGATATGAATATTTCCTCATACATCACAAGCACCAATTATTAAAACAAACAATAGCAGATATTCGACGAATTGTTTTGCAGATATAATCTGTCCAAGCAAAGTATACATTCAAGCAGGATGGGAAAATGACTCCAGCTCGGTCACTATAGGCTCAGAAGTTATAAATTTGGTCTCAAATTGTAGAGCAGAATGTTTTCTACAATTTGAGATTAAACCTGTAATTTTTGAACCCAAATTGACCAAGCTGGAGTCATTTTCTCCACCTTGCCAGAGTGTCTTCTTTTCTTGGACAGACTATACCCTGTAAGGGGTTTTTGAGAAGAGATTTAATTTGAACTTTTCCTCGTTTATCTCTATCTCACTAGCGGCTCGTGCCCACGAAACAGGTGAAGTGCTGTACAGTAAAATATACGAGCACTTCACGTGTTTCGTGGGTACGAGCAGCCAGTGCTCTATCTAACCAATTATAGACGAGGAAAATAAAGAATTTATTAAAAACGAACAGAGCCGTAGCAACAAGGGATAACGAAAATTTCAACTTCCCAGCGTTCACAACTATTTTGCAAGGGGATTTCAGGTGAAAAATGCTGCGGAATTTGTTAGACCAGTACGAAATAAAGCAGGAAAAGTATCACTTTGCCGAGTGGCCGCTCGCTGCAGATTCACGGTCGATTTGTCTTCCAACACACGAGCGCAGTAATTTTTAATTTTCAGCTTGCTAAGCTCCATAAAACTCGGATTGCAGCTAGGCACAGCTGCCCCAACAGGTTGTTGTTATTTGGACTCCTGCCAACAAATTTTCAACTGTTCCTCAGCGTAGTGTAGTCTGCCCAAACGAAGAAGACATTCTGGCAAGATGGGAGAATGACTCCAGCTAAGTCAATATTGTTTCAAAAATTGTAAACTTGGTCTCAAATTGTAGGAAACATTCTGATCTACAATTTGAAATCGAATATTTATTTTTTGAAACTATATTGACGGAGCTTGAATCATTCTCCCATCATGCCAAAATGTCTTCTTTACTTGTACAGACTATACTATCGAGCCAGGGTTGGGCGGAGGCTTAACTCTGCCTTCTACCCTGCTTTCTGATAGTTGAATAACTTCCATATCTTCGTATAACATACATCATAGAATAAACAATGTATTTAGATACTGAAGTTACACCTATCCAAGTATTAGTGAGTGATACGGGACGATTTCCACAGGAAGGATTAGACATCCAGCTTCAAAAGCAGATTACCCAGGCTGATGGGATCAGATCAGGCCTGTGCTGTTGTGATTTTTGGCAAGTTTAAGGCGCTTAAGCCGCGACGATTTAATCAATGAGACGGCTGACACTCAGACGGTGATACGAGATCAGTTAGTTAAGTTGTAAGTTGAGTGAGTTGTTCAGAGAGTATGGTGCAGTGTATGCTGATACTGATAGGGAGTTGATACTGATTTTCAGTGGAGTATGAATAAAGAAATAATTTACACTTTTATCAGAGGTGTTGTGAAACGTATCCATAATTTAGGTAAGTGAAAACAAATGTTGTCAAATCTACAAAGTTTATTTAAGATATCATACTTAAGTTTCAATGCTCAGGGCATCGTCATCAGTGGAAAACTGAGGCTTTGAAAATTCCAAATTTCAGTTTTAGGTTATTGTAGAGTTTCTTCTGATGTACTAGACTTGCACTTTTAATAAAATTTAGAAGAAATAATTAGTCACAGTGCTCGAAAGTCCTAACCTTGAAGATAAAGACTGAATGAGAGTAATAGAATAACAATAATATCTATACACTTATGGATTCCTTCGAATATAGAATATCAACTCATATAAAAAATAATGCAATTATCAAATTAACTTCATTTCAAAAATATCACTTGAAAAATGGATAACCCCGGACTAATTATTAGAGCTATTCAAAATGGATACAGAATGCACAAGAAATTGATGGAGCAACCTTACAATAATGAACTGAAACAATGTTACACAAGCTGAAGGAACATTCTGAGCAAAATACATTGAATGTGTCGATTATAAAATAACCAATGTCTCTTAAGAAGTGATTGTTTAGACGGAGAAGACCACACAGCAAAGGAATGAAACATTGAAACTTGGTAGAATGTACGGTGTTTCAATACTTAACTTGGACGTAATAAATTGGGATGAACTGAATCCAATAAAGTGTTATTCTAATAAATTTAAAGAATATTCAGCTGATTTTAGTATTCAATTTAAAACAATAAGAAGGTTCTGTGTTTGAAACAAATATAAAAATCCATATGTACTGACACTGATGATTATAGTTTTCTGGTCACCTAACATCATACCAATCCTTAGATAAGAAAATTTATTATTCATGCTGTATAGAATAAGAATACCTACACACTTTGAACAATTTAAAACGTTTCACAATTTTATTTTCTAACAATGTAATTGATTTCTAACACAATTATCTGTCCAAATAACATTTTTTTAAAATAAAGTCCTGAACGTTCACTTTGTTTTGTACATCATATTTCATTTCACGAATCTCATTAATTAATTTCTTGTACGAGTGGACAGTGTCGGAATTAATTTCACTAGACACAGGGATAAGCAAATTAGTTTACATCATGCAATCCAATCTACACAAAGAGAACACCAGTGTATGTTTCAAGATGAAGATGATATGCTATTCCGTCCGGTAGGCACAGCCTGATATAATTCAGTTCACACGCAGAGCTAACACGTCTAGATGGAGTTATTTGGACAAAAGGAGTCCAGTGCAAATATCCTGACATGAGCTGCCTCAAAGCCAAGCGACAAATCGAATTTGTCCCCAGCTTGGAGTGAGTCTTGTCGACCGCCTTGTTGCCAGACTACACCACACAACACGTGCATACACATTCCCTCTTTGTCGAAATTATGATTCAAGTATTCTCATCTGGGCAACATAGTGATAATATTGTAAGGCCGGTATTACACGGTAATATTTTCATTATCTCTATACATAAAAGCGAAATGGCACTGATTCATTCATTCATTCATTTATTCATTCATCACCAGAACTAAAAATCCACTGAACCGAATGCGTTCAAATTTGGCAGGCATGTTCTATTAGACGTTTAGACGCGCGCTAAGAACGGGGTTTAAAAACTTTTCAAGGATACGCCAAATATTTTAGTTTTTCTAGAGTTTTTCGGCGTTCTCCTCATTTTTTCGAGAACAAATCGGTAGAAAATGTTGATATTTGGTAGGCAGGTTCAAATGAGGTCTAGAAATTTTGTGTTAAAATATTTTTGCAATCCGTTCAAGAGTACGCCAGTAATCCCTTTTTCAAAATTGTAAATGTATTGCGGGTTGCATACCTTTCGCCTTGATACGACCAATCCTTACTGTAAATTGAATGGTTCAGTGAGATTATAGATAAACTAATTTGGAAGATATTGAATCAAGTTTCAAACTATGTCCGATATAGTTCCCAAGGTTACGCTTAATATTAGCGTTTTACTATTTTTCGGAATTTTCAGAGTTTTTCTTGGATTTTTCGAGAATAAATTGGTAGAAAATGTCGATATTTGGTGAACAGGTCCAGATTAGGCGTAGAAATGCTGTGTTCAATGAATTTTGAATCCCTTCTGAACGGCGATTTGCAGGCGAGCTTCGCTCGCCTGTTTTTCTCAGCTTACACTGACAGAGGTTATGCAGGCGAGCGAAGCGAGCCTGTTTGATTCACTGAAACTGCTGATACTGACGGGGGTCCAGGGGGCGGAGCCCCCTGGCTAGGCGGAGAATGCGAGCGATGCGAGCCTGCCGGCTAGTCATAATTTGAAGTCATCTGGAAAAAGTTGATAATACGAAAATGGTAATAGAAATATTACCGTGCAATTTCGCCTTAATGTAAACAGACTAGCTAAATATGTATTACCTGAGTACTGAATGGAAGAAATGGAAGCATTTGTGTATATTGCTATGCATGAAAAGAAAACATGATTTTATATTGCATCACATTGCTTCCAATCACACTATCATCTCAGAAATCTCAGGTTTATGTCTCTGAGGCACCTGAAATGTACGTACATTATTGGTAATGAGTTTAAATTCTTAATGGGAGAATCCTTACCCTAATGCCTTGACGCTTGATAGAAAGAAGAAGCTATACTTTTTTGGATTGAAAAAAAAAACAATGTCCATTCCATGATTATTCTACTTATTTCTTATTCATTCATTAAAAGTTAGAAAAAGATTCATAAAATTAATATTTTTCTCATTTTTGAAACCGAAGGAGAAGATTTTGGCTTGTATATCTTATATTGAAGAAATGAAGTTTTTGAAGTATTCAAACCCGTTATTAGTGTTAATTATCTCACTTCACAGTCCTTTGTGGATGAATTCCATCTATAATCCTATTTCGAAAACAATACTTCAGATTCAGATCAGTAGCTACACTTTCACTATGAACACGTCGATTGGTAAAATGAAGAAGACTCTGATTTACTGCACCTTCAGACGTTCAATCGTGCGTTGAGTCGTTCTCCGGTTCCAAGTGTAGTCTGCCCACACAATGAAGACATTCTGGCAAGATGGGAAAATGACTCCAGCTCGGTCAATATTCGTTCAAAAATTATAAACTTGGTTTCAAATTGTAGTTCAGAATGTTTCCTACAATTTGAGACCAAGTTTATTATTTTTGAAACAATATTGAATGAGCTGGAGTCATTTTCATATCTTGCCAGAATGTCTTCTTTGCCTGTACAGTGTACATACTGTAGAAGCTGTTTGCCCGGCTGGGGCCGCAAGCATTGTCTACCCTTTTTACGGGCAAATTTGATTTGAGCCCTCCGCTTTGAAGTGGATTTGGTCGCATTATTCGTGCCTGCCCATGTACTTCCCACACTCTCTCCCCCTCTATTTCTCTCTCTCTGTCTCAATCTTACTCTCTCTCTCTCTCGAGATCTGTCTTTCTCTCTCAATTTGTCTCTCTCTCTTTCGATTTGTCTCTTTCTTTCAACCTGTCTCTCACTTGATAATTCTCTATCACTCTCTCCCTCTCTCAATCTCTCTCTCTCTCTTTCTTTTCTAAAACTCTTTCTCTCTCTTGATCTGTCTATGTCTCTGACACCAAAATAAACCCCTGTAACCGAATTACAGACGGACAACCTGCTTATACGTTGCCGGTCTCTTCACAATGGTCTTCAGAGACTTCACAGAGCTGTCGTTACCCTACTGACGATCTAGCAGGTCCAATCACGTTTCTCGCCATTGGTTGTTTCACCAAACTCATCGATATCGACCGACGTTGATCGGTACCCGAGAATTATTTCTTCTGTTATCAGACTATAACTCGAGGAGCTTAAATAAGCTCAAAATAATAATTCAGTCACAACATCAACCTAATGATATTTGTTGGCAAGCAATTTATTGCAATGCAATTTTTCTGAGGTTATAACTATTCTTGTTAATAGCTAAAGAAAATAAATCGAATCGAATATCAAAATAAACAGTATCAGATTATTCGACATTTGGCTGTTTCCATTGTAAATAGTTGTATCAATAAATGAATTATAAATTGATTGGAATGCTTCAATTTATGGTGTTGACATGGAGAAGTCAGATTGGAAAGGTGAGCAAACATTCAATGTTTAATTAACTGATTCCATTTCAAATAAATATAAACTTATACTTTGACACGTAAAAATCAGATTGTAGAGATGAACAAACATTCTATACCTAATCATCGTATTCCATTCCAAATGGAATTACTCTGTTTGGAATAAAGAACTTAGTATTTTCAAATAAACTTTATCAAATCAGGAGTGGTTGAAAACTTCTTATTTACTCATAACCCAATCATTACTAAATAAATAATAGTATTGGATTGCATGGAACATGGAACGTCAGAATAATTTTCCTCAATGAATTACATCAAAATGTGTACGGTAGCCTATTCCATTTGAACAGAATAA
The DNA here is from genome assembly GCA_017141385.1 of Sogatella furcifera. Lineage (NCBI taxonomy): Eukaryota > Metazoa > Arthropoda > Insecta > Hemiptera > Delphacidae > Sogatella > Sogatella furcifera. Next base: position 34,825,380 of record CM029549.1, read on the forward strand.
TTTTCTTCAATTATTTCAGAATTAAATACAGGGATATTGTCAGTCATTGGAGTGCAATAAAATCCAATCCCTCACTCAACAGCATGTTATTAAAAATTAAGATTTGGAGGACTTCATTTCAGAAGAGAATATGAACTGGGAAGATTGGAATGAAAGACAACCAATAAGCATAATTCCACTCCGGAAAATTCTCAACTAAAGATCTCATCTTATGAAAGACCTTCACTTCGCTTTATTTAGCGTATTCAAGTGAATTAGGCCTCCCTACCGTGCTTTTCGATCTCTCGTGAAATACCCAAGTCAGATCTTTAATTGAATTCTATGGCGACTGACAAAAAAGCTTATTAGAAGGTAGTCTTAGACCAATCACCAGCAATTACCTTCTAGAGGTTTGCCCAGCTCATGTCATTTAGTCATAGGCCTGTTATTTGCTACCAACGTGCTCAAATTAGGTTGCTAACTAACCAAATTTCTGAAGCTGAGTGCGGTATAGCTATTCGGTAATATGGCGAGGCTCTTGTATCAAGTTTCAAATATTTTTCTGCATGCGTTAATAGACTTCAAGAAAAATGTATTCCAAGCCAACCAAGCAAAGGAGTCACAAGTTTTGAATCATTCCTTGTATGCTTCAATAGAATCAAATAAAATATCATATCCTCAAGCAATATTACCGTATCAAGATGACCCTTGTTCAGAGAAATTGAGATGCTCCTTAGCTACATGTCGTGATAATTTGAATTTTTTCCCTGAGGATGATGACCACATGAGCATTGAGAGGTTAATGAGAGGGACGATGATGATGATAATGATGAGAGATGACGACAATTTTTAGGTAGTCGGGACTTGGGATCGATGTCTCCTCCGTAAGATGCAAAGTAATAAATAGACTAATTGATATATTTCGCTATTCTCAAATCTTTTATCTGCTAGCTACTGTATCTCAAGTTGTGTTACTTGAAAGTATTAATGGTTCCACCTCATTCAATTAACTTCTACAGCTACATTGATAATAATAATAATCAGATTTGTTAGAAGAGTGTGTATATTCTTGATTAATTTCGTGTGATTCATTTTTGTGTGAAATTTATTCTTCCAACACGATTTGAAATTCAGTAAGTAATAGATTAAGGCAAGCTATAATACGCCCATAGAGAATTCCTGAAGTTCTGATAATAGAGACGCTAAACTGAAATTTTGTCTTGTAATACACTCGTATAATAAACTCTAGTTGAGTTCTTCACAGAACACATGTTGGTGGATTGGTTTTTCTCCTTTTTCCGAAATGTTGTCCATACTGAAAGCAAGTCGAGCAAATCGTTTGAACAGCAAATCGATGCGTGAGACAGCGTTTGATCATGCCGAAAGGCCCATCTATCACTCTGCTGGTCATAGCTCCCCCCACATCACTCACCCCCACCCCCACCACCAACGAAACTAGAGACTCTCATTTCCCGGCCAGAAACCTATCTTCCTATACGTCGTCTTCCCTCCGAAGATAACTGCTGTCGGCGGGAGTAGCGTGTGTGTGCGTGGATGAGCGTATAGTGATTCATGTGTGTGTAAGCGATTTTCTGTTAGATAAAATAGCTATTTTCCGAGCTGAAGTATTCGAGGTCGGGAACCCGAGCAAATTGGGGATCAAGGAATCCAGCTTTCAAGCACAATGTCTGTCTGGATACAAATGAGATGAATAAAATATGATCTATTTCATATCATATAGTGGATTTGTTTGGATTTGAAAAGGATTTGTTTGGAAGAGTGAAAATTGGAGGTTCTGTGTACGTTTGTAGTAAGGTTTACTGAATGACAAAAAGGATAAATCCAATCTACAAATTTTGTACATTTGTAGATTCATACTATTCTGTAATCAAATTTCAATCCAATTTTAGATTTTCAAACACAAGATTTACAGTACAGCATGTAAAAAATACAAAATTATATAAAGGTGGAGCCCCTGGAAAAATATAAACTTGTTCGCCATCAGAGATTATTGTATCATAGACTATTGATAAATAGAATTGTATTTGGTTTGATAATGAATAATCATTGTTGGCAGTAGGCAATATCTTTCCCAAAATTTATTGAACATTTTCTTTCAAATTTTTTCACTGTTCTATCTCATCGAAAATAAATTTCTTTTACAGTTGAGAAATTTTTTTATAAGAAATCAGAAACTCAATATCTTGAGTGATCAACAAAGGGGGTCGAAAAACATACCAATAAAGGGTCACAGGATTGAAGTGAATAAAAGTAGGAAAACTCAATGAGATGTCGATAAAGAGAGAGAGAAAGAAGGACAAACAAAATTGGATAGAGTGCCAGTGACGTTAATGAGATTGGAATAAACTTTTTGATTGGTATCAGCACCTTATTAGAGAAAATATCAAAAATATTTTTCAAAAACGTCACATCAAAAGTGTGTTTTCTTAGGCACTCACTATCTTAGTACAGTTTTATAAACTTCATCTCAAGTACTGCAGAATAGAAATTCATTTGATGGCTTTCGTTTTGAGCTTATTTCCTGCGAAGTAAACAGGGTACTTGAAACAAAACGGAGTTCAATCTGTTTTCTGCCTTCGAGAGCCTGTCACAGAGAGCAAACTTAAATCCTTGAAAAGTTTTGCAGCTCGCAAGTTTTTCGGTGCTTTAAAAATGTCGGGCTCCGGCCAATACGTTGTCGGGGCAAAGCTCTCCAAAGCCGCTCTAATCCCATATAAACCAAAAGAATATCGACTTTCTCTCTACCGCTCAAAATCAATTCACTTTTCCCAGTTATTCTGCTAAAACCCCACTTATTCGAAGGGTTTATCTCGCCGCGTTGATCATGGCGACAACTCGGGGCCGCCGCTCGGGTTCGGGCTCAACTCACAAATAAATTGCAACCTTTACTTTCATTTGAAAAGTTTTGCACCCAACTCGTCTCCAACTTAACCATGGTTCACTTTGGAAACTTAGATAGAAATTATGCTCAGTCAAATTCTGTTGGAGGATCTTTTAAAGATGTTTATTTTCATTTAGAGAGTGAATTAATAAAACTCATAAGTGTGAGTGGAGTAAACTTTAATGGCTTAACAAATAATCCCTGGGCAACCAAGAAAACATGGAAGTTGCAATTATTTATTAATTTATTCGGCTTTCAATAGTGGTGAGACCCAAGGGTTGTTCCACTTCGCCATATAACCTCATTTCCCACAAATGGAAAACCATGTGGGTTGAAGTTCTTTCAAAACAGAATTTTTTATTTCTAATTTTTTTAATCATTATTCACTTCTAAAACTACAACACTTCACAAAAGCACTACTTCATTTCCTAAAATGGTGCAGTGCTCTAGAGCACTACACCAAGCTCTACTAAAAATATGTAAAATTGAAAACTCTTGTGTAGATAATACGTTTAAGAATCTTGAGAGGAATTAATGTACAATAATATGTTTGGAAAGCTTCTTTATGAATACGAAAATGATCATATTAAAATAATATACTATATGACACATGATAGATCTAGCTCGGTAGAAACGGTGATTATTCGAAGGCGATTGTAGTTGACATGGTTATTAGCCTATAATTTAAAAAAAAAATATCCATAACAAATTCTCATTTTGAAAATTTTACTTCATGAAAAATAATCATTTTCTCAAGTATGATGACATCTATTCCTTAAATGCTATTGTAGGAATCCAATATCACTCTTCTATTGCATTACTCAATAAATTTTCAAGAGATTCAATAAGAATATTAAACAGACTTTTCATAGAAGTAGATGTGGTCTCCAGCATGGATGTTAAAAAAAATTACATCATCCATTCTTGATATTTGATATTGAAAATTCTCAAGATATGAATGGAATGTTGGTCATCGAGACTATATTGAAAAACTCAGCGGTCATTTCTGATCGGTCTCGATTGAGATCGTCTAGTCCCGTTTAGACTTAGAAGTCGTTCAATCATGACTGTCACGTCTTACTATTATTGGATTGTCCACTCCACCAATAACCGATGAACGACGAACGATCGACTCTACCACCGCCAATGAAATGACAGTATTCTGAGGTAGGAATTCCACTGTCTGCGATAATTCATCTAAAAGTGGATCCTAAAAAATATCTTTCGCTATCAAGCATTATTTCATATTCTGATAATCAGTAATTTATAATTCAGAATATTCATTGGTGAATGGAATATATTATTTTATTATCGAAATTTACTTGGTTTCTACAATCGTATGATTGCAGTTTTGACTTCTAGTGGGATCGGACTCCCCAACTTAACATACTACCGTAGGTCCGTAGATATACTAAGCTGTCTATGATACTACATAGTGGAAGAAGTGGAAAATAGTGGGAATTAATCCACTATGAAATATTGAGTATGATGTTTACCTAAAAAAATGAATCTCAGAAATTGCTATCCCAGGCTGCCTTTGAATATTAATTTTGTAACTTTATAAACTTCCCATAAAATTCCTAGAAAACACCAGTGCAGTCTTCTCTCTTTAAACATTGAAGTGCATCACTAATCTCCCTATGAAACTATTGAAAAAACACCATTTTCAACTTCTGATGGAGCAAATAAATCCATTTATCTCAAGAGAACCGAAGAATATAAAGCAGAAAGGAAGCATTCTAGAATTAGAATTACCTATCCTAATCAACAAGCAAAGATTGAATTTTTAAATATTACTGGAATATAGAGCCTAAAGAATAAATCAAGGCAGTCTTCCATTTCAATGTTGTTTGAATTGCATAATCTAGGAAATACTTAATTTTTTACATTTTTATATTTATAGACATGGGAAAATAGCTTCAAAGTCGAAATTTAATTATTATTTATTCAACCCAGCATGAGACGGCAGCAGAGTTTATCTTTCCATTTATTGATTAGTCAGCAGAATAATTTTTCTTGGAAATAAGATTCAATCAACTAACGATATTTTCTGAAAAATCTTTACAATTGAGGAGATTCGAGGAATGCTGAAAATCCATTTATTAATCCGGTAGACGCAGCAAAAAAGTCATCAGAAAAATATACATAGTGAATCTGTTTGTGGTTCAAGATAAGAATATCTCACATTTGGTTAAATATCTGAGTGAAAGCCTGGTGAGCCTTTTATTTAGTATATTGTATTTATCATTCGTGATATTTGTAATTTGATGATAAATAAATCTCTCTAATCCTGTAATTATTGGATAGGCCTTTAAAGTAAGGTGAACCGTTCAAAACGAAAATACTTTACAGAGATTGTTACAATTGATTGTTTGAACAACACTAACACCAAGCCAGAAATCAGTGGAAACTAAAACGTCCCAAACGGAATAAATCGGGCCAATGTTTTCTCAGCGCTCTAAACATTATTATTGTCGGTTCAAAAATTAACAAGAGCTATTTAGGGTCCATGGTGTTTATTGATGCGTTTTTGTCACAACTGCCGTTCAATTCAAAATGGACGAAAGAGCAGCGAGGGAGGAGGGCGATTGTTGTGCGTGTTTAATATTTAATTAACTCGGCTAAACATTTTCGACCCTGGGCTCGCTTCATTATTATTATCCGGATCCTCGAATTGTCAGAGTTCGGATAAATCTTGCCCTGTCTCTTTTGGCCGAAAATTGCCCACCAGCAAAGCGGAAAATTGAAAATTTATTGCGCCACCAGCTTTGGGACAAAAGTGAGAGTGAGAGAGAGAGAAAGGAAAAGGTTTGTGTGTGAGAGAGAGAGAAGAGCAAGGGAGTGAGTAAGACGATTATTATATGAAGAGCAAGTTACTGATTAATTAATCTTCTATTTATACATGCAGTTATTTTTTCGAATAATATTCGTTGCGGGATATACTTTTCTAGTAAGTAGGTATAACTTTACAGAAAGGAAAGTTATTAATTGAATTTAAATATAATTAGAATTTATTTGAGAGATAAATAGTACAGGATTTGCCCATTTTGTCCTCCATTTCAGTATTTTTCATAAATTATTTTAATGGATGTGTGAATGAAGTTGAGTTACTTAAAACTTGAAAAACGTTCAAGTGTAAGAATAAGAGTAATAAGTGTCAATTAATAAGGGTTCACAGTTTCACAAAATCATTTGTTCTTGTACAACCGCACTGCAGAATAAAATAAGGTTGAAAAGTAGAAGACTCACTACGTGTTTTGGTGTGTGGTCTCGTATCCAAATACATTATTCACATACCAAACGTAACAACGTTTCGGTATTTTCTCCACTTTGAGAAAACAAACAGCTAATAGAACAGAATTATTTATTTTTATTGTAGGTTCAAAGTGAGAAATGTAGCAATTGACTTCGAATATTCTGCTTTTGAAGTACTTCTGCATATAGCCTACTTCTTAAGTTTCAAACTGAATCCACATTTTCATCAAAGTCAGATTAAAATAGCCTAGTAATTATCATGATAATTAACTTAACGATACTCAACAATATATTATATTAATACATTGAAATATCGTTTTCGTTTGATACAATCAAATCTAATTGTTGATTGAACATATCAAAGTTTTCAATCATTCTTTATATTTATTTGAATCAGCATCCTATTCACAGAGAGACAAGCTAGTTGGATAAGCAATAACGGTAAACGACTGCCATTGGTCAAGATAAGCCACGCCTCCAGTGAGAGGCTCGATCATTGCTCGTCTTGCTATTGGCTTGATTCGGCCAATCGCATACGTTCAAATTTTTTGGCCATCACTGAATCCTTATTTCTTAGTTATTGATAATCTATTGATAGATTGTATTTTTGAAATTGCAGGGTTGTTTGCTTATCAAATTGCCTTGATCGAAAACAATAATTTTACAAAAATTATTTCATTTCAGCTCTGCTGAAGTTATTATTATTATTATTATTTCGTGTGTTTTGTCTCCAGTTATCTGGGTAATGAAAGTGACATTGGCCAATCAAGCAAAATGTCACCTTTTTAGTGTGGAATGTTCAAGAAACTTCTAACTATTGATGTCGTGCTCAGTATAACAGCTTTCTGCATTAAATTCAACACCCAAGCTGGCATTCTCATTTCCTTCAATCTTTTAGGCAGATCTTTTGGTATCACACCTGTTGCTGACATCACCATTGGCACAATTATAACTTTTTCTTGCCTCCACAACTGCTTAATCTCATCAGCCAAAGACAGATATTTCAGTAGCTTCTCTTCACTGTATTGTTTCAAATTGTGTGTGTTTGGTATGCCTATGTCAATTAGAAATGTAAATCGTTTCTGCTTATCTATTAATATGATATCTGGTCTATTGTTGGCAATTGTTTTGTCTGTGAGAACAGACCGGTCCCAATACATCTTGTGACTTTCATTTTCTAAAACAGCACTAGGAGTATACTGATAATATGGAACTGAGCTAGGCAACAGGTTGTGCAGACACGCCAAACTCTGGTGAACAATCTTTGCCACCTGGTTGTGCCGATGAAGATAGTCGGTTGCCACCAAAGCCTGACACGCACTTGTCACATGCTGAATCGTCTCAGGTGCCTGGTGACATCTCCGGCATGTATCACTTTCCAGGCTTTTCTTCACTATATATTTTTCTTCACCTTTCTTCACTTTATTATTATTATTATTATTATTATTATTATTATTATTACTATTATGTTATTGCAAAACAATAATAATTCTAGCTAACCTACAGCTTTTCACAACAAAGACAGCAATGAACTAAATTTTCATCCAGAGGTTTATCCAAGTTGGCATTGGGAAGAGATTTGGATCAAATCTATTCCCATTCGGATCGAATCTCTATAAAAAAAATAAATATATCCCTCCAGTACTTGGTTGAAAAATCTAATTCAATTTAGTAAATGATCTTGGTAAAATATCAACTTCATGAGTGAGTTCTATCAGGAGATAGAACATAAATCAAGAAATCGGATTATCATGAGAAGAAACGATCAAACCCTAAAATCTAAATTGGGATCCATTCTGAAATTCCTCGTTGTTTACTTCTAATCAGTTAGAAAGTAAGTTAAGTTGAACTCACACAGCACTTGAACAGCCCAACAACGAGAAATCCATAAAAGCTTACAAGAAAGAAAGCATTCACTTTACCAAGAAATGGTCGGGACATTTTCTTTTAACAAAGCAGGAATAAGATAATATTGCAACATTAAAATTTTGTCGCGTGAATTCTGGCAGAAAATAGACTTGGGTCGGTTATCTTACAGCAAGTCTTGCACAGAAGCACTACTGCTGCTTTGTTAAAGACAAAATTTATGTCAGCACATTATTCACGCCAGCTGCTTTCAAAGTACATTTTGCTACATAACTTTTTAGCTGCGCTCCTACTTGACAAAATGCTGTTATCAACAGCAGGTCACAATTAATACGATAAAAAGCTTGTTAAATCATTCTTTGCAACAAAGGTATGCGAAGAAGTGTGTTTTTGAAAGGTTGACACACGCTGAGAAGAGACGCCGTTACAATGTAAGTGTATTGAGATGGCGTGTCTTCCCTTTGTGCGCGGATAATACCAAATTTGACAACAATAAGTATTATTTATTTGTATTATTTATATTAAGTTATGTATTTGTGTCTAAAACTTGTCAAGCTTTCAATGTCTATGAATCTTTATAATATATTTTTGTACATTTAAATAGGACATTCATGAGAATCGAATTTACAGTATGTGATAGTGTTTTTAAAGCATCGTGTTATGATTATACTTGGGAAAACAGACTCCTCATTGCTTTCCACAATTGAAATATGGCTTCGGAATAATAATACTACAAAAATTTCATCAAATATACTCTCATGATTCCTTAACGTCAACAACACAAATTTCGATATAGTCTTTGAATATTATTGTTAGCCTACATTATTCTTGTATGCACATAATTTTAAACAGTTGTTTGTGTATTATTTTACTTGAATCAATACGTTAGGCTTATAAGAACTGCAAGTGAGCTACTATACCCTATTCACGATCACTTGAGACGAAATAAAGAAACTTTTAGCATGTTTGAGCTTGAGGAAAAGCCAAGAACAGTGATTGACTACAGCTGTTCGACTGCGGCCGAACGTCGTATGAAGTAATACCTCCCTTTACCCGCACACAAGCACAAAATTTTTGTTCATTTCGTCTCAAGTGATCGTGAATATGGTATAGCTCCTATGATAGAAGTCAAGAGTTATTCAATGAAAAAAGAGTTGGTTTTATCGATAGAAGGAGTAGAAAAAAGATGAGAATTGGAGTAAGTTGTTGAATGTTGGTACAAAAAAAGAAAAGCAAGGGATAAGGGTCAGCCGTCCTTGATGTTAGTAATGGCCTTTTCAGGGCTCTATGCAAGTAATAAGTCAATAGAAGTCAGGTCGGGGAGTCAATAAAAAATATTGATCTTGAGAGAAACAAGTCTCAGTGGAGTCTAGGGTGAATATCTTCTTTTAGAGACTAGACTATTCGAGATGTAGAGTACTCTTCAAATCCATGTCTATAAAAGTTCATAAGATAGTACATGTACATGTTTAAAGTTCATGACTTGGTGGAAATTAAATTAGATGAAAATGCATTTACAATTTTTATGCAGTACTTGAAAGTTTGATACCTACAGAGATCAAATCGTAAAAGATTCCATCTAATACTATAAATTCTCTTCAATATAAATTAGTTAGTTGATGATTAGTACTACTATTGTAATTACAATTTCACTCCCAATCGATAGGTTCTAGCAAAACAACCCTTTGAGCTATTAAACATACAGTAATTAACATAAGTTATTCGATGTGTTTAACATTTTCCGAGAAATAATTTCAACTGTCTGATACAGTATTTTCAAGGTCGATATCCTCAAATACGCATGATTATCACCGACAAAATCATCTCATTTACAACCAAATGGTTCAACTGAATATGCTAATTGTTCGACTATTGCAGTGTATAACCCAATTACCTGTGATGATCACCATTGTTATGAAATAATAGCACCGGGCGATCAGCTGGTCTGAAGGGGAACCTGTATTGAACAATGCATTAAGAGGATCGCATGTGTTAGATCAGGTTAGTTAGAGGTTATAGCTTAAATCCATTTATTGAAGTTATTGAAATTCAGTTATGAACTGAAATCCTACTATATCTAAACTCTCAACTAAATCCAATCAGTCATGAAAACCATTTTATTTCTGAATTGTACATTAATATTTATACCTAGTAATATAGGTTTCAGTTACATCCAGATGATCCAGTTATATTCAGATAAACAGTTTTATTCATCTCTCATCATCATCCTTTCCATTAGCCACGCACAGGCCCAAAATCCCATGTGGGCATCACCCTAAAAAAAATTATATCTATTTACTCCAGTTATATCCAGCTAGCGCACAAGTTTGACTATGCTGGCTGTGCCAAAACCTTAAATTTTATTGTAGCTTTCATTCATCGCCATGTATTTTATATTTTTGGTGAAAAAAGTATTTTTATTCTGAGGCCTATATATAATATCCAATTATAACCAGTTTATCTTAATAAATTTGAGGAAAGCCTTCAACTTGAATAAGCTATTATTTCATATTGATTCATAAACGATAAGTTTATATTGATTTTCAAACGATAAGTTCGTATTAATTCATGAACGATAAGTTTATATTGATTCCACTGGCGGCTCGTGCCCGCGAAACAGGTGAAGTGCTGTACAGTAAAAGATACGGGCACTTCACCTATTTCGTGGGCCAACTTAACGAGCCACCAGTGATTGATTCATAAATGATTAGTTTTTGATTCATAATAATTATTCCGAATAGGCAGCAGCTTCAGAGTAGCTTCTAGTAGAGAGCTGGAAGGTGATTGTGAACAATGATTCACAGCCTTCCATAGCTCACTGGCCTACAATTTAAAAAAGTATGAAAGTATTGATTTCTACTCGAATCTGAATAATTTTCTTTTTTCACCCCGGGCATTCATTATCCCTCCAAGTTTCCTCTCAATCATCGGGAATCTAATTTGTATTCAGGATGAATAAGTTGAAAAATGAGACGAAGGAATTGGGGCAGCTCTAATTTCTATAACGTCATTAGAGCTGAAAAGTCTTAGAAGATGGCTGCTTCTCGGCTGGATTTGGGCATTAATCACTGAACTCGAAATTTCTCTTGTCAAATCTGCCTCGATAAAGAAATATTGAACATTCGAGTGACACACAGAGAACAAACAGTGTTTACTGATTGCAGAAATGTGTTGACAGATAATATGGATTTTAAATTTCCTAATTTGAAATCATAATCATTTCTCAAATGATCTCTTATAAAATCTCATCCAAGTTATCAAAGTATGGATGATGAGTGTATTTTTGAATTTTCTGATTCTTAATATTTGATGTTTGAGTTCGTCCTTATTAATTATTAGTATTCATTGTAAGACATTTATATCCGATGAATATTATTATTAATTCATCATGTTTGATGGGAGCACAGAACCGATTTTTGTAGTTGAGATTTCGTTCTAAAGAAAGGAATTATGCCATAATGAATTATTATGCATTCGTTATTATTACATTCATACTGTATTATAGATTACATCGAACCTAATCACAATAAATTGTTTAACCAAGCAAATGCTACTATAATGAGTGACAAATAAATGAACAAATTAATAATGAGTGATTATAAATGAATAGAATGATGAGAAAAATAATTAAATAAATAAATGACAACTACAGTATAAGATCAAAGGAATGAATTCTAACGAAAAGTTTACTCATAATTGACTAGTTTTGAATACCGCTTTCCCCAGGCTCCTTTCATTCTGAATAAATTGGATTAAGTTTCTATGAGACTGGGAGAAAAAGGAAAATTGAATGCACAATAGAAAATTTTGTAGCTGAGCAGAAATAATAACTTTTTCAACTAAAACTTTCCTTGTAAATTTTTGAGAGAAATAGGGAAATAGGTTGCCGGTTGCTGGAATAATGAGATTACTGGGGCAAAAATAGCTTACTGGTTGCATGGTGAAGTTCATTGCTAACTGGTACAAAAATTCAATAAGACTCACCTCAGAAAAAAACAGGAAAAGTGCTAGAAGGAGTTGAAAATAGCAATTAGAATAAATAATCATAGTACAAGTAGTACACCAATAATTGCCAGCTTAAGATCAAAGTGGAATAGTTCCAATGGATTATTAATAATTTTGATGCTGATGAATTAATGTGGATTGCAGTGGAAATACATTAATTAGTACTTGCCATCCACTGTTATCATCTCATTATCGTTAAATGCTCTGTTGATGATACATCACGTTATCATCATTGTTGACTTCTCTGTTCACGTGAAAGACTGGTTTAATGATAACTTGTAGAAAACAATTTAAAATCTCAATCCTTCAAAAATCGTGATAGCCCATAACATGATTGGACTTTATTGAATATCCTATATAGTACTCTAGATAGTACTTTATTGAACTTCGATGCTATCATAGGATTGGGAACAGTTGGTAAGGGAATAAAAATTTAATAGGATAATAATCTATTTCAAATACTTTTATCGCTGAAAAAGAGACTAAAAAGTATTAAAATCGATAGCAGTGTATTGTTTTTGAAGGGTTTTCACAATTCTCATGTCTATTGGCTATTTTACTGAGACTTACTTTTTCAAAGATGTTTTCCTCACGTCAAAACGTCCATTCCCAACATTACTTCAATCACGTCTACTCCTCCAAAGATCCGCGCTCATACGCAATTTGAAAGTATTTTTATAGGGAACAACTGTTCTCTCAGAAGTAGTTAAATGTCAAGTACAGTCATAACAGGAATAGAATCAGAGCAAACGCTGAATAATAACCAGTTGATTCCGAATTTCAAGCGAAACAAAAGCCACTCAAAGAAGCTTGCTTCTATTCCATGGAGTCAAGCAGAGTAAGTAGGCGACTTGCAGTCAGAATTATTCCACACTCTCTCACTTTCTCTCTCTCACTCTCTCTCTCCTATCTTTTTCGGTCACTCTTTCTCATTCTCACTCTCTCTTTTGCTCTTGAAGTCACACAGGATCTGATTCTGTCTTTTCTTCTGAACAGGAGAAATTTCTTTCTCAGTGATTTGGCCAAGTGAATGAAAACTTAATCAAATCTCAAATGCTCTATTATTTTCAGGGCTTGACTGCGAATCAAAGCGAGAATGGAGAACTAATATTAATGATATCATTCAAAATTAAAATCTCTGAGGTACTGTTTCACCAAGCAACACCGCTGGATCGGTTGTGATACTATAATTCATTCATGTCTAATATAATCGAAAGGAAGTATTTAAAAATATATATAAATTAGTAATAATTCACCTGTGTCAAAGGGAAAAAATATTTTCTACCCCCATACAAAGGCTGGTTACTAAGCACGATGATATTGTGCGCCCATTCACTTTATTACTTAATTTTGAATGCACTCCTCCTGTGTGAAAGGGAAAATTGGAAATGTAATTTTACCCCTAGTCAAGACCTTTCCAAATAAAAATATTCAAGCTAAGATAATTGGATAATTCGTTATCGTCCAAACAATTCTTGACTGTACAATAGAAAGAATGAATGACTTCTTTATTCCAATGACGCGGCGAAGTTTGGATAGTAATGTCCACTCTACCACTTAACCACGAAATGTACAAGCTCCTAACTTGTTTATTTTCTAATCGTCTAGACCATAAAAGTTTTTGGGTCAATTGTTAAAGTCTTTGTTGACTTTCACGTTTTTGTTTCAAGTAATCGTATTTTGGAAATCAAATTGAATAGATGGGAGAATAATATTATCATAATTATAAATTAAATAGGATCAGTCATCAATGAAGTATTCATCCACATTCGTATTTTCTTTTCCACAAAAGTCATGATTTGCAGAATCCTTGCAAGTACACACTAACGATTAGCTCATTTCATCTTATTTATTTCTAATAAATATGTTTTCCATAAATTCGATACAGGAAACAATATTCAATTCTATGAATTATCAGATCGACGTTCATCGTCATCATCGACGAACCACTTTACATTAAATTCTTGAAAATCCACATAATCAACATGAACACACGTGAAAATTCATTCCTTGCAATTTGTAGTGAACGTTCACATTCATCCTTAGCTGAATGACTACATAATTCTAGTGGAAATTATCCTTGGAGTATCCCACAGAAAACAATTCATAGCAGACAATCTCCAAATTGATCTCGGAATACTTTAACTAAGGCGACTGTTTCATTTTCTATACTTTTCTGAGTGTTTTTACAGTGTGTCTACATGAATCGACTCCACTTGCGTAGTGCGTCACTGAAAGAGGGGACGTTGGATTTACATACTTCATAAATATGAATCGATACACCCCAAACATGTAGCGAAAAATCTAACAGAGCATTGTCTTATCACTTATTCCCTCTTTTCAAAAGCTCCCTTCGCCCATCACACTCGATCTTCCAAATCGACCTCGACTCCAGTCACTCAGCTCTTTTCACTCATGAACAGTCGTGCGCCCTGCTCAATATACCTATATTTTATATGAGCACACTTGTGACGCCTATATATCTCGCTAGCAGCAGCTTACAGATAAAATCCGCAATCTATATAGCGCGAGTGGCCCGAGCTGCCTCTCCATATATGATGTTTTTATCAAATAGGACATCATATTGAATTTGCATATCCTATTTCAGCAACAATGCAACGCAATTTATCAGACTAGATTTATTCTGGCGATCTGTCGTCGCCATCATACTCGAAAAAGAGAGTGAATAGGAGAGGAAAAGTGACTGAGAAAAAGAGTGAGAGAGAAAAAATATTGTTAGTCAAAAACTCTAGTAGGTCAATATGTATACTGTCATAGTCGCTCACTCATGTACTCTAATCCCATTTTTCAATTCACTGGAATTCAATTGTCAATCATCTCGTTCATGATGTACGGTGCAATATGAACTCACAATAATAGTGTACAGTAAATTTTATTCCGCACCGACTATGAGTGGAGAGAACTCACTCTTATTTCTATATAGCTGATAGTTACAGACGCAATTAGTATATAGTAAGTGCAATGAATTTGAAATTTATAAATGGGAATGTTATAGGCACACCTTTATTTATAATTTATGGAAGTGTCTCTTCAGTTACGATTCTTTAATTGTTTAGTATATCGACGAATGGTCAATGGTTTCATATGAGTCAATGAAATTCAACCACTTTAGTAAACATCATTTATCGTATAGCTCAGCAATAGGGGATTGGGGATCAAAACTTTCAATTAATGAAGATCTGGAAATGGCTAATGAATGAAAATTGCTGAAACGCCGAAACATGTTATGTAAAATAAAATTATTATAAAAGGGTACTAAGATCTTTATTGGTTGAAAGTTTTGATAAGTACAGTAGTCAGTAGTACGAAAAAAGAAACAATGGGATTAGGGATTTATTGCATTGCTTCAAACGGAATTTGAACAGAAACTGAAAGAAAATGTATTGGAAGTAAACAACTGGAACTGAATGACAAATGCACTAGAACTGTACAGTAGTGGAACTTTACCGAAACTAGTTTATGTTGAGTCACCCATTCCATACACTGTAGATACCTGGAGTCAAGCATGTAAATATATAATGTAAAACGGAGGCAAAATGTATGTGAAAAAATGAATGTGATGAAGAGTAAGCTGAATAATTCAGTCCCTGTGGTACTAAACACTACAAGAAATATATTCCAACTCCGAAATCGATGATGGAAAAAATCTTTGAAACGATTCACGACACGACTGACCTCAGCTTCAGTTCCCTGAGGAATGCTCCCCTTCTGATGAAGCATTCTTCTGTGACTCTTTCAATCAGAAAAGTACTGAATGAGATGCACAAACTTCGACGATTTCTCCAATTCAAAGCTTCATTCGCTTGTAAACAAGTCGATGTAGGTGGATTCTCATCAGCTCTCCCACGCACGGTTTACTTCAGATTTTGATCGAGATTCTGATAAAAGAAATAGAACAAGAAGTAATCAGTGAGGACTGAGAGTTAGTTGACATCTATTGGCTGATCGCACTTTTTCATCGACAAAATAAGCTCTATGTTTTTGTTTCCTAGACTGGAAGACGGGAAATGGATTGAAAGCTCTTCGTTCCAGTCGTGGAAAAACAAAACTTGTTACTGTCTAAAAAAAACTGTCTACCGTCTGTCTGTGAGTAATCTACATACAATAAAGTGATTGATTGAAAAGTAATACTCTAGTAGTCTAGTACGGTGTTCTCCGGGTTCAAGTCATTGAACAGGTCCTCTCCCAACTAATAATTGAACTTATAATTAAGTGATGAATAAATAAAAGTTCAGTTTTAATTAAGTGATGAATAAGTAAAAGTTCAGTTTTAATTCTTCTAATTGATCAGTAAATGGAACTTATTTATTGGAACATGTCTTGACAATATTTTAAGGCTTAAAAATTGAGAGAAATCAAAATAGTTGTTGAATACTTTAAGGCTATAGTAATATTGAGAATTAATATGTAATGTGTGACGTATCATACAGTTCACTTGGCCTATTATTCATTATAGGTTCAAGGTTCTATGTATTCTATTATTTTTTCATTGCTGTTTCAATTTCATCCTCTCAAATTGTAGATGAAATAGCTGCCAAACTAAAATGAAAACCAGAACTTCCTTCCACACTCCACATTCGTTGCACAAGGCAGTTGGGTGAGCAGTGCCGCATAAGGGTCAGCAGTTCAGCGCCCCTAGGCCTACAGACCAAATAGCGCCCACTCCCTCGTCCCCTACACCTGAGCTCCACCCCTTCCCCACGGACTATGACGACAACCCCATCCCCCATACACATAGATTATTTTTCTCATAATTGTTTTGGACTGAAGAAATATATATTGGCTAACAACTTAGTAAAACATACCATATTATTCTTGATGATATTGTAGGTCTACTGAAATAGCAAAAGTTATTAGGATGGTGTGTAGAATAACTTAGAAATGTGAGTTTTTAGTAACTTTTTTATTTCAACCCTAAAATAATACAACTTACGTTTCTGATGGACAACATTCACAAAGTATGAAAATAAGAAATAATGAAATTACGTTGAGATTTATAATGTAAATCTAGGCTATACTTAATAAACAATCATATTTTAGAGCTTCATCAAAAAGCTTGGTCTTGGAGCATATTTTAAAAGCTTGATCTAACGTTAGAAAAGTCCAACGTTTCTGCAAAAAACATAGTGATAAGCAGTTCGTAAAATTCTTACTCTATAGGAATTTTCTTCTTTGTTTGGATTCTACGAAAGTTTTCGTTCTTCCTCCAAAGTCAATGCTTTCAGTAAGTTCAGACTCAGTAGCCATTGAATCGCGTCAGTTTACACGTGTGATAACTTATGAATCATATTTCATAACACTGTGAATGTTGGTCGCTATATTGCTATTGTTGGATATTTAAAGTTTAGTTAGTACTTATATTTCCTTTTGAAGATAAATAAATATTTAGTCCAATCATATCTTATCGTGTGTGCGCTTCTTGAAATTTTGCGCCCCCAAGATTTTGCGTCCTAGGCCTGGGCCTAGTGGGAAATGCGGTACTGTGGATGAGCACAAGTCAAAAGCTTACTTTCCGGTATATAAATCATAAATGCAACTAGGAATCAACAATAATACATCATCAGTATTAAAGCATTGCAGCAGAGAAATAGAAGCTAATAAGCAGTATAATGATGAAGTGGGAGCAAGTATTTCATAATTACAGAAAAATAACTATTCTAATGAATTATCTGTGAAACATTAATAGAGTCTATACCACTGGCGGCTCGTGCCCACGAAACAGGTAAGAGGATCGTATATTTTACTGTACAGCACTACACCTTTTTCGTGGGCATGAGCCGCCAGTGGACTCTATACTATTAAAATAAGTTGGATAACATTAATGAATAACGGATACTTCAAAACTAAATGCATTGAATTATTTGCATAGTTATTATCGCTTCAAGCTCTCATGAAGCAGAGAGACATCTTAACTTCAGAATAAGAGTTTTCTAGCAAGTAAGATGACAACTGATGAGTTATTCATCAAATTTCACGTACGTTTTTAGAGTTCTCTTTGATAAAGCTCACATTATTTCTTGCGTCATCATTCTGTAGAAGAGACTCGCAGAAAAACTCTGAAAAGTGGTAATTAGCCGGAGAAAATTTCATTTTAAAGTCAGCAGCAATTTTATTTCAATGGAAGATGTTCTTTCCAAATGGAAAAGGTTCATTCCATTTTCATTCTATGTTCGCTCAATAAAAAAAAATCCACATTATATTCATTTCTTGAAACTCTTATTACATCTATCATTTTCCAAAAGAATATGCATGAAGTAGTTATTTGAGTTTATTTTCTTTCCATTAGTTTCTTTTGAACAAAATGTACCCTCATAAATATTTTCTTCTACTGTATAAAAATGAAAATCTATGTATCTTACATATTTTATGCACTATACTTTATTTTATTGCATTGCATACTTCGAACTCCATTATCAAATGTAACTCAGTAAATGACTAATGACAGTACCTCAGTAATGATAGCCCTATGTAACAAATGAAATATCGTTATAAATATGTATGGAATACTAGCTAAGGTTGAAGTCTAACTTTTGAAGTTTGCTAATAAATGGAATACTAAATCATAGTACACACTTATAAGAATCTTTTAGTGTTGAATCTTATTCAAAGATTCTCAAGGGTTCTGTGATTTATTATTCCATTTATTATACATTAGTAGTTCTAATAAATATGCAAGTTGAGCGAATTCGAATACAAATTGATCGATATAATTTTCTTTCTGTAGAAGTGAAAATTTTATTTAATTTTTCATAACCATTCCACCACTGGCGGCTCGTGCCCACGAAATAGGTGAGGTGCTTGTATCTTTTACTGTACAGCACTTCACCTTTTTCGTGAGCACGAGCGGCCAGTGAATTCCACTCTAAAATCCGAACAGATAACCTAGAATCTATCTATTGTCGATCACTACGTCATGTCTAAAAATTTCGAAAGTTTCGAAACGATATTGTAAAAACGTTGGTATCTTCCAAGTGAAAAAGGGAAAGAATGAATAGGCCTAGTTGTTGAGAGAGTGGTAAGTTACTCATCCATCATTCGAAAAGTACGCCGCTTCCCCTTTCTTGAAAGCGCTCACATGGTTAGCATTCTAGTGTGACGTCACGAGGGGGGATTGCGTTTGAGGGGTTCTGCCTAGAAGGGGGGTTGTAGAGAGGGGGGTGCAGTGCAAGAACCGCGTGCTGAAGGCGCTCCAAGAATCGCGCTGATAAATGGACGCTGCACTACCACCTGACTTACTTGAAGGACTCTAATCACGTCCTGCGCTCGGGTCTAATAAATGGTTGAGCCGGGACAACCCCCATTCCCTCAACCCTTCCCCCCTCTCCGCTCTATATGTTGTCTTACTTGTTGCAGCTTTCACCCTATAGCATCTGAAGAGGTTGTAAAAGGGAATAGAAATAATGGAGAGGAAGGTAGAGTGCGAGTAGAGGAGATATCTTCAGCCATAGTGATGAAAGAATTTAATCTGAAGGGAGATTTGAAGAAGAGATATGAATTGAAGGAATTAGAAGGATTGAATAAGAGTGCAAAAGAGAGGATGAGTAGTATGAAGAGCTATGATAGTGTTGGCCTATATCTAGCCAGAGAAATAAATGCATTCAGAGGCAGGAGGAAAGAGAGCGGAATGAATTTTAGAAGGATTAGACAGAAAAAGAAGGAGGAACCAGATAGACTTCAGATGCTGGGTAGACTAGAACCAGATAACAACCAACGTGATGAAAGAAACAATAAAATATATATCAGCAAAGAAATGGAATTGTACTTTCTGAGAGAGGAAGTAGAGCGATATCTGCAAGAAAGAGTGAGAGACCTCAGTGAAAGAAGGGTAAGTGATAAAAAAACTAGAAAGGTACTTAAGCTGGATTTATGAATTATTGGTAGATAATGTCCAAGTTAAGAGAGGAACTAGAGCGATGTTCAAGGAACAGATTTGCGTGAGAAGAGCTACAACACAACAACGGATATGAAAATCGCTGAAAAACTATATTGAGAAAAGGAGAGCATAGTGTATTATGCAAATTGATTATGATTATGGGGAGAGTGTGAAATACCATAAAATTGAATGAATTCCTCTTATATGATAGTCTATGATAGATAGTTTATGCCCGGTTTTTCCAAGCACACTCAAATTTGAGGGACCCTCAAGTTTACTACACTTTACTACATTTCCTATACTTATAATAGAAAATGTCAGCTGTTTATCAAAATTTGAGGGTCCCGCACTTAGTGTGCTTGGAAAACCCGGGCATTAGTCTCCTACTCAAGATGAATGACATAATAGCAATATATTTTCATAAAATCTACAGTACCCCTAACAATCAATCAGTACCTCGGAATCGTTCATGAGAATTGGTTTTGCTCAGATTACTATAGTAGGTACAATTATAAAAATACATTACATTAGTAGGGGTATTTTTCAATCATGCACAAAATAATTTAAATGAACAGGAAAAGTTATCCAGATGAAAAACATGAGGCTTGAAAATTCTTCAATTTGAGATCCATCACGATCTGCGATGGTAGAGTAGATGTAGGTATAGAAGTAAGTAGGGTAGATGTAATCTAGATAATGTAGGAGAGTAAGTAGATGGTTGAAAAAACAGAGTAAGTATTTTTTTCTTAATGTAGCTTAGTACTTACTACTAGTGCTTAGTACAATACAGGGGCGAGGCGTGACTTTTTGGCTCGGTCATCTCTAGGAAAAATTTAGTTCTGCACCCCCATCTATCTCACCCCCCTCCCATACCCTAAAGAAAATAATGTTCCATTTTAGACAATTATATATCAAGCTTCATTATAACTAGTCCAATTACTAAAGATAATACACGATGAAGAACACAAAAATCTGTTGGAAATTAATAAATAATTGGATAAATTAAATACTGTTATTCAAATCAGTATGCTAATTGAAATAGAAATTAAGAATTGAAATAGAACTCCAAGAAACCAAATATAATTGGTTTTAATTTATCCTTAATTTGATGATTACCTAGCCGAATGATATTGATTTATTCATTTTATGACAAATTATTCCTTATCTTAGTTAACCATAGTTATTTATCATATCATTCATCGTACAAGAGGCCAAATAATAGTACAATACAATAAACATCATATGATTTAAGTTTGCAACACTGTACGGAGCGCAGAGTGCAGAGAATTTGTTGTCAGAGACGGTGGAATCGCAGAAAATAGTGATGTTTTCGTCCGTATACTCCGTCCATCATTTGCGGGAGGGAGTGGGAGGGTGGATGCAGAAGAGTGGTGGTAACGAACGCTAATCAGCGTTACTGGAATCGCTTTCTGTTGAGCATATTGAACGAATGGAACAGTTGGAGCGATGGAACGATGATGATGGAGTAGTTCACTCTATTCGAACTTGGCGCGCTTGCAAAAAGCTTTGATTTCTTCACTTCTTTGTATTTATTTTTTATATTTTTAACTTGATAATTCATACACATTATATATCAATTTCTATTTAGTCATCAGCGAATCCAAAGATGACCGGACGCCTCGCCTCTGGTACAATACTACTCTAGTATAATTAGTAGTTAGTTCATGCTATAATATAATATAATATAACACGCTTGAGTGGCCTAATAACGTACAATTATGAAAATTAAACCTCTCATTTGTGACTTATTATCATATCAAGTTTTTCTTGACGTTTGAATCTGGAAACACAGAGAAACGGGAGCTAATCTCTCAAATTTCTCGTTGGATGTTTTATTTGTGACCGTCCAAGTACATGATTAGAACTAAAGTGAGGGTATCATTAATTTATCAACAGATACTCTGTGCTCAGTTTAATCCTCAGCCTACTGTTTTGTGTAGATGAGTGGAGGGGGTGGGGATAAAATCCCCGTTAAAAGAAAGATAGAGGAAGGAGAAAGAGCTGTAAGAAGGAAAGAGACATATTGTAGTCGCACAGAATGATGGATAGCGACTTTATCTCTCACTCCCTCTTCTCCCTTACCACACCTTCACCCTCTCCTCCTCATCTTCATCCTCTTCTTCTTATCATCAACCTCTCCTCCTCATCTTCCCCTCTCCTCTCCTTCCTCTTCACCCTCTCTCATAGCCTCCCATATTATTCTTCTTCTTCTTCTTCTTCTTCTTCTTCTTCTTCTTTTTCTTCTTCTTCTTCTTCTTCTTCTTCTTCTTCTTCTTCTTCTTCTTCTTCTTCTATCCTCTGCATTGAAGCAACTCCTTCGCACGCACGCTCACACACAGGACACAGGGACGCTTTCCACCATCATCACTCCAGACTAATCCTCAAGAAACATCTCCAGTTTTCTTAAAATTCTGGAGAAATCACGCTTTCCAGTCCAGGCTTTTCGAATGACCTCGTACTGTTCCAATTTTATCAAACACCTTTCTGAACAGTGTGGCTAATTTTGAGTTACTTCAATTAAAAATACGAGAATAGATGTTCAGCACAGCTCAATAACAAATAATGGACTAGTTCATCTAAAATTTGTCACAAAAGATGAACCATGATTTCTCCTGCAAATGATGCTGAAGATCACGCGAATCTCTAGCTCCGCCTGAGTGAAAAATGGATGATGAACAAAAAATTATTACTAACGAGATGGGAATTACCAATGGATGATCACGAGCACTTCATATCAGACTACTATTGTGACTCTCTAGCTGACTATTTTCAATATTATTAACTATTTATTTGTATAGTTCAACTAAAGATGACACTGATATCAAACGGTGCCAATTCCATAAGAGCCATCGACTTTTATGATAAAGACTACATGACGATATTCAAGAATTGTGTTTGTGTCATATCACAAGATATAAAACTGTTTTATCAGTCTGCATTGGTTATCTGAGTCTGAGTGATAAGGATAATTAAACTGAAAACGTTACTTGATCCATCTCCATACGGTGTGACATTTATCTCCATCAGATTTATCATTAGAAAATGAGAAGTCACTTTTAGTAGGTTGATTGTTACTGCATATTCTGTATACTGGATAGACTACGTATAGACACGTTTAACATGGCTCTGTAGACTCTTTGACATAGAGTTTGAAAACTACTCAACAACTAATACTTTATATCGATGCTTTTTTGACAATTGATTCTTTATTAATACTCTATTCCTTATGTAAAATTCAGTTTATGATCTTACAGCCAGTATAACTTTAATGATGATAATGATTACTTGACTGATATTATCATCAGAATAATTTTATTAAAGAGAGCTTATCAATGGAATCGTTCATTCAACGAAGGAATCCATTTATTTTCAGGCAACTTAGTTTGATTTGGCATATAGAGTCTAAAATTATGATCATTCATATAGCCAAGTATTCAGTCTCTGTTACTTGGCAAGTAGGTAATGGACTCATGGTGCGGTACAGTTCACACAAGGAGAGAAGACACGCCTTTATCATATTGAATGTATTTCAATGGCGTGTCTTCTCAGCTTGAACGAACTATACCATCACTTGAAACAAAAAGGAATATGATGACTTGATGATGACATAATGGATAAAATGATTGATACGACCTAATATATGCTACCTCATGTTCAATGTAGGCTTTAATCTGAACAAAAAGCACTTTTAGTTTATCCCTCCATTTACCATAATTAAATTTGACTCGTGAATCAGGCTAGCATGACTTTATAGACTTATCTCTGGCATGAGTTCTAGTCTAGACTGATTATATTGTCTGGCCTTATGTTGTTTTGTCACCACCAATA
Source organism: Sogatella furcifera (assembly GCA_017141385.1). Taxonomy (NCBI): domain Eukaryota; kingdom Metazoa; phylum Arthropoda; class Insecta; order Hemiptera; family Delphacidae; genus Sogatella; species Sogatella furcifera. The sequence continues at coordinate 34,849,130 of CM029549.1, forward strand.
GAATGACGCAAATAGCAAGTAAAGTATAAAAGTATGTTTTTGAAGCAAACAGACGCTGACAATTGTGGCACTGGCGGCCGTGCCCACGAAACAGGTGAAGTGCTATACAGTGAAAGATAACTTCATCAGTTTCGTGTGCACGAGCCGCCAGTGAATGGTGACTAACTTGACTTTGAACTGCTGTCTCAGTCTAGAATATAGATCAGGTCTACCTAACCTCACGCTTGGTATATTGCTCTATATTAACTTTGGCCTTTCCCACATGGTATGTTCATTCATGTCTTTTCGTGTCTTTTTATAGTGTGATCAAAATTTTTTGCCGATAAAGAATATTTACTTATCTGGGGAATTTTATTTACAACCGACTCAAAAATCACTGAAATAAAATTGATCGATCTCATGCAAATTTAAAATTTGGGCTACACTTCTATCCACAAAGTTTATTTAAAATCCATGACATTGAAACTTAAGTATGTTATTTTAAATAAACTTTGACAACCTTTGTTTCCACTTACCTAAATTATATAAATTTTCCTAAATATCAAATCAAAATCAACCAGAGAACATAGTACACGAAAACTTGGTATAATGCAGATTTCAACAATAAATTCAACGCGATATGTCGACAAAATTGAACTTTTGCCGTAGTTTATTTTTATGCTCTTATATTTTCAAAAGAAAATAATGATGATGCAACATAGACAGTTTATCAATTATCATAAGCAGATTATCAATTTCTTGAAGCTGTAGAGAAAGCTATTAAGGATAAATTGAAATGTTATTTAATGTTTATAATGGGACTATTACTCCCGCCGCCTCCATGATTTTTCCATCTGTTTGAATTTTATCATTTAGATTAATAAATATTTGTACCACGTGATCAAGCTAGCCAATCAGAAGCGTGACACTCAATGGCCACACTGTCTTTTATCAAGTCACTTTAAAAAAATAGTATCACTAACGCTACCTATCGGAGGGAGAAGTAAACAAGTAGGCTGTACTGTCATTAATGCTCGACTCCTATTGGCCAGTTTCTTCCATTTGTATTAATAGTGGGAGTAAGAGTGCTCCGCCAATCACAGAGCTTTATCGTATTCGACACGTGAAGAGAGTTTCAAAAATTTGATCCCGAATGCAATCATTTGCTTACTTCTTGAAAGAGTAGCTTATGCCTAAAGAAATATTTCAAAACCTATTTTCCTTATAACTTTTTCTAATTTTCCTAATGAATGTTTGACAAATTTTTTCATGTGTAATAAGCATATTTTGAAAAAGCTATGGATATCTGTGGAGCAATAGCAAAGATTCCCTCCATCATACAAAAAACTACCTGTAACCATGTCTAGAATTAAGCAAGTTTCTGACTTTTTCAAGTTGAAAGAGATGAAGATGAAAGCTTCGCGAGCTACCTGAAAAACAAACGAGGAAGCATTGTCTTTTCACCCGGAAGAAGTGTAAAAAGAAGAGAGAAAGAAGAAGAGAAGGTGGAGTGGGAAGAAGAACAGCAAATGCATAAAAAGCTTGCAAAGATGCGACGACAAAACGCATTGAAAACGGAAGAGCAAAGTAATCCATCATTCGTATTGTTTGGTCGTCTTGAACAGGGAAAAACACAACGCAACGCAACGCGCAGATAGAAAGGGTTGAGAGGAAGAGAGAAAGCGGATGAGAGAGTTTCAGAGAGATATAATTAATGACTTACTACTAGGTAGGCTGATGCTCGTTGGATCTAATCAGCCCCCAGCCACACTTAACAAATGGTTGGCACACAACCAGACACCCTGTATACTCCTACACTTTCCTACCGTATTCTTCTATTCCTTTCCAATTTCTTATTCTCTTCTTTTCTCTTCCCTCCATCTTCCATCTTCTTCCCTTTTATCTCTTACTTTTCAAAAGATAGATTCAGATTCAATGATTAGATGAGAGAGATAATATTGCATTGTTATTCAACTTAATTTATTTTGTAGATTATAAAATTCAGACCCGAAATCCTCATTCTTTTGATAATCCATAATAAATTATTCATGATTGATCCATATAATAATAATATTTATTATTCTAATAGCAGGGAATGCCAGAAAATTTGGGTTCACAATTCTCAATAACAAATTTACTTTTTCTCTGATTAGAGATTAACGAGAAAAAGGAGATAATAGAAAAAATAGAAGAGAGGTAGCAAATACTATGTAAATTGTATATGACTTTATTACTCAAAAACTTAGCCATACCAGCAAGGTCACAAGATATTATTATTATTATTACTCAAAAACTCTCTCCTCAATCCTAATAAATATTATCTCTTGAATTAGAATTTTTTCACACCATAAATAGGCCTATATATTATTTCTACTTGTATGCTGAATGAAATCGCTTGGAATGTGATTAATTCAATTTTTCACGTTTCTGATAATATGTTGAAGTACTACTGCCTCCTGTAAAGATTCATGTCTGATCTTTCAGAAAATTTTAATTTGATAGAAGGAATAGTAATTCCATGCAGCATAACTTCATCACAACACAGTTTGGGTAGATTCCTGATTACTGGAGACTGTCCTGATTGGTCAAACCTGCCTAAACCACCAAACCAAGCGCGAATAATACGCTTATCAACAATACAGAAGGGACATGGACTTGGTTGAACGCTAATACTAATCTATTGGAAATATCAGTTGAGATTATCTCCACCAAACCACAACCTGAGTCAGCCTCATATTAGCAATAAGCTAAATTTGATAAACTATTGAATGAAATATTTATTAAAAGTTAAATAAAAATATAAATATATCAGCAAGTATAGCACCTTGCTTGGTAGCGGAGTAATAGTAGCAGAGACGAATTATTCATGTGGAAACAGAAGAATAATTATTTTTCCAATTCAAGCTCGAATAATTTCCACAATATTTTTCAACAGAGATTAATTATTCTCTAATTAGCCGTTCACGAGATCACCATCACAATTATAGCTGTTACAGGTACTTTACTTGCATTTGTATTATAAAATATTTCCTCTTTTTCGGAGGCAAATCTCTTAATGCTCATCTTATCAAATGAACGAGACTCGTTTTCCAGAATTTATTAATATTCTGTTTGAATCTCGAGTTGAATGAATAAGAGGGGCTCTGTTTAGAACGTTAATATCAGGTTTATCAGCCCACTGTCTTTAACAGTGTCGAATATTCCTTAACTTGACGACGAAAGGTGAAAAACGAACTTGAGCTATTTTCATTAGTTCTCTACCCACGCATCCTTAAAAAAGTAATTCAGGGAATATTTTTGCTCTTCATCTCACCCTTAGCAATTTCCAGGAATGAAAAATTTTGAAAACACGTTTTCATTCATACGCTTCAAATGGGATTGAACATTTTTGTCTTTAAATCTTCTAATTTGATACACATGAGTTGTTTGTGACTGTAGCTCTCTTGATCCAGAACCACTGATTTCTATAAAGGATGATAAGCACAATGACCAATGTTTATAATCGAAGAAACGTATTACTAAGTGGTCTGGCGCCTGAGCGGTACGGATAAATATAATATGTGGTGTCGAGGAAATGGATTAATAAGAATTTAAAGTTGAAAGGGGCATTCAAAAAATGATCATCTCCAATATAAATCCCAAGTGGAATTCCTCACTCCAAAAAAAAACATTGCTGACCAAACAACAACAATAAAACAACTCCAATAATTTTTTCCCCAATTTCAATTGCTTTTTATGCTAATTGCTGGTGGAGTTTTCTTCAAAATACCTCAAATGTTTTCCTTTCACTATAAATCACTTGTGTTTCGTGAGTATTTTCAGAAAAAAATGTTGAAGCCTACTAAGAATAGGTTGAAGCTCTGTAAACTGTAGCTTAGGTGGAAACTTACATTCCAACTTTTAAGTCTGGATGGCTAATAGGAATTTTACCGAGTCATGCAATAAGTTATTCTCCAATTAATGTGAATAACGCCAAAAAATTACATATTAAGTATACGATCTAATACAAATATAAAATTGATATGGCCAGAATATAAAGGATAATTATTTTTCATGACTATCAGTAAAGCTGACTTCAGGTAAAATATAGGTGTCACCTTCAATGTAAAAATCTCATAGAAAGCATGAAAAAAATACATAGTAAATGAGAAATAATCCAATAATGAAATCCCATTAAACATAATAATAGAGAAAATCTCAATGACGTTGCTTAAATAGTGGTTTCGGTTTGAAACAAAGTTTCTTTCCCAAAGACTGAATATAAAAAAATCAAACCCAGTAAACAGAAAGTGAGCTGATGATCACTCATCATTTTTGGATTTGTGAGATTTTCATGAGATATACGTCATTATTCAATCAACGAGAGGGCGAATCAAGCACACGTATATTATGTTGAGAGTGGGAGTATAAGGAAATGCGTGGGAAATTTCAATTTCAAAGTTGTTTGAAGTTCGTGGTGACCTACGGCAATGAGAAACACATTACACTAAGTCCTTAAACCTATTCCAGGATATGAAGGAGGAAACTCGGCAAAAGAAAAGGATCTTGAACTTTGATACTGATGGTTGATTAAATTATTGAATCCCATTCAATAACAAGAATAGAAAATAAGTATTGAAAAATGAGTGTAAAATAGAGGATTGAGAATATCTCTAGGTCTTTGAAATATTATTCAGCAGTTTGATGAAATGATTGAGAGCAGATCAGATAATACATTATATTATAATATTACATACTAAGTAATATTGAATTCGAAAATTTTATCGAACTGAATCAATCTCTACTCCATTGTGACCAATATGATGCAATGCAATACTATAATCAGGAATTGGACAACAATATAATTCATTCTCAACTGATCTATTAGGCTACAGTACGCCTACTTCCATTAGCAGGAAAAATTTTAGTTGATTTGTTTAATTCAATCGATGTAAATCTTAATTATTATTATTATTAGCCGTCAAGCTCCCAGATGGAAGACGCTGAGCAAAATTTGGTTCATTTCTTGGTTTTCTTGTTCTTTTTATCAATCCACCAGTTTTTCATTTTCTGAGAGAACTCCGCTTTCCTTTGATCACTCCATTTTGTTCCCACTCTTGGTACAGTCATCTCTGGTTTAACTTCCCATTTTCCAACCTTTTCTCAAAACTATTCCTGCTGTATATTTCATCATTGTTAATGTTAGCCAGCGCTAAGTCCTTCTTGACGTTTTTCTTAAAAAGAAAAACCTCTTGACGTTATAAATCTTAATAATATATAAAACAATCTTATCTTGGAATCTTTAAAATCTGAATAATTTTTTAAGTAGGTTTATTCTCAAATTACACTTTTCAATAAATTGTAGTGAATGATTTCTTTTTCTTCCGTTGTCCTTCTAATAGCAATTTTGACTATTAAATCCAATACGAAGATAATATAAATTTAAATTTAGACTGTGCTTTCAAGCCAGTTACATTTAACCTTTCACTGAAGACCTCCAACTGTTTGACTTTCATACTACACTGGTTTATCTTTGCTCAAAGTGTTCAGGAAACTACAGAAAATTTATTCTACATAATACAGTGCTACATAGATAGATTACATTGTTTATGCTACTTCAAAATTTCTTTTCATAATTTTTTGAATGAACTCAAATAATGTTTCCATTGCCTGATTCGAAGATTCAATCAGAGTTAGTGGTGCACTCAGTAGAATGAATTTGACAAAACACTTTAAGCCCTTCCATCAAACCTGATAGATTCATTTGGCTCCAGCTCAATGTCAAAACAACGCTGCTGCCAAAAAGTGTGTGATTCAGATCTTTTAAACGACTATGAAGAGACTGATGTGAAACTGCTCGTTTGGTGGAAAACCATATAATCTCAATTTCCTGTGAGAACAAAAAGTCAGAACTAAAGCACTATTTATTTGGGAACTCAAAAATCATTACCAGGTTTGGGTGAGCATTATAATATCATATTTGTTCACATATTTTTATTGTTTCGGAATCTTTATCAATGAATGACAAAGTTGTCTTCACCAAACTTGTATTTTGAAAAAGTTAATGAGAAGTAAAATTCTCAATAGCATTGGATAAGGAGACTTGGACCAGTATTGCAAGAGTGGTTGAACTAGGCCGTAGCTTGATTTAATCATGGGTTAATTTATAATAGGTTTAAACTACTGTTTAACCCATCTGCTAAAGCGGACATAAAATTCATCAGAATTAAATTGTATACAAGTATGCAACTAAAATGATAGAGCAAGTAATCTTTCTTGAATGATGTGTGTGGTATTAGTTTTGTACATAGGACGAGATACCGATATCAATCTCAAAAGCAGGAAGATTAAACAATGGTAGTAGCGAGTTGCAAAATAAAAATGGAATTGTTGATCACTTGAATTAATAAAATTCAATGAATCGACAACTTTTGTGTAGGCCTATAATACGATAGACCAATGGTATCATGGATTCATGGAAGCTGTAAGTCTCCATTAATAATTAAGTTAAATTAATCGCGCTCAACGATCTATCTACTCGTTTTGTGTTATGTGGATTATTGTTCTCTTATTTTTTAATTATTGTACTTATTTTGACGATGCTTTCTAGTCAAAAACCCAATTGGAATTTTCACAGCATGAATTACATAATTCGGTAAGAATAGAATTCAGCTTTTGCATAATCTGCTGACTTAGCTACAATGGCGACAACATTAATTTTTAGGATAAAAATCTTTCTCCTGTGTTTTTCCCTCGGCGCGACATGATTTATCGTTCATAACAGCATAAATAAGAGTGTCTCATTTATGTCTGTCTTTGTTTCTTCATCAGCTATCTCTCTCCTAGGTAATTTACATTGGTCTGCTTCTTTCTTAAGAACAGCAGGTTCATCTTTCTTTTCCTTGGAGAATGATGCTTCTTCAGCATCTCCTCCACCCTTCCTCTTAATTTTTTTCTTCCTCTTCTTCATCTTCTCATCCTCCTCCTCCTTCATCTTCGGATCCTTCTTCTTTTTTCTTCTTTCATCATCGTCGCCTCCTACTTCGTCTTCTTCTTTTCTTATTGTTCTTTTTCTTTTCTTGTTCTTGTTCTTATTCTTCTTTTCTTCTTGTTCTTTCAACTTTTTTAATTATTGTTCTCTACTTTTTTCATTTTCTTCTTCTTCTTCTCATTCTTTTCCTATTCCTCCTCCTTCTTCTCCTCTTTTCCCTTTTCATCCTCCTCCATCTCCTCTTAATTCTCCTACTCCTTCTCCTCATTCTTGTGATCCTCCTCGATTCCCTCTTTGTCCTTTTCCTATTCTCTTTCCTTTTCCTTTTTTTCTCTTCCTCTTCCTCTTCCTCTTCCTCTTCCTCTTCCTCTTCCTCTTCCTCTTCCTCTTCCTCTTCCTCTTCCTCTTCCTCTTCCTCTTCCTCTTCCTCTTCCTCTTCCTCTTCCTCTTCCTCTTCCTCTTCCTCTTCCTCTTCCTCTTCCTCTTCCTCTTCCTCTTCCTCTTCCTCTTCCTCTTCCTCTTCCTCTTCCTCTTCCTCTTCTTCTTCTTCTTCTTCTTCTTCTTCTTCTTCTTCTTCTTCTTCTTCTTCTTCTTCTTCTTCTTCTTCTTCTTCTTCTCCTTCTCCTCCTCTTCCTTCTCATCCAGGTTAGCATGAAGCCATCCAGTGATAGATTAAGGGCGTGGTAGATGGTAGATGGTATGCCGGTCGGGCGTTTAAGCCCAAGTGGCTCACAAGACGTGATTAGGCCAGGGCGACATTTCGGCATCTAAGTGAAGCCATCATTTATTAGTGTCGCAAAGATGTTTGTAGTTAGTTTTTATTCCAAGGTAACAATGCTGATCGACCGACATGATAAATGATTGCTTCGCTGCCATCTTCTCCTTTCCCTTCAATTCTTCTTCACCTTCTTCTACTTCTAATCTTCCCCCCCACTTCTACTTCTACTTCTCTTTGTTCTTTGTCTCTATCTTCTCCTCCTCCTACTTGATTTCATCCCTTTCTCTAATCTGTTCCAATTTCTTACCCGAGTAAATACAAACGGATAACGGATTGAATCCCAAGTTCCATATTTAGATATACCAACTGAAAATTAATGTACAGTGATTAACCAGCTTTTAAATTTATTAATTAATCTTCTACAAATTTATCAATGATTATCAATCTGCAAGATCCCAATTTTTTTAAATCCTCCATAAGTTTGAAAAAAATAACTTTGTATGAAGCTACAACTTGATTCAGGTAGCTTTAATGAATAACGTAGACTGGTAAAATTCTGTTCACAACAAACTAACCCACATTATTTTGGCTTGGGGAGCCACTATACTCATTTTTTCTCTTTTTTTTCTCTGCAATCTTACATACCCCTTGACGCTTCAGCCTATTTAGGGCCTTGGAAATTTATGAGTAGATGAATGAATTATATGTGCCTAACACTGATTCAGTATAAAGATATTGTTTAATATTTTTTCCAATTTTGTTTGCAGGACAAGGAGTGACCGGCCTGAAAGACGTGAGGGTGACGGTTCCGATAGCAGTAACGCGGGGAGACAACGCTAGACTGCGCTGTCACTTCGATTTGGAGGGCGATCAGCTGTACTCGGTCAAATGGTACTTTGGTCCCAGAGAGTTCTACCGCTACACTCCCCGGGAAAACCCTGCTATCAAAATGTTCCCGATCATGATGGACAAACAATATCCTTCGCTTGATATTGACGTGAGTTAGTTCATATTTTTCACCGATATTCTATTCAATCACAAGAGGATCGAGTTTTCTATCACTGCAGATGGTAACATGTTTTTAATCATTTGCCGTCTAACATTGAAAGATTACAAGAATATAAATTAAATATCAATGCCATTCACTTACCTTATTATAGATTACAGAGGAGGGAGACTTTTATTCAGTTCTCAATCTTTGATTTTCGGACTCTGTGAAAATAATACAAAAAGGTTTGTTTAGATTTGTTTGTGACGGACGAAAATCAGTCACTCATTATGCTACAATTGAAATGAGTGGATTAAGAAGAAAAGAGTAGCATGATTATTTTACTATTAATATATATCTACTTCCCCTGGAAGTACTCAGTTGAAATTGATACTTAGCTTAAAATTTTCTTTATCTTCTTATTATATTATCACAGATTATCCACACTAAAAAGTCACTCTTGAACACAATTTTATCAGATAAAATATCATAGAAATTTTAAATCATTTCAAATTACTTTTTACAGTACATCAATAAATTGTTTTACCACTGACGTATCCATGAAACAGGTGAAGTGCCGGTATCTTTTACCGTATTGCACTTCACCTGTTTCGTGGGCACGAGCAGCCAAAGTGCTTTACCCTACACCCCTTCCTAACTTCCACCATACCTTCCATCTTCCTAAAAGAGCCATAGTTGGCTAGGTATCTTTACTTCTCTTATTTTTTCCTAGCACATTCAACCTAATGCCTATTGGGTTTGTTTTTCGTATAATACGTCATTGTTTATTGAATTGAAATTTTGTTCATTTCTTCATACTGTAGTTCTCACATGTAGGCCTATCCCTCAAACACTCCTTTGCACAAACTGTATTCAACAGTCTTCATCAAACTTCTCTTGCAAGACACCCTGCTTGACACTTTTTTAAATTTCCTCCGTTATTCCCAAGTTACGCTGCATATCAAGAAACGCTTGTCCACCATCCAATTATTAATGATACGACATGGAAATCTTTTCCTTACGCCTAACAATTTCCGATGACATAATGGCCCAAGGCTGGTTTCCTCATGTCAGACGTTTTTGTTGAAAAGACTTTATTGTAGTCTTTCTTACGTACTGAAAACGGGACCGACGTTGGACTTTACTGACAATACCCTTGTCACTGGCCCCAGCACGATAACTGCTGATAACTTCCCCTACACCTCTCACATTTCCCCCTAATACCTCTCACAGATTTTCCTTTTTCCGGCAAAGAAAATCGGACTGACACCTCGATTGGAAATCTGGGAAAGCAATTCAGAGACTGAGTCTACTCATGAGTTCACCACTTTCTGACAATGCCTTTCACGCACTCTTCACTTGCTAGACAATGCTTGTCTGCCGGAATTGAAGACCTTTCACACGTCTAACGATATGGCTTTCAGAGAAATCTTCTCAAATTTGTTTTCTTCCACTGGGGCACAAGTTTTTCTCTAGCTAGTTCAGTACTCACAACATAGAGTATTGCTATACTAAAGATCTAGATATTTAACTTGCATACATCTCTTGCATACTGAGCAAGTATGAGAGAATGATAATTATAATTTATTAGGCTGACTTTCTCGTACATGATAGTGATATTCATAGTTTCCTTGCAAACTTAATATTTCTCCTAGAGAGTGAAACAATATACATTTGAAAAGAGATCTTAATAACAATATGGCTTTGAAAAAATCTGAATGTATTGCCCCAATTTGTTCTATCTCAGCACAAACTTGGATTGGTACCTTAATCCATAGGCTTATTATATGTATTTACTGTTAATCCCCGGTTCTCTACCCCGTCCCCTTTCTTTGAAAAGACCGATCACAAGATAGAATGCTTTTTTACTGGAAATATAGACTTGAAGGATACAATAATGTAGATATATTGTCTATTATTTTGTTATAAAACGTAATACCAGACGCATGTGTTTGCAGTCGTTGAGCATTTTGTTTGTTATGAGGGTGAAGCTTCCATACATATCCGTATTCGTTCCATTTTAACATTCTATATCTCAAAGCTCACTGTCTCAGTAATATTTTTGACATCATTCGAATCGGATTTTAGACTATTATAACAAATATTAGCTTCTAATTAATTAAGCCGAATAAGCCGACCTTATCAATATGGTCCTGCTATTAATACCGGATCCTTCGTTCCTGGTACTTGGTTCTCCGAAGTGTTATAATTATTATAAAGTGATCATGGTATCGGAAGTTTCTGTAGTGCAATATGTAAAAACTATTTTCATCATGAACCAAGAACTTTATTTCGAACTTCAAGTGTTAATAAATACAATATAATTCCAGTCACTAACCACAAAACATAGATCGAAACTTAATCTATAGCTTAAAACATATTGAGCTTGGAAAGTTATTAGCATAGACTGTGGTCTAAACGCAAAATGCAATCACTCCACAATATTAGTCCAACAGTTCGTTAATGAGAAAAGCAGTCACTGGTTTTTCAATCAGGTAACCGCTAACCACACATAAATCACTAGTTCCCAGTTTCCCATTCAATTCACATATTATAGTCTGTCCAAGCAAAGAAGACATTCTGGAAAGATGAGAAACTGACTCCAGATCGGTCAATATTGGATCAAAAATTTAATATTTAGTATAAAAATGTAGATCAGAAAGTTTTCTACAATTAGAGACCAAATATATAATTTTTTAACCAATTTTGGCTGAGCTGGAGTTATTTTCCCATCTTGCCAGAATGTCTTCTTTACATGGATAGGCTATACCTGTATATTTGTCTTCCCTTTTCTCCTCATATGCTGCATATTGTTTCCTTGTTTCCTTTTCTATTTTAATTCTCACCAGTTCTTAATTTGTACAGTGTACATGTGATTCTTGTTAGTTAGGCTACTTCCGTAGCCTACTTTTTTCTATCTATTTACTACTTCTACTCTCAATCTATTTTCTTCATCTACTTGTCTTTATTAAATTTCATTCTCTCACCTTTCTTACCTTTTTATCCACTTAACCTTCTCTGTTACTTTTCCTCTCACTCTCCCTCTCTCTCTCTCCCTTTCTTCCTCTCTCTTTTCTCTTTTCTCTTCTCTATCATCCACACCCAAAACTTCAACTCCCTCCCCAACTTTCCAATCGATTCCTTCTCAAATTCTGTACCTATGTACAACCCTCACATACTCAGTACACATGTAGTTCCTCTACTCCTGTTACACGAAATTAAGGCTTCCGCTCAATTTGACAAATTAGAAAATGACGAGCCTGCAGATGTCCTTTTTGGAAAAGTGTAATTAATTACACAAGACGAAGAAGATGAATGATCCGACGTACTAAGTTACTTGGCGATCTACTTCAAGGATGAATTAAACCTTCCTTCACATCGATCTCATAGAACTTGATGGATAATATTATTTTGGAAAGTGCATAGGAATGTTTGGTAGGTCTTTAATTTTGATATTATTTTTATAAATAACTTTTTGATAAAAAGTTGATCCACTCCAGTAAATCTACTCCGTATAGAAGAAATACACAAGAAGTATTTATCTTATGCTACTTGTACTACTTGAGTATATTGAGCAGTTAGATTTGAAATGTTCAACATCCTCATTAGACTTGAATAACATCCTCTTTCCAAAATAGAGGTAATATACCAGAAGAAATAAAAATACGTTTCATCTGCTTGGCAACGTTCAGATTAACTTAAATTTCAAACATTAACTCTTCCAGAATATATTGAAGGCAAAGCTTCTTCTATTTTCCATCGGTATTTAATCTCTATGCATTATCCTCGTGCGCAAACACTCGACTTTAATAATACGAGTACTCCAGAATTAATTCTGTCTGAAAAATAATGTAGTAACTGTACCATCAAGATCGAATTAGAATTTAACAATATAAAATATTATTTTCATCATGAGTCTGAATCTGCTAACAACTTATTCAGACTGGTAATTTATTCAGCTAAGTGTAGCGATAATGTATTCAAGCGGACAAGAGAAGTTTCGTTCTCATGTTGAATAAGGGTTAGCCTACATAAAATCAGAGCGCAGACATCATTATGGTCTGCGTTTGTTACCATCGAATATTCAGACATCACAAATCCATTATCAGAACATTGTCATGCAGACCAATGTTGTCCAGTAGGTGTCTGCGTTTGATGGACAGAGAGTTCGCAGACTACAAACATAAAAGAGGGTACCTATAGTAAGGGAAGGCCAAGAGAGAAGAGAAATCTGGTGCAACATGACTATGACCAACCAGTAAGTCCCGTTCTATGACGTAAGAGATGTGTAAGATATAAAAATGTTTAAATGAATAAAAAAAAATCATAAAATGGGATAGTAATATCTTTTTTCCTCTTAAGTAGTTGAGCGAGAGCAGTAGTAGATCAGTGTTCACTGTTCAAAGTTCAAGTTAGTTTTGTAAGCTATTTCAAGGTAAAAAATTGATAATTCCTGACAAAAAATTCTGGTACGTTGCTGACGTGAAAATGTATACTTTGTATTCCAGAGCAATGTAGAACATTTATCCTTCAGGGTCTCACTTTCACGATTTTTATCATACTTCATATCAGTATTAACATCAGAAAACGTTTGTAAAATATTCTACTCAAGGGAGTTGAGATCAAATTAGACTACTTTTTTAATGACTTGAGCCGAACTTGAAATTTGCGAAACCATAATTGGGCAAATTTTTAGGATTGGGCTCACACCAGAATGAACAATATGGGATAGCTTGGACCAAGAACTATAACCATAGAACATTATAACCATATAGTATTCCAGACAAGCATACCGTTTAACCCTCAAACATTGAGGGTTGAGTATAAGCATAGAATTATAGAAGTCTCTAGAATCCTAGAATCCTCTTTGGTATAAGAAAGGGTCGATTGCATCCTAACTTCACCCTCCCAGGTAAAGTGAAGGAAGCAATTTTAATTCCAATTTCAGAGACAGAGACAAACTTTCTTGAGTCTCATCAATAAAATCTAATTAGAGTCTTTTAGTTATTTTCTTGAGTCTCATCAATAAAATCTAATTAGAGTCTTTTAGTTATTTTCTTGAGTTTCATCAATAAAATCTAATTATTATTTTAGTATTTTAGTTAGAGCTGGTTATTGAACCAGCCAATTCCTGAGAATTGAAAACGCTTTCTCTCATCTATTGCAGACTTCCTCATCGAATGAAACGCAGGTGACGCTGAAAAATGTGTCGACACGATTCTCAGGACGCTACAGCTGCGAAGTATCAGCTGACGCTCCTTCATTTCACACGGCTCTGGTCTCCGGTGAAATGACTGTAGTCGGTGAGTAACATCTCTTGAAACAATTTTCCACTTATACATTTTTCTCTCAAAAGTATAAAACTTCATTTCGTTATGTGGACTTAAGTACACATTTTCTAACAATGTCATCAAGTGTTAATTGTACTATTATCGTATGCTATCAATTCATTATTTTCAGTTTACAATGAAGACTCTTATCTATGCAAAATTCTCAGTAACGATAGATTACCAAATTTGAACAAATTTGGAATTTAACAGCCGTAGGATTATTTAATTGAAAATGTTCAATTAAATGAGAACCAATAGACTAATCAATACGATGACGTTATTTCAAGTTGATTGAACCCAACTGGATTCTTAAGAAACTAGACGACAGACTCATGAAGGGACCATTCTCAGCAAAAACTATTAAATAAAGTTTTTCTCACAATCTTAAAAATGAAAATAATTCTTCAAAATTTTAATCATTCATATCTGAATTGTTTCTGTTCACTCAATACGTTCTAGTATCCGTGCTTGAAACTCTGAAATAATTATGCCTAGCAGATCATCCCACGTATACTATAAGAGATACTATAAAATAGACTATTTTAGAGTAGATTCTCTTATATCCAGATAAGAAAATACATTGCCATAAAAATCAATTCTGCAGTCTCAGATTTAAAACGACTTTATATAATCCGCGGAATAACCTATTTTAAGTATTTATACTAACTTGTGGCCATTGAGAAACTTGAAAATCAACAATTTAAAACCAATATTGTGTGTGTGATGTATCATTGATATTTTTCCTTGAGATATTCGTCAATTTATTTCTATCAATATTTTTTACCGATTGATCAACTTATAAGAAGTTTAAAGATGATCAAATTTTTATAAGCTAATCATGTTTTATGTGGAAAGACTCATCTAGATGTGTAAAAGGAGCAATCCAATTGCTAAAAGTACTTTTTTTAAATTAGCAACACAATGACTTAACCGATAGCAACACCGATAGATCACCCTCATCGAGAGACCAATACCCACTACAAAAAAAATACAGTTGATATGGTATTTCTCCCTATCAAAGCAGTTCTTAAGCGAAGAGCCTACATCTAATCACAGGCATTCTTTGATTCACAAAGCAAAGAATTTTGTCCGCGTTTATTTTTTCCGGGTAGCTAGTGTATAGCCTACTTATCGATTGTTGGAAAGGAAATTGATGAAGCGGACAAAAGTGGAGCGGGGTTGGAGGTGCCGCAGGCTTTTGCCGATATCCGCTTTTTCAATTAGTGACTATGGCACTCTTCCGGACTGGCTGACAGTTGGGGAAACGCTAGCGCCACCTGGCGGACGAAACGAGAAGCATTCGATTTCAAATCCACCCGGATCATCCAGTGAGTTAGCTGCTTCATACAAAGAATAGAAATTAATACACAATATCGTTTTCAAAATATTCACTCGCCCTATGTAATGAAAAATAGTTTCCGAGCTATTCCTATCACGTTCTCTGTAGAATAAGAGAAGCAAACCAGATGATTCCAATCATACTGTATTTGATTTCATACTCCGCAGAAATACCATAAGTATTGGAGTAAATAGATTTAATAAATTGAACATTTCACAACGTTTTATAACAGGGAATATTATGTCAAAGGAGTACCTTGAATAATCGAATTTCAATAAATTGATAAATGAATGATGTGAAAATACATACTTACTTACTCTTCAGCTCTACAGGTCATTACAACCCTTGGCCTCCCTCACATAGCCTCTCCATCTGTCACGATCCTCGGTCTGTCTTGTCCAGTTTCGAATCCTAAGGATCGCGCTCTACATCATCTGACCACCTATTTCTTGGTCTGCCTTGCCTTCTTCTGCTATTCATATTTTTCCTTCCATATACATTCTGCGTCTCTCTCATCTCCCATTCATAACATGTCCATTCATCCATCGGATTCTGCCGGATTTAACAAATCTGACAAAGTATTCATTGTTTAAACACTGCGCTACTTCACTATTTTCCCTTCCTATCCATCGTTCATTTTCAAAAACAGACCCCATAATTCTTCTTACCACCTTTCTTTCAAACACTCTCAATCTCTGTATACTTCCTATCTCCAGCAGTGAGTACCCATGTCTCAAATCCATAACATACCACTGGCCTAACAAATGCTTTGTAGAGAAGTAATTATGTAGCTATTAATAGAAGTCGAGACTTGAATAACTTTATGTCAGCATAATAATAATGATCTGTTATGTGCCATGATTTTCTATTGCTTATCTCTGCTGAGACTTTTCCACTGCATGTCACTAATGTTCCTAGATATACAAAATCATTCAGTTGCTGAAATGTGTGGGGTACAATCTTCATGTATCTTGTAGCACCTCTCCTGCCCATTGATGGTGACACTCTTAGATATTTTGTTTTTGCCTCATTAAAATTTGAAAATACATACGAAAATAGTACTCTTACTTTCTAACGATCTTTGATAGAAATCCCAATTGGATTTTCAACTTTCAAAGTTATACTCTTGAAACTTTGATAGAACATCAACATCTTTGAACAAAAGTTAATGATCGATGAAATTTTGAACACCAATTATTTATCGTTCAAATGCATATTACATGGCATCAACAATGCTGTCCCCTATTTATCTTATACCCTGTGTACACAAATTGAATGTACTGTAATATCAATTATTTCAGGTTGATGAAGTACTTGCAACTGCATGTTACGTGGTGATTGCAATTACTGGTGCACAATAAAGCACCCCGTTCGTAGCTTAGTATCCAATAACTTTGAAATTTCAATGGCTATCTATCTATCGATATCAAACACCCATTTGAGCATGTTTCAATAATATAACAATGTGGAATATCGTCAGCCATAGAATGGTGAATAGTATACATTAGTTTCAAATATTGAACACCGTTCTAATAAACTGAAATAGTGCAGTGCGTTTGTTAGTTTGTTATCTTTTTAAGTTTACAATTGATATTTAGCAATGGGGTTAAATCAATTCACTTATAACAGTTTGCGCTTATAACAGTTTGTTATTTTTTATTGATATTATTATTATCGATGTTCCTTGGTTCACCTCAGCTGTAAAATCTCTTTCAAGCTACTTTTGCTCAAAAGTTCTTATCTAACAAATAGTTTTTTGGTCTCTCAATGTATTTCTACACTCAATAATTCGATTTACTTTCAACTCTTTTCCACTGGCGGCTCGTGCCCACGAAACAGGTGGAAACGGCTCATATCTTTTACTGTGCAGCACTTCACTTGTTTCACTCCAACTTACAGTATCAAATTATTTATTACTTCTCTTCTATAATACCAGTCAATGTTACCTGCCTATTTCTAAACGGGAATTGCATTCTTTAAATGCATTCAAAATACATTCTTCTTCTTCTTCTTCTTCTTCTTCTTCTTCTTCTTCTTCTTCTTCTTCTTCTTCTTCTTCTTCTTCTTCTTCTTCTTCTTCTTCTTCTTCTTCTTCTTCTTCTTCTTTTTCTTTTACTTCTCCTCTTCAAAGTATACTATAGGTACCGTACACTCCTACTTCTTCTATTGAGTATTCTACACATAACTTACTTCTTTTTAATATTATTTCACAATAGGAACTACAATTACTTTAAAGACGTAACAGCTCGAATGCTAAACTTTGAAGCCGCTAATCACAAGTTCCTTCAGTGCAGCATCTCTCTGAGAATTGGAGACAGGGTCTTAATCCGCCCGACAGAGATGCTGGGACGCTGCGGTATGAAACTATGACCGTCCTGAATGTATAGGCGCTTTGAATATCGACATTGGCCATTATTCTCCAATCTACATGAAGCAAACTTGCTCGGGGCCAGAGACCATTAAGGGACCGCTTTCAAGTAGACAGACTACAAGTACAGAACGGCTAGGTACTGTGCAGGCTAAACGCCTGTTCTATGATTGAGTTTCCCTTCGGGCTGCTTAGCAATGCTGGCTACAAAACCGATAGGCCATCAGGGAAACTTGTAATTGATAATAATGCACTCTTCCTATTGTTATTGGGCTCTGTAGGAGGATTCCTTTAGATTTGTGGGTTTGTCTTTGATGATACTAGCCTCCTAAACACCCGTCCTTCATTATCATAAATTTCAATTGTTCCACATCTGTGCCGTATTACTTTCCCAACACAAATTTAATTATTATCTTCAAATTTAGCACCGATTGGGGGCGCTTAATATTATTTCTCAGTGTTTTGTCTTTTTTATGCAAATTCTCGGTGAGTTTAGTGAATGCAAAGTGACGGTGAGTGTGATATTTGAATAGCATATAGAAAATCAATGAAAATAAATTATTGAAGCACAGACTTCAAATAAATACTTGGATGTTATGAAAATTTGTTCCACGAGTATTGGAATATGAATAAAATGTATTTTTAATATGTATTAATGTACAAATTAGCTCATCACTAACTGTATAGTGTATACACTTCCACCCAGATAGCGCTCAATCCGACATCAGACACTAAATCGATGTGAACTCGCCAATTCAATTATCGATTTATCAAAAGTCGAATCCCGTTTTCTAGTTTCAACACTAACCCGGACAAAGTTATCCATGGTGGAAGCGAGCACTCCTGGAAAATCCTGTTTTCCTAGTAGAGCAGTGGGTTAGCATTGGCACTCAGCAACTAATCTACTAATGTTCAAGTTTGGCGACAGTTTGTTTCCAGCACTGGAAGAGCAATTATTCGAGGCCGTAGCCGGCTTTGCAAAGCATGGTCACGTGATTATCATTGACTACTTTGCGTCCTATAGGCTGCTATCACGTCCTTTAAATATAAAAGCTGATATTTCGTCCTTTGAATCTATAGGCTGCTATTTCGTCCTCAAGGGAAGAGCTTATAGCTCCTACCACTCACCAATTGAATCAGTCAATCTGACTAGAACAGCGTTTCATCGAAAACATTTATTGAATCGTCGAAAATAGCCTATATCTATTTGATGATATTGATTAAAAAATTATAAATTTGGTCCTAAACTTTAGATTAGAATGTTTCCCACATTTTGAGACCAAATTTATAATTGTTGAACAAATATTAACCGAGCTGGAGTCATTTTCCCATCTTGTCAGAATGTCTTCTTTGCTTGGAAAGACTATTCAGTGACACAACCATAGTGCTGCCAATACCCACTACACCATTGTTCATTGATCAATGATTGTCTGCTATTCAACCAGCTTTATTAGTTCAGATTGTTTGCACTGGTTTGGATTTGGAGTAGAGAGGCAGTGAAAGCTTCTTAGCTCGGCCAAAGAGAATAATCCTGGATATTGATGTAGGCTTCAACAGTTTGGATAGCTAAGATAATAATCTGCAGCTAGAGAACATGGAGTCAAGAATGAATCATGAATTTGATCATTAATAATTCAACCACTCTACAATTCATAAAATATATATTCTATTATCAATCTAGAATAAGTTTTCCATTTAAATAAATATTCTATTCTATTATTATTCTATAATAAGTTTTCCTTAAATTATTCTTAAAATGTAAGGAAAATCTTCAGTATAAGTATGGGTAGTTTTAAGACACTGTTGAAAAATTACAAATGGAATACGCAAGTAGAATAGTAAAAATGTTTATTTTGTTGTTACAATAGAGAGGAGAATTTTCATAGTAAATGTTTTTTAAAAAGATTTGAAAGTAGGTAGGCTATTACAATCATATAAAATGCTCGTCAAGTCTTGATCTGATAGTGAAGCCTTGATCTGATAGTGAAGCCTTGATCTGATAGTGAAGCCTTGATGTGATAGTGAAGCCTTGATCTGATAGTGAAGCCTTGATCTGATAGTGAAGGCTAGATCTGAAATCATCATAGGTGGTTTGCTAACTTTAGTAGGGTGGGATGCACATTGCACATGCACAAGTCAAACGTTCAGCTATTCATGGAGGAAATATCAGTACAAGTACCAGAAGTGCCGAGTAGAGGAAATATCGTTTCTATACTTAGAAAGAGCAAATGGACAAAACCTGAAACTGATGGAATATGGAATAATGACGTTGAAGATGATTCCGGATTCAAATAGCCTACTACGACACATTCAGGAGATTTTTCGAGAGAACTACAATGGATTGCTATTGCTAATTCATTGATTTCTATCAAAAATCTGAAAATCCATGAAAATTGATTCTTCTCAAGTTCCTTCGAAATTGGAGCATACTTAAATTTTGAGAAAGATGAATGAATACGTGAATAAGACAACGAATTGCACGATCGGTGGAAAAATTCAACCACTGTGGAGAAAATCATTTGAATTCAACTAAATTAATTTAAATTATATGAGAATGATCAGATTAATTATTTAATTAATGAATTATTAAAGAATGATCAGTATTATTAATTGTAATATTAGAATAATGAAAAATCAATCAAAATTTGGGTGGCTCGTTGGAGGAGTGATAAAGCGCCGGTCTGATAACCAGGTGGACCCTGGTTCAAGTCCCAAGCGGGGAACAATTTTTGACCACAGCACAATCACATAAATACGGCCACCCCGTCTTTCGGAGGAGACGATAAGCCGTCGGTCCCGACTATCTCAAAGTAGTCGTCATCTATCATCCATATCATTACCCACGCACAAGCCTATGAGCTCATGAGCCTATGAGCCTATGAGCTCATGTGGGCTTCACCCTCATAACAAACAAACAATTAATATAAAGTGAAACTGGTTAGAAACTGAACAGAGATTCAACTGAAAGTGATCGGACCCGGACTGTAACTGAACAGAAACTCGAATTGAATCTGAGAAATTGATGTTGAGACTTGTCAACAGAATCTGAGCTTGGACTGAGAAAAATTGAAAGTGGGGAAAAAGTTACTTTGAATGGAAAATTAATACCTGAAAAAAATCAAAGATTACAATAAGATTGCTGTAGAGAAGTTGGCTATCAATTTTCCAACTTTATTTCCTCCTTATTTGAATTCATTTTCTTTATTTTATTACCTGTACATAAGTATTTCACGCACCGATTCTACTTTTCACCATTATTTTGTTCCTCATCTTCAATTTTATTCCTAAATATTTCTACGGATATGTTACCCGACATTTTGTCTATATTCTTTACTGCAAATCATTCAATTTTCTCCACATTCCTACCCATTTTTTGCCACTTTTCCTCCCATCATTAACTGTTCATCGATTTCGATGAACCGGTAAACTAGTTCCAATAGGGTTGACGCCCTCTCGAGTGGCATTTGTTTGCCCAACAATATTCATAACTGGAAACGAGGGAAATTGCTATTAAGGCGGGAAGAGCCATCAGCTTTCGGGGAAATCGGCACTTATCATTCTCGGGCTCTGTTCCACAATCACTATACAGTAATTGATGTAACTTTTGTAATAAAATGCATTATATTTCCCATCTTATACGTACCATGCCAGTATCGAAGTTACATATCAAGAGTTGAAATCTACGTTTTAAACAAATACGTTTCACTCCTTCTTCGTCACATTCACTATAACTATAAATATGCATACCATTATACTGAATATATCACACTTTAGCCTATATATAACTAGCCGGCAGGCTCGCTTCGCTCGCCTTCTCCGCCTAGCCAGGGGGCTCCGCCCCCTGGACCCCCGTCAGTATAGGAAGTGTAAGTGAGTCAAACAGGCTCGCTTCGCTCGCCTGCAAAACCTCTGTCAGTGACAGCTGAGACAAACAGGCTCGCTTCGCTCGCCTGCAAATTTTTATTCGTCACAATAACTATACTATACACACCATTATACTACATGGATCACACTACATGCTAGTTTCACTTCTGTTTTGTCAAAATCACTACTATATGACTATATACACCATTAGACTATATTAAATACACCACAATCGTCGTTCCACTTCTATTTCGAAAACTGATTATAAATTATCGTACTGATCGTACTCTATAATTATCGTACTCGCATCGGTCATAAATAAATAAATCGATCATGTTGCGGCGCATTGGTTGTGTGTTAATAATTCACGCATTCTGGTGCTAATGCGAAACAGTGTTGCACTCTTTTGGAATGCATGGTAGTGTAGCATGGTTGTTTCATGGTAGAGTTGTAGAGCAGAGCAGAGGGTAGGTGACCAGTGTCAATATTAATGCCTTCCGGGGCTACTTTGATGAATGCGTCATGCATTTCGTATGGAGCCGAACGCGATTAAAGTTGATTGCAAATTTACGCGTACACAGGCACGTACCAAAGTATTTTATATGCATACGTTTTTATCATATCTACCCAAACAAATAGAACGGTTGGAAATCGATGATGGAAAACGAGCGACTGCAATCCTCTTGCTACAGAAATTCAACAATACGGTATAAAGAACAGCCTCTGGCAAGATGGGAAAATGACTACAGCTTGGTCAATATTTGTTCAAGCATTATAAATGTGGTCTTAATAGTAGATCGAATTGTTTCCTACACTTTGAGAACAAATTTATAATTTTTTAAACAATATTGACCGAGCTTGAGTAATTCTCTCATCTTGCCAGAGGCTCTTCTTTGCTTGGACAGGCTATACACATCATATTTTTTTATTTTTTTGTTGCGGTACAAAAGAACTGGAAGATTGTTCTATGATATTAAAACCATTTTTCGATTATATTTGGATAAACTGGAGAATTGTTTGAATAAATTTAAATATATAATATGATATCTATAAAATACTAGCCGGCAGGCTCGCTTCGCTCGTCTTCTCCGCCCCCTGGACCCCCGACAGTATAGGCAGTGTAAGTGAGTCGGATAGGCTCGCTTCGCTCGCCTGCAGAACCTCTGTCAGTGTCAGCTAAGACAAACTAAGACTCACTTCGCTCGCCTGCAAATTCCGTTCAGAAGGGATTCGAAATTTATTATTCGAAAATAAATTTATTATTTTTATAAATTTAGCCCAGCATTTCTACACCTAATCTGGATCTGTTTACCTAATTTCAACATTTTCTGCCAATTTGTTCTAGAAAAATCTGAGAAAAACTCCGAAAATTCCAAAAAATAGTAAAATGCTAATATTAAGCGTAACCTTAGGAAGTATGTCGGACATAGTTTGAAACTTGATTCAATATCTTCCAAATTAGTTCATCTAAAATCTCGCTGAACAATTGAATTTACAGTTAGGATTGGTCGTATCAAGGCGGAAGATATGCAACCCGCAACACATCTACAATTTTGAAAACCTGATTACTGGCGTAATCTTGAACGGATTGCAAAAATATTTCAACACAACATTTCTAGACCTTATCTGAACCTGCCCACCAAATATCAACATTTTCTACCGATTGGTTCTCGAAAGAATGAGGAAAACGCCAAAAAAACTCTAGAAAAACTAATATATTTGGCGTAACCTTTGAAAAGTTCCTGAAATCCGTTCTTAGCGCGCGTCTAAACGTCCAACTGAACATGCCTGCCAAATTTGAATGCATTCGGTTCAGTGGATATTTAGTTCTGGTGATGAATGAATCAGTCAGTCAGTGCCATTTCGCTTATATATATATATAGATTTTGAAACATCATCTAGGCATAGCTGATAGCTCAGTGACTAAATCTCTGTAATGGAAGTCGTTCTCATTAAACTTCAGACTATTTTGAGGTTATGCTCGAATCACAATGATTATTTATCGTTTTTTATTTTAATTTATCATACTATGACACAAATAAATTGTACAAGATTTGTCTAGTACATGTTTACACACTCCTTTAATTTTCAACTTTAGTGAAAAGTGAAATCAATGTTTTATCCAAATCAGTTAACACAGTAGTTTTCCAGCATTAGTTACATGATCATATTATTATTATAGTTACATTCGTTCACTCTTGCCATACGGACACTTCACCTGTTTCGTGGGCACGAGCCGGTGCATTAGTTTACGTTATCGAAGGCCTATTTACTATCATATTCCATATCAATAAATTTATCAAAAATCCAGTCCAATGAAGTGGGAAAATGAGCGAATATTGTGTTTTGTTGCAGTGGTGCCGCAAAATAGACCGGTGCTAATGGGCGTGAAACCGCGCTACCGGATTGGCGACATGCTGCGGGCCAATTGCACGTCGTTCGGCTCCCGCCCCGCCGCCAACCTCACCTGGGTACTCAACGATGACGCCGTAAGAACGCAATACTCACTTTCAGTAGAAAATATTGATTTCAATTCTAAAATAACTTAGAATCTAGTTATAACTCAGATGCATACTTTCTGAGTTTACTCGAGACATATTTAATTATTATTTCTGTTTAAGTCCAATAGAAACGTTCGGTTCTGCTCTATCTGGTGTGAAAGCTCCCATAATTTCCAAATTTTGGCGTGAGCCTACGTTGAACTCTTATAAAATTCACTTTTGTATAATAACGTACTACGTACTATTAACAAGAAGTTTTTCTATTTTGAATTAAGAAGGTTAATACACAAGCAAATTAAGAAGGTTATACTGTACAAAGCAAATTAACAATAAATAATCGAATCACTCTCAAATATTAAATATAATTTAAAAAGAAAAGCATTCCTTCGAATTACTATAGCTGACGTATCATTTTAGTGTGAGTTTACCATTTCACTATTATTAAATTTCAAATTTCAGACTTTCATGTCTCATGAAACAGGCTACAAATACCTGAGCAAATTAAATTCACTAATAATTATGGGAAAATAAACTGTAAAATATTTCTTAATTGATTGTAAAATAAGGAAATAAGTTATTTGTGAAATACGATTAAAGTTCTTTTAAAATGATGAAGCCAGGTAGGATCAAACAGAACTAGTACTGCGATCTACTTGATCAATCCTGCGAGAGTAGGCCAGCCCAAGTATGGCTTTCATACACTATTAAACAATCTACAACCAATCAATTTCTGTCACAGAACTTTGCCCACAACCAACTGGCAAATAGCAAGCGGAGCATTTAATTTGGTTGCTGGTTGTTTACACTTGTTTAGCATTATTTGTACTCATTGAAACCGATACAGTCCTTTGTTGGTTGCCCTATGTTCTGAATGACAGGTTAGGCCAGGCTAGCCTGAAGGCCACAGTTCGGTTCATAAATAACATCAGGGTAAATCATCACCAGGCACCTAATTGAATGGTTCGGTGAAATGAGAAATAATTAATTAATCTTGTAGATAGTAAGCCATACTCTATATACTATTTAATAATAGTTCAAATAATAATTTGTAACAAATTTCAATTTCTGAATTATGATTCCGAAGTTGAATATTACATTTTTATATCAATCAGGCGCGGATTCACGAGGATGAGGAGAAAATCCCCTCAGATCGGTGCTTATCCTACACTAGATCGAATGAACATTAAAAGAATTACAAAATTTTTGACCGATAATACACCTGAGGAGTACGTCCTCTAACTTTTGAAAATATATAATATCTAGTTTACGGTACGGTACTTTTTCTAGGAGAATCCTCCAGTCCACTTGAACAAATCAAAGCCAGCTTTTACAAAAATATCGCGAGAAAAGAACCTTGGATCTCTATTCTGAAACAGAATCAGAAATATTACCCTGGAAGGCATCGAAGTTTAAGGTGAAGATTATCACATTTCATGACTTTTCAATCAATATTTTTTACCCGGACTCCCATTCCACTACACCCCTCCCCTCATGGTACTAAACAATTTTAAAAATTCCCCCCTAAAAATCACATCCGGATCTACCCCTGATTTCAATAACTTATGAAATATTGATTTCAGTTACATGTTTGTGATTTCAGTTTGGTGGTCTGATTGGCAAAGAATAAGTGGAATTCAGATTCAGATTAAAGTAATCAAAATCGAATTCCGTGAAATGACGCTATTTTCCGGAAGTTTTTTTGCATTGATTCCCTGAGTTGACGTCATTTTTTGTTTCATTAAGCTCAATGGTAAAGAAGGATTTAAATATGAACAGAAGATTGGGAGTAAAAACAACTTTTCGTGGAATTTTTCTGAAATTAGAATACTGCTTAGTGTAGAGAGAGGAAAGGAGTGAGAGAGAGAGAGAGAGAAAGAAAATTATTGGAAAAAATAAAGAAAAGTATCTGGGCAAGAAATAAGCCTTTAAGACAAGATCAGCACAAGGAAAAAATCTTGAAGCAAAATAGCGACTGAGTAAAGGATTACTCAGTAAAGATTCCTCAGGAATAACGTTTCCTAGGGACTTACTAAATGGAGCTCTGTTTCTCAAAAGTAAAACGTGGAGTAATCCTAAGAGTTGCTCGTTGGAGTCATACTCACGAAATAGAAATGTTTCCTCATGTACTTCTTCGAGCACCTTAATAGTGAATAATTTTCTGTATTGAATTTCTTATGAGAGTAAAATAAAAATTGAAATGATAAATTGTGGATTAACAATTGCATTTTCATTCAATGAGAATAAAATAGTTCCAACGGCAATTATTGATAGTTTCTCAACGAAATAATGTGATCTATTCTATCCAGATTTGCTTCACTGTACTTGTTTTCCATTGAGTCAGAATCAAACCGCAATGGCGAATAACAAAAAGCTTCAACAGTATCCCTCAACCACTAGTGTTGATTAAATTCAAAATGGACGGCCTAAAAAAGAGGTATAGAGTATAGGCCTCAAAACAACAATGTAAATCGAATCAATCGTCGATTCTGATTCCAATGCTTTTTATTCTATCCCAATAAATTTTTTGAGTTTCCTTTCTCCGTGTAATGTAGAAAAAAACAGTTCAATCGATGCGTATAAAGTTTGAATTAACACCTACATAAGCCCATCACTGAGTTTTTATCGACTTAAAAAGTGCTCTAAAACAAGCGGGAGGCCATGTACGAGTTGAATGACGGGCGATAGCCCACTCCAAAATGTTATTCTCAGTTCAAGTGATCTGAACTGTAAAATTTTACAGGCTAATACGCTATTTCTTCTGGATAGAGTATTGTAGTAGGCATAATATATTATCATGTTAGCTGAATAAAGCCATTCTCTATCATTCATTCGCTGGCTGATCTTTTCCAAATATTGTCTTAATTTTATTCAAATGTCAATTCATTTACTGGAAGAAAAAAACAATTACAATAGAAAATGTACAGTAAAGCAAATCATAAACAAAAATGTTTGGCAAAATTCAAATCGAAGTTTATTGTGATCTATTTTTAGATGTTAATATATTTTAGATCTATTTTTACTACTGGTAAATAATAAAACACTAATAAACAATTAAATTTGATAAATCCAAATGTCTTTTCACAAATTTATTAAAATATCGAGTAGCTGAATATTCTATAATATAGTCAATATTTTCATATTGTTCTACAAGTGTGCTCTACTGTGAAAAGTGAAGTGTCGGTACGCAATTATGAATTTTAAGACTAAGATAATAAATACAAAAGTATGATAAATTTGTGTTTAATGTTCCTTCAGGTCTTTATACTCACATTCAGTGCGCGTTCGCTGTTGAAGCGCACGATTAAAATTGTTAACATAATCGCGTAGTAATTACATGACAGTGCAAATCGAGTGGCATGATAACAAGCTGAAATGGACGCTGACAAACAGCGCAGCGCACATTGTCCAAAAACAATTTGTCCGAAAACAGTTTGTCCAAACGTTGGAACAAGTGATTACAGCCGCTGAACTGTTTGACCGTTTTTCCAAAATTGGTTGTTCTTGGCCTGCAAACTCCAACCCAGAAAACAATTATGATAATAATAGCGTGAAGTACTGTAAACGTTTTACCGATAATTACAACGGGCCTCGTTTATTAAAAGAGCTGATGCTGGTAGCCTCAAACACTATACCGAAGTAATTTCAAACTAAGTGTAACACGTATAAGATAGGTGATACAATGTATTCCTAGGTTGGAAGTTACATTGAATAGGGTTTAGTTACTTTGAAGTGTGCTCTCATCAAGTGCAACATCAATACTCGCATTAAGCGCATTGGACAGAAATCATAATTATAATTGTCAGCCAAAATCTAATTGCTACCAGAGAGGATAGAACTTAATAGTCTTATTCTATATTCACTGATTGCAGCTCGCATGTTGGACCGTTTGTATTCAACCAACTGCTGTAATGACTAATGACTGTTATCTTTCAAGAGTATGTGCAATATGGGTGGATTGTCTGATTAAATCAAGAACATTTTGTAGTTTTGTGCTGTGTGAGGATTTATAACTTGGATCTAAATAACTAGAGTGGCAGTTGATATTGTCACATGATCCACTCTGAACTACGAGTGTAATGCTACCAAATGTATATTAGTGTATTATCCATTCCATAATAGACAGGGGTTGTCTATTTGTGTAGAAGGGGTTTAAACTAGAAGCAAATATGTCCAAAACGGGAGAGTTATTAGATATTGCAGTACGCCATAGACTGCTGGATTATTTTAATGTTCAAAATGGGTTGGATAAATTTATTTTCAATGAACAAAGAAGTAGCAAATACAATGAAAAAGTCTTGTTAACAAAGTAGTTGAAGTTCAAATTCATGACAGTGAAATGACTTGTAGATATAGAACAGGATATCAACTTACATCGAATCTCATCACAAAGGACCAGATATTGAGCTAATTCTAAAACATTTACTCTATCTCACATTAATTTACTCTTACGTTCAAATAAACATGATGGTGGAGAGTTTAATGAAATTTACACTGTCGCAAAAAAGGTAAAACTTTCAAAAGAAGGTTTATCAATCTCTGAGTAATCTCTTTTTAATATTTGACATACAGAGTTGAACCTGAAAGAATTATATTTTATGTCAATAAAGGAATGATATTAAAAAGTTGAATTCCGTAGCAATAAGCTTGATTATCAGCGTATATGAATATTCATCACCATCAGGCATATACGTTATGGCACCATCATTGTTTTTATTGTCTGCGTTATTGTTAGGGGTTGTTGATAATCAAACTATTTACATTGAGGATTTGCCGGAAACTGTTTGTTTCCTCTATCAAATTGATTTAGTGAGCATACAAACATACTCTAACAAATAAAAAATATTTACAATAGTTGGATACGTTATGGGCAGATTTGTTTATTAAATTTTCAGGAAATTCAATACTGTATCATCTTGAAAATTAATGAAACGTTAATATGGAAGCCAGTTGCATGTTTTGGAAAAAAAACAATTGAGTAGATGAAAAATAGTCCAGTACACAGGGATATTTTTCTGCAAAAGGTGGTGTTTGTGATTTTATTGTTTTAATTGCTTCATCAGGGTCCCAATAATGTGTATTCGAAAAGTACACACAAAATTTCCCCCTGCACAATTTTTGACAGCCAGAAAACCATGCACTTTTTTAGTTTTTCGCATATAACTAAGAAGCGGTCCACATTTTTATAGGTTCATTCTCATAGTAAATTGTAGAGGACAAAATTCTGCGTCGATTGAAAAAAGAAAACAAAAATCGGTCGAATAGATAACGTTTTACATTCATTCAAAAAACACAATTTTTTCCAAAAAATTGTTTAAATTCTTCTGTAGCTCATAAAGTAACGGAGAAATGTATTACCCCTCTCCCTAGAAGTTGTAGAGCATAAAAAATTAAGTTCAGAAAGTGCAAAAAATTGATATTTGACCATTTTTTGGAACATTAACAATCACTTTTCCAAAAATAAAACAGGCTACAGGTGTTTTTTTTAACATTTTGATGTTATGTTAGACATTTGAAATTTAAATAGAGCCTATCTTGTATTTCGTAGTCTATTTGGAACACTCACCATCAGAATAAATACTCCACTGCTCTAAATCCAAATTATTTTTGATACAAAGGACATTCAAGGATAATAGAATAAGGACACCCCTAACTCTCGTAAGAGTGAACGGATCCTGATAACCTATAGCTCATTGTTTTCAGCTTGAAAAGACAGTTCTATTTCGTATATCATATGTTGAATTTGGTCAAAATTGAAGAATTCCATCACCTAGCCCTAGAGTACTTTGAGCCCATTCCTATATACCGAGAAAAAGGCGACTTTTTGTGTTCAAATGCATCTACCTTGGAAGCCATTGATGGGAAAAAGTCGCATTTGGGCTTAAATTGTAGAAAATTATCTCGTCTATCTACAATCTTTATTATTTATCTTATCATTCTTACCTGTGATGCTATTTTTCTTAACTCGTTGTGGAGAAACACCTTCCTCAAAAATAATATTAATAATTTTATTTAAAAATCTAGTTGACTAGTGAAATACAAACTGTGCGATTTTGTGCAAATTTCAGGTGGACACACGTTTTGTGCGCCAGTATCGAGGTATGCAGCAGGCGGATCTGGAGACATCGACCACCACGTTGGAGATGCCGCTGATGGTGCGTCACTTCACCAAAAAGGGCCGCATGAAGGTATACACTTCAAAAATAACTCCTACTAGCACAACACGTATTCTAGCACATGGAGAAACCTAAAGTCTCCTTTAGACCTGTATTCTGGTCGAGCAAAGAAGACATTCTGTCCAGATGTGAAAATTACTCCAGCTCGGTCAATAATGGTCAAATTATAACTTTGGTCTCAAATTGCAGAGCAGCATGTTTATAATTTTTGAACCTATATTGACCGAGCTGGAGTCATTTTCACATCTGGACAGAATGTCTTCTTTGCTCGACCAGACTATACCAATAAAACACCTACTCTAGCACGTGACAAAACCTACAGAGACTGTATTATATCCTTACATTGTGACCATTAAATGTGTAATGCTTCATAAGAGTATGCTGAAATCAATTTTTTCCTCCTAACCGCTATATCTTTGCTATTTTTTAAATCTCCAAGTTAGTCTCCATATTTACAAAAGTATGGTGGATTCGACTGAGCTAGCCAATTCAACAGCCAATGGCTACATTATGATGAATATACACTCATTATGAATACTTATTTTCTCTTAGGGCTACTGGTAATTCGTTAAAACCTTAAATAATTAAAATCAAAGTAGCCTACCCTTTTTAAAAATAAATTATTTTACACTAAATGTTTCGGCGATATAGCCATTTTCAAGTGTAAATAATTATTTTAATTTCAATAATTTTCATTTTGATTATTTAAAGTTCAATACATGTTGCTTATACCGTATTTAGGGAAACCCATAGTTGAGTAGGTCAATGTTCAACTACCTGAACTTCAATTTTTCCTCATAAACAATTTGATATTATTCATAAATGTATTATTTGATTATGTTATTCTTCGTGAAGGAAGTGATAATTTTATTAATTAATTAAAGGTGCGCTGTGCAGCCAGCATACACAACATCTACTGGCAGACGACAGAGAAGAGTGCGGAGGAGGAGAGACCACGTGGCCTTGTCAACGATGTTGTGCAGCATGTGCAGTACAGGCCCGACGACTTCGAGGACGCTGACTACGGTGACGGAGGGGATGAGATCGATCCTAGTGAGTATAAACATGGTATGAGTAAACATAGACTATAATTACATCTACTTTAATTATAGGTCTACTATAGGTCTAAATTTAGAGGTCCACTATGCTCTTTATTCTATTATCTACGCTATACCATATTATATCCTATTATCTACGCTACGGTATAAAATTTAAGTGAGTCATTTTTTTCAACCTCCAATAAGCCATGATTCTAAAGACCTCTTTACATTCAAAAGACACGGCGGATTTTCGATATGCAGTAGTGATACTGCATCCAAGATTGATACGAAGTAGCGATACAAAAGTCAAAAATTGATACGCAATCTTACAGGAAGGAAGGCCTCATTGACACTAAATGGGGTTACTAAGTAAAGTTAGCCGAATAGCCTATTGGGAACGCATATATACGCAATCTTACAGGAAGGAAGTTCATTAACACAAAATGGGGTTGCAAAGTAAGGTTAGCCGAATATTGGGGAAAATCAAAAATAATTACTATTGGCTCTCTGAAACCTAATTATGTTTTATTTATAGTTTTTTTCATTAATTCAACTTAAAAATATCTGAACTAAAATGTTAAAATGTTCTCATAATGTTCAATCAATGCGAGAAATAGAATCAGCTTATCTTCAACATGGCGGCGTTCCGTGAGAATAATTCTGCAATTGTGTCTGCAAATGTGTTTTGTCAATGAGCTTCCTTTCTGAAATCTGTGATATTATTTTCATGAATTTGACAGCATCCAGATTCACAAAAAGTATTCGCCATTTTGTATAATATTGTTATTGTATCCCTCAGATCAGTGTTAATCTATTTAAGGGATGATTTGATTATGCTTCTAATATTCAACTGTGAGTGACTAACAAATTCATGGATGTATTCATAAACTCATTTATAATTCAATAAGGAAGAGTAATTCCATGGAATAGACTTATTTTGTAGACACCCATGAGCAAAGAACGTTTGTCTGAAAGTATTACTTGGAAACTGCTAGTTGTTTGAAAGCACTTTGCAAATTAAAGTTGCACTTCGCCTGCTTCTCAAGCACTTGAGGTTATCCTTTCGGCACGAAATTGTCTACTTCGTGAAGCCCTTACGTTCCCTTCCTTTTCTGAAATGAGAGAGGTACTCATAATCTGTGCCGTTCTCTTGAGTCCCAATGACTGGGAATTCGAGAAATGCGATTTGATGAGTAGTCGATGTTGATAGTATAGAGGTTCAATCATAGAATTGAAGCCTGTACAATCTGAATCAATGGGAAAAATAAACAAGCATAATATATGAAATCAAATGAAAATATTTTTCATTAGATAGAGTTAGAACTGGGAAGTCCTTTCAATCATCTATTTATTCATTTATTTATTCATTGATAACATTATACAAATCACTCAACCTTAACGCATAGCTTACAATATAAAGCTCAAAGTAAAAAG
The DNA here is from genome assembly GCA_017141385.1 of Sogatella furcifera. Taxonomy (NCBI): domain Eukaryota; kingdom Metazoa; phylum Arthropoda; class Insecta; order Hemiptera; family Delphacidae; genus Sogatella; species Sogatella furcifera. The sequence continues at coordinate 34,881,834 of CM029549.1, forward strand.
TAATTGCAATATTTTTTGGGTTATTGTGTCAGGCTCAATAATTTCAATTATTGCAGTTGCTCAGCTCAAATTGCTGAGTTTTGTAAGCAGTTCAATAATCTGCTAGAAGGGCGAAAAAGCTTCCAATTTATTACATGAGAATAGTCATGTTCTATTTCTATAGATCTATTTAAAAAATTATCGGTACCTAGTACAGACTTTTAGATTTCTAGTACCTAGTACCTAGTTCAGATTTCAATAGTTATTCCAATATTATTGGGGAGTTTACTATACCTATATATTACCAGAGGAGGCCAGAGTGTAAAATCTTAACCAAGAAAGAAATGTTGAGGTTTTGAGCAATCGACTGTAAAATATGATCCTGGTAACTATTTTTCATTTCCGAGACAACTCTCTTCAAGCAATAGCTTATTTTTGCAAACATTTTTTAATAACTAACTTTCTTATTTTCATGATAATAATCAATTCTAATCTGCATCTATCTCTTCTCTATATATAAAAGCGAAATGGCACTGATTCATTCATTCATTCATTCATTCATCACCAGAACTAAAAATCAACTTAAGCGAATGCGTTCAAATTTGGCAGACATGTTCAGTTGGACGTTGAGACGCGTGCTAAGAAAGGATTTTGAAAAATTTTCAAATATCCTAGTTTTTCTAGAGTTTTTTTGGCGTTTTCCTCATTTTTTCGTGAACCAATCGGTAGAAAATGTTGATATTTGGTGGGCAGGTTCAAATGAGGTATAGAAATTTTGTGTTAAAATATTTTTGCAATCCGTTCAAGATTACGCCACTAATCAGGTTTTCAAAATTGTAGATGTGTTGCGGGTTGCATATCTTTCGCCTTGATACGACCAATCCTTACTGTAAATTCAATGGTTCCTGTTTGACTCACTTACACTGCCTATACTGTCGGGGGTCCAAGGGGCGGAGCCCCCTGGTTAGGCGGAGAAGGCGAGCGAAGCGAGCCTGCCGGCTAGTTTATTACTATATTTTTGTTGTTGGTGTGCTGCAATATATAATAATTAATTTATCGATCTTTATTATTTTCAATTATCTTTATCAAGAATTTAATTAGGTTTCTCAACTGCATTTCTTTTCCAGAAAGCAGTTGACGATTTCCAATAACTATCCTCCCCACTTAAACTCAAACGTTTCATCCAAACAAAATTTTCAATCAAATCAATTTGTTTATTCGGTTCTACTTTGATAATTGAATTAAAATACTTCGATAATAATCAAGTACAAGCAATGCTACTCAATTATTAGAATACTTCAACCACAAATGGATACATCTCTTGCGCCAATGATCTCCAGCATCAACTTTTCCATCAGCCGCACATGCAAAGAGCAGAGTATTTTCCATTCTAATGGCTTTTCCGACCCAGTTGTCGCCCGCCAAGGTCCATGAGAATGAACGGTGTGCCCAAGAATTTCGAAATATTTCCACGTCGGCGAACTAAGTTTACTTGGCGGGACTGGTCGCCCCTTCCTCTTTCGTTAGCACCCCTAAGTCTTGCTACTGCCTTAACGACCTATTCCCTCCCCTTACACTATTCTCATTATCGAAACACATGTATTTTACAATATTATATTGGTGTTGAAATCGTAAACAACTCATTGGTGAAAATTCATCAAATTGGAAATAACTGGCATACTGAGATGGTAGTTCCATTATGATACTCATTCATTCATTTATAGGATTTATTTTATTGCAAATACAATATAGAGGAGGGAAAAACAGTGGAGGAAATCAAGCTCTAAGAAATTAAGTAAGAAATTATTTCATACCATTTTAATTGGAAATGTCTAAATTAAGTTTACTTATGTTTCACTCTATTTTATATTGCTGAATATCTTTTAGTGGTGGAGAGACTTCTAGGGGTAGGTTCCAGCTCACTAATATACTATCACTAGTATACTCATACTCAACCATTCAAGAGCAGTCTCAAGTATTTTTTATTTATTCTCATGATCACCAAACAATCATTCTCACCGAGTGACCAACACACTGTTATTGAAAACTTACCTTAATGGAAGCTATGACAATATATAATTATTTTGACAAAATAACAATTCAAATTGTATTTGTTTACAGCCTCATCATCATTCGGTTCCTACGGCAAGAACGGAGTGGCTCAAGCCCTGCACGACAAGACCCTGTTGATTGGAGCAGCCGCCCTTCTCGGCGTATCTAGGCGACCGTTCATGACCGATTAACGCTCACCAACACCGCCCAAACACAACCGACTATTTGGGCAGAAGTTACGGAAAAACTTCTAAAACCTTTGATAAACCTAGTTTGAAAAAACGCCACCGCTCTAGACGTCAACAATCTCGCATTGAACAATACAAGACTTTTGATCGTGTTATGTATGCAGCAGCATATGCTCGCTATAACCCTAGCTATCTCTCTGTACAAAAATATATGGAACTTGTAGAACTGTACGTTGTTTTGCTGATACATTGCAATAAATAAAAGTGTAAGCTGTTCGCCAAACAACTCGTGTGCTAGTGATGTCATATTTGTGGTAAGCTCTCCCCCCAACCCTGTTGACTACAATTCAACGGCTTTGTTGAGCTCTACTGACTTACAGAGAAGAGAGAACCAATGCCGGAGGTTCAACTAGAACAGTCAGACGTATTTCACGGGTAAAATAACAAAAACGTTCACTTTCCTATTAAAGTTCACATGGAGAACTGTAGACAGTCTCTGAAATATTTTTTCTATAACAGTATTCTTTGATCGTTGAGCTGAGCTTTGGACAACTTGTGTGTTGAACTTGGAATTCATAATAATTGAAGGAATTATTTGGAATAACTTCATTGATTGTTTTGCAAAAATTTTGAGAATTTTCAAAATTATTGGAGGAATTATTTGAAAAAACCTCATAGATTGTTTTGCATAAATTTTGTAATCCTGCAGCATTCTACATTGAACATGAGATGGGATTCACATCATACAAGAGAAGAGTTATATATGTTGGTTGATGAACTATTACTGTTTTGTCACTATGTAAGTTGACACATGATTGATCATCCCATGAAAAAGGCTCTATTCAGGATCAGGAATAATACGGTAGTTACCTAACTCACTTTGACTCAAGACATGACAATCCGGATAACTTTCCATAAGAAATTAATCTTGGGAGTCCTATAATCTCATTCATAGGAAACATATCAGGTAAAAACATACAAGAGTTTTCGTCTCTTCTCTTCAGCCATCGGGTAAGGAAGCTTGGACCCGAGCAGTACTAATTTTTCACTCAATTCTAATTTTTGTATGCCTGATCCATACAATGCACATTCCATTAGTATAGCATGATTGGTGGATGATGTAAATACTCGTATTGATGATGTGGAAGAGATTCAGAGTTTATGGAATGGATAAATCTCTCTTGTAAAACAAATTATGTGTCCTTATTGGCTATTGAGTATTGAACAAATAAAAGACAAAAATTAAATCATAGAAAATTTCTAACATGAGATGATTATTGAGATAAGATTATAAGATTATTGCTAGTGATTCTCGAAAATTGGGTAAACATTGTGGTGCTTGATATTTTCTATACTAAGGGATATTTTTATTTCCAATGGTTTTGTGATCTAGTGAGATTGTATACATGTGTATTATGAACATTCCAATAATTGAACATTCAATTATTGAACTCATAACAATTAAAAAATTGTAAATACACTATGTAACCAAGAGCATCTTTCCCTTGGAACAGTTATATTAATAATTTTGGACCACCAAAATTCAACGAAATAATAATAATATCAAATCAGCGAAATTTCAACAATAATAATAATTAATTATGCATTACAAACATTTTAGTAATTATTGTGAAACGATAACCAGATTCCTTGAAGATAGAATATGCTAGTGAACTAAGAATTTTTGTTGGTAAATAATTTCACTTTATTTCTAAACTTCAAATTCCAAATTTAATGATGCTGATGAGGATAATTTTATATTTTAACTATTTATCAATCATCTTTGATGTGACCCACTGTTTTTAAACAATTTATTCTGTTGGGAATTTTTTCATGAAGGATCTGGTTATTCCTATGATTGTGTGCCACAGGGAATATTTTTCATATAAAAAACGAAAAATAATAGATTCAAATATCAATATGAATGTGAACACTATTTATAGTATTAAATAATAGGCTCTATAGTAAATTTTTTCAACTAAAATTCTTCTATGAATAGCCTATAATAAGAAGATGTTCATGATTAGTTGTAACGTATTATGATATTGAACCATAATGATTCTGAAAATTTAATTAGAATCTAAATGATATGAATAAATAATTACTGTAAGTTTCTATAACAATGATTTCGCTAAATTGGATAGAGTGTAGAATAATACAATTTTATATTCTATTCTTTCTGGTTGGATCCTCCAAATATTTATTTGCTAATACTATTTCCCTTATAATACCCACTTGTTTATTTAATACAAATTTCATTAATACATTGATACATATACTTGTTGTTGCAGTTACATGATAATATAACTGTAATGACTATTTAATGAACCAGAGGTTTCCAATAGAATAGAATGGCTGCCTTTATTTAATAACCTGGGAGGGCGAAGTTAGGGCGCAGCCGGCCCTCTCTTACACTTAACCCTGAGACTCTTACTGATTATACATTCTATAGTTTCCAACATTAATTTCACAGTTTCATAGCTTTTGAAAATATTTATCATAAAAAAATAATCATATCATTTATTAATTATTTCTTTTATCGTAATTTATGAAGTTCACCAGATAATTACTTCAAATTTTTACAAATCCAAGTTGTAAATTGAACATTTTCACAATTTTTGTACTACCAATAGATTTATTTTTAGAATTACGTCTTTTTTCATGTAAATTATAAAGTTGTGATGTTCAAGATAAGTATTTGCAGTCTCTATCTCAAATAAAATTGTGTTAATGTGTTTTTTGAATACCTACACAGTTTTCTAATGTAATCTTTTGTGATACTCATAAATATATTTTTAGAGGCAAATGGTCAAAGCAAATAGCTTAAGATATTTTTTTGTACATTAATGGACCGTCATAATAGAGGATTGAACAATGTATGGTGAAACTTTCCTGGGAGACTTCCATGTATAATAATAATTCAAATCATTGTAAATATTAAATAAGGGATGGTGTGACAAAATATGTGCTTTTCATTTGTAAATGTAAATGTAACTTTCATGGATAATGTTAACTACTGTACATTGATAATGAAATCTTGATGTAATTCAGTTACTGTATTGACAAGATACATTTTTGGAATGTCTTATTAAAGTTGAATTGCTTACTGGTGTCGGTATGCATATTAATAAATTAAAAAGTAAGACTGTAAATATGAATAGACTACTGTATTAAATTGTATATGTATATTAAAAAATGCATCAAGCTGTTTTTTCTATTCTCTCTTATCCAACAACCACGATTGCACCAAAGAGGATTCTAGTTTTTCTAAAAGAAGATCTTTCATTCTATGATTGCACTCAATCACTTATTGACGAATAACAAGTTGGGAGGTCCGTGCATCGTGTATTGTTATTTAGGCTACATAGACATGAAGGAAGCTAAGAATATTAAGAACGTATAAAGCAAATAATTTTTAAATAAGTATTAATGATGATCGAGAAAGTGGACTAAAGAATAATAAATCAATTTAAAGACCAGAAGGTTTGTTTTCTCTGCCATCTTTGATTGGATTTTTTCGTTGATGGCTCAAATTGTAGGGAATAATAAGGGTATTCTACCCACCAATTTTCAAAAAGATCACGTTATTGGTCGATTTGTAGTGATTTTTCAAAATTTTCATCCCCTAATTTCACCCCCTACCCTTTGACCAATTTGGCTGGTTAACGAACTTGACCGAGATATTAACACTATTGATTTCTTTGCTTCTTGATCTCATGAAGTTTGTTCCAAATTTTTAATTAAAGGAGTTGACGGCAATTTAGGGGTGATTTATCAAGGCCAATAATATCCACATATATGATTGGTAATCGGACATCAGATTCGTGTTCTAGGGGCTCGGAAACGTGTAAAAAATATATCTACTGCTTGGCTTTTCTTGATTCAGTTTACCTAAGACCAAAGCATTTTTTCAATGATGCTAAAAACTGAAAAACAGTACCCCGATTCACTAATAAACTGCTGGTCAATGAGTAGTGACAACTTTAAGCCGCGTATCGACAGTGCGAGGCATGTGCTGGGAATGCCTCGCAGTGCGTTGATATTGGTGTGACTGGAACCAATACCTACTAATACATGTTTTAGTAGGTATTGCTGGAACGCAGTCGATCAACTGTGGCTATCACATCTCTTATTTTATCCTTTAAATTAAATAGCAAGAGATGTGATTGGCCACAGCTGATCGACTGCGTTCCAGTCGCACCAGAATCAACGCACCGCGAGGCATTCGCGGCATATGCCTCGAAGTTATTCGAAGTTTTTCCACGTTTTGTAACATAGGTTTGTTGCATAGCCACATGAAATTAACTCATGTCATTCTAGAGCCCATTCTAGACTTCATTAGATTCGGAGTCTTCAAACACTGTAAATGATACAAAACAATACAACTTATTTGTTGTTCATCCATTTTGTTTTACCAATAGATTCTTAAGAAATTCTTCAAAATTCAGGTAAGAGAAAACAAATGTTGTCAGATCCACAAAGTTTATTTAAATTACCATACTTAAATTACCTTACATTTGTTCTCTTACCTAAATAATAGATAATTTCCACAACATCTCTGATAAACATAAAAGTGTAAATTCTTCAAATTTAATAGAACTCAATGAAATTGAAAAAACGAAGAAAAACATAATCTTTTCAAATGTTAGTTGTTATGATTTTATATCTGCTGTGTTGATTATATAAATTATGTATTCTTCTTTTAGAAGAACAAATAATGTATATTGGTAGAAAATTGTTCGACCTTGGCTAGTATGATTGTGATTGTGATCACCCCTTGGCTATCCTGTAATGTAACCGATCATTGGCTATTGACAAAGAGCGTTGTCAATAGAGAGCACACTGTGGGCGAGCATTGGCTGTTGTAGGTGTCATGCCTTTGTATCAATAGCAAATAAATTATCACCTGCTTCAATAGCTATTTGAGCGTGGCCAGATACGATTGCGCATGCGCAAAGCCGATTGTTAATCACCATAATGGGAGAATCAGAGCGTAATCGGTAATCGGTCCGATTTGGCTGGCGCCTCTGTCAACACCTGATAATAATAATCCTTCTCTCCTCTCCAACACTATCTCTCACTCTGTCACACATACACGCAATATCTCTTTCACTCTTATTCTCTTACAATATCTCTCTAAATCTTATTCACTCACAATATCTCTAAATCTTATTCTCTTACAATATCTTTCCAAATCTTATTCTCTCACAATATCTCTCTAAGTCTTACTCTCTTACAATATCACTCCAACTCTTTCTTTCTCTCACTCTCTCTTCCTTCTCTTTCGCTTTTTTTCTCTCCTCTTGTCCCTTTCTCTCTTTCTTCTTCATCTTTCTTCTTTATTCCGAAATTCTTCACAGCCTCCATTCTATTTCTCACTCTCCTTAGTCTCTCTTCCTATCAATCATTTTTCTCCTTCCCATCGTTGAATAGTTTTCCAACTTTAGCGATCTTCCAATATAATTATTTTCATCAATCGGACAATATTACTCTTATTCACAACCAATATACACAACGAATATGATAGAGGAAAAGTACTACATTCCCAAAATGTAGTACAGAATTTAAAGCTATATATTTATTAACAATATGTGAATGGTACGAGGTAATCTAATCTCTTTTGTCTCCACTTATCTCTTTCTGACTTTCTATTTCTCGTCCTTCCTTTGTTACCCTTCTCTGTTTCTAAACTCTCCCACTCCTTTTATCTGTATCTTTCCTGTTCACTCTCTCTTATTATTCCGGCTCCATCTTTCTCCTTCATTATATTACATTGTCTCTTATTTCTCTTACTGTAGCCCTCTTCCTTACTCTCAAACTCTCTTCTACGCCCTTTCTCTTGATCTCTTTTGCTCTCTCTCTCTCTCTCTCTCCCTCATCCTCTCACAATTCTCTCCAATCATTCTCTCTATAATCCTCTCTCTGATTCTCTCTAATCCCTATGTTTCTCATTGTTAACCTAGTCTCTCTCTCTACCTCTCACTCATAATACACATATTAATTTCTTCTCCAAATCTATCTAACTCCATTTCCTATTCTCTCATCTTTTCTATATCTCACACACGTTCTCTCTCTCTCTCTCTCTCTCTCTCTCTCTCTCTCTCTTCCTTATCCAATAGCCTACCTACATCTATTTATCAATTTCTTCCTCGCTCTTCACTTTATTCCTCATTCATTTGTCATCTTTTTACATTATCCCTATTCTTCTATCCCTCATCTTCTCTAACTTCTTTTCTCTTTTGTCCTTCAATCATCTCATCTATCTCTTTCTTTTTACTCTCTTTCTCACCTTTCCTCTCTCTTTCTCTCTCTCTCTATCTTTCTCTCTTCTCTCACTCTTTTCTCGTTCCCTTTCCTCTCACTCTCTCTTTGTTATTATCTACATAAATGAAGAAATCTAATCTTATCTCTTGTCCTCTCTCTTCCTCTCTCCGAATTCCACCTCTCCATTTTGTTAATCTAGAATTTCTTCTAACCAGAGGGACGAGTGACAATATCTGTGGCCTGCATATTTGATGCCAATAAATAACAAGTCACAGTCGAACATAAATTTCCAGTCTGCTATGTAAGCACTCACTCACTGCAAGTCCATTTTTCAATTTACTCCCTCAAACTTCTAAAAATGCCATTGGATGCGTGGTTTTTTCCATTATTGTCGGATTTTTTAGTAAGTATAGAACACATAAGGCATATAATATACAACACATTAATATGAATATAAAACATAGTGAAAATTACTGTAATCATTAGTTTGCCAAAAAATAATCTATTGGGAGAATGTATGACTTTATACGATTGATCATAAACACAGCAGGTATTTGAAGCAGATATTAAGGATTCAGACTAATAGACTCCATAGACATGGAGAACATTTTTTTATTGCGGATGATGCCCACATAAGCATTTAAGCTTGGGCGTGGGTAATGGATAATGAGTGCGAAGGTGATTGATGGGGTGAAAAACAGCCATGCCTACTGGGTCTAGTGGGTCTTCTAGACATGGATAACATTGTGGAATTTTATGGAAATTGAATTCAATGAACACAACAGTATCCGTACTCCGTTTGGAGGATGAAAGAATATGTTTAAAAAGTTCTCATTTTTAATAACTGGACCAAACCTTTTATTGGATTTATCGGAGAAATGTTAATAAAAGAGTATGTTTCAAGCTCTTATTTTTAAAAAACTGGACCAACCCTTTTATTCGATTTATCAGTTAAATGTTAATTGAAGAGTATGTTTTAAGCTCTCATTTTCAAAAACTGGACCAAACCTTTTATTGGATTTATCGGAGGAAATATTCACAATAGAGAACCCTTGAATCCTAAGAACAAAATTATTATGCTGAAGAATGTATCTCAAAGAGTATCTTCATTTTTTATTCCATCACTTCCTTCAAGAAAAAGGCTACGTCCAACACAAGTATCTCTCTTTGATAATTTCATACTTAAACGAGCTCGACGGATAACAGAGAAGATTTTTCACATCTTTGACTTTCATTTGTTCGATTCTACAAAAAGATCAGAGAGTCTTCGAGTCTCAAGTTGGATTTTTTACATTCAACTTCGAAGCTTTGTGATTTCATTCCGCCTGGAATAAGGAATCACAATAGAATTAAGTTTCTTCAATGGATGTTCAGAATTGGAAGATCAACCAACCTTTTTGCAATCTGTATCTATAAAAGCGAAATGACTGACTGACTGATTCATTCATTCATTCATCACCAGAACTAAGAATCGACTGAACCGAATGCGTACAAATTTGGCAGGCATGTTCAGTTCGACGTTTAGACACGCGCTAAGATTTTAGGAACTTTTCAAGGATACGCCAAATATTTAAGTTTTTTCTATAGTTTTTCGGCGTTTTCTAAATTTTTTCGAGAACCAATCGGTAGAAAATGTTAATATTTGGTAGGTAGGTACAGATAAGGTCTAGAAATGTTGTGTTGAGATTTTTTTGAATTCTGTTCAAGATTACGCCAGTAATCAGGTTTTTCAAAATTGTAGATGTATTGCTGGTTGCATATCTTCCGCCTTGATACGACCAATCCTTACTGTAAATTCAATGGTTCAGCGAGATTATAGATAAAATAATTTGGAAGATATAAAAAAATAAAAATATAAAAATTTAATATCAGACAAATAAATAAATTTTATTTCTCAATGAACAAAAGTACAGACATAATCATAAACCTTCTGTGGCATTTATACAAATATGTACTCTGAATAATGAGAAGAGACAGTCCCGAGAAAATTCTATGTGGGAGATGTCATCAAAGTTCAAAATTTTAAATTATTTTTCTTGAAAGAAATAAGAATGATAAATAAAACAAAAACTATGCTAGCAAAAGAACTAAGGATAAGGTTGAGACTAAGAATAACAAATATTTGCAAATGAGTTTGAATGCAAAAATTGAAGAAAAAAACCAACAAACAATGTATAAAAACAATATAACCTATTGAATCAAGTTTCAAAATATGTCCGATATAGCTCCCAAGGTTACGCTCAATATTAGAGTTTTACTATTCGGAATTTTTAGAGTTTTTTTTAATTTTTCGAAAATAAATTGGTAGAAAATTTCGAAATTTGTTGAACAGGTCCAGATTAGGTCTACAAATGCTGTGTTCAATGAATTTTGAATCCCTTCTGAACGGAATTTGAGCGAAGCGATCCTGTTTGTCTCAGCTTACACTGACAGAGGTTATACAGGCGAGCGAAGCGAGCCTGTTTGACTCACTGACACTGCTGATACTGTCGGGGGTCCAGGGGGCTAGGCGGAGGAGGTGAGCGAAGCGAGCCTGGTGGCTAGTCTATTATAAATGTTCAACATTCAGCATTGTATAGTTGATTTTCTACCAGTCATAATAGTGATTGATGGTGTTGATACTACTTGATAGTGGTTAGTTGAAGCCAGAGAGAGAGATTAATCATGATTATACATTCTAACGAACCTCAGACTCTCTCAAGTTACAGTGTATCTATAGTCTGTAGCCATAGCACGTACTACACTGTACTTTTATTTGTGTAATCATGGTCTATACTGTAAAGCGTAGGCTATATCAATAAGTGATGTAAACAATACAATAAAAATTAGAAGTATTGACAATATCATTCTGTGTCTTATTATTTCTCATGTGTAATCATGTTTATTCTCTGCAGTTAAAATCGTCGTTTGAAGAAACCTTTAAAAAGAGATATTGTACATAGACACGAGAAACCATTTATTAACAGAATGTAAGAATCCCAAAAATATGTTTAAAGAAATATCATACTATGCAAGATCAAGTTCATTCTAGCATCAAAATCGATGCAATCACTATTATGCCATCAAAAGGATTGGCATTATGATAATACAGCCTATTACAAGATTTAGCATTTTTGATTGTCAAAAAGTTACTTGCAGCACAAGTAGTGTAATATCTTTACACCACAATAAATAATAATTGATTCTAATCTCCTATGATAGCCAGGGCCCTCGCGTGGGGTGTGCGAAGTGTGCGAACGCACAGGGCGTGGCGCCAAGGGAGCACCGCGGCGGCTAATGCAAAACGAGAATTTTCAAAATTTCAATTGGGCTATTAGAATAATTTTTTCACTATTTGATAAAAAACTAATTTTATCATCAACTTGACTCCTCAAGAAATTATTTCCTCGGCATAAACTCATTCATCATAAATCAATAACTCATGTATTAATTATATTTCAATATTACCTATTATTAATAATAACTCATTTATTGATCAATTGAAAACCGCAATTAATGTATGAAGCAAGCCAAGAAACGCCCTCCCGAATTTATTTCTATTGTAGGCTGACAATCACCTTACACTCTATCGACCAATCACAAGCCAGTTTCTGATAAAAACTTCTCCCTAATATTTTGACCGAATTGTTGTAGTTTTTCAAACTTTTCCTGGCAAGAGGTCGGTATTAGATCATGAATAGATTGAGTTCTATTTCATTACATTCTTCGTATAAAAAATATATGAGTATAAGATGGGAGTACAAAATCATATTTCCATCTCATTTCATACAGCATAGAACTATTAAAGTCTTGTACTGAGCCAATAATTTACACGATAAAAGTAAAACTGAGTCTAAAATCTATAAATAAATTCTTTAAATACTAACTTGATAGAATCTTACCAGCCTGAATACTTGAATATTATATTAGTACAAGATCGTCAATAGTAAATCAGAGTATTTTTTGTGTATAACACCATCCATCATTTTATTGCTAGCAACCATTTTCTAAGACAGAGCTCAGGAAACACTATCAACCATATAAGAAAAGAGCAGGCAAGGCATGAAGGCGTGTTCCAAGTCAAAACTCAAACATCACCTGCTGCCATCTACTGGTTGAATTTGGAAACTTTTCTAACCGATGTTTTCGGCCATTTTGATCGTAGGCGAAGCTTGGAGGCGTGTCCAATGGAAGTCGAAGCAAGTCACCCTATTGCTACTGCCATCTGCTGGCTGAATTCTGAACTATTTCGAATGTTATTCAAGAAAGTTGGGTTGAGCAGTTAAAATGGCTGAAATCTTCAATTTGCTTGTTATTGAGTTTCCGATTTTTTGTTGAAACATCATTATTTCCAGTGAAATGAAATATTTATGATGATTCCCAATATTTTTCTGTAAAAAATTTATTATTCCCTTCGTTGGTGCTTTCAAGCAAACTAATAAAATAAATTGATCAATAATTAAAAATTCAATATTTTGATGATACAATTTTGAAGTACGGTACAATGTGATAGGTTTGCTCAATGTGGATAACCTTTAGTTATTTCTTATTAATTCCTGTAGGCTTTTGCTTATCACGTATCCAATACTCGAAAATACGAAATAATACGTGAGATACATTAAAGTGAGGTAAGTCCCTATAATTCTTCCATCGCTACACCTCGTCTATCGTCTGTAATATTCATCTTTGGATTACAGAGAATATAAATTCCGTAATTGAATTTCCTAACGTTTTTCATCTTTCATTACAATTATCACAATGACTCCTTGTCATATTATCTCACCTCAAAACCGAAATTAAATCCAGATAATTGATGAAAATTTCCGTGTATCTAAGAACACAAAGACAGCAGGCCTGTTGTACAGAACACCATGTCCATTGTTAGTCCTTTGCGGCTTATCTTGGCGAGAAAACGCCACATCTGAATCATTTCGAGGCGTAATAAACGACAGATGAATGCGCCCCGGGGAAGATGGATGCTTGCCGCTGAATGAGCCAACAGAAACAAGGAGTTCCGGAGCGGGCACGGCACGGCACGGGCACGACACGTCGCCTCTTTTCATCGCGTTGCGGCAGCCCTGCACCTGAACACGCTCACCACAATACAGCCGGTGGCAACAATGGAAGCAACATGGAAGACCCGCCCGGCCAAACCCAAAGCTGCATCACATTATTAATGACTGGTCTGTCCCAAGTCTCACATCACGACAACCTGTTGAGAAAACATAGGAAGATAGGGGGTTACTATACGGTTTTTCTCACACTCTTATTATTCTTTCTTACTCACACTCACTTCCTCTTCCTCTGTCTGTCAGGCTCTCTCTCTCTCTCACTTCCTATTATTCTCTTACTCTCCCCGTTCATTTATCCTCTCTCACTCCCTTTTATTCTCTCCCTTCATTTTCTCTCTCTCGCTCCCTTTCCAAAGGATTGTGTGGTAGAGAGGACCAACTCCGCCCTTAATAAATTCAATCAATTTCCTTTGATTGTGAAATTTATTAAAAAACTAGCCGGCAGGCTCGCTACGCTCGCCTTCTCCGCCTGGACCCCCAGGGGCTCCGCCCCCTGGATTCCCGACAGTATCAGCAGTGTCAGTGAGTCAAACAGGCTCGCTTCGCTCGCCTGCATGACCTCTGTCAGTGTAAGCTGAGACAAACAGTCTCGCTTCGCTGGCCTGCAAATTCCGTTCAGAAGGGATTCAAAACTTATTGAACACAGCATTTCTAGACCTAATCTGGACCTGTTCAACAAATTTCGACATTTTCTACCAATTTATTCTCGAAAAATCCAAGAAAAACTCTGAAAATTCCGAAAAAAAGTAAAACGCTGATATTGAGCGTAACCTTGGGAACTATGTCGGACATAGTTTGAAACTTGATTCAATACCTTCCAAATTAGTTTATCTATAATCTGGCTGAACCATTGAATTTACAGTAAGGATTGGTCGTATCAAGGCGGAAGATATGCAACCCGCAACACATCTACAATTTTGAAAACCTGATTACTGGCGTAATCTTGAACGGATTGCAAAAATATTTTAACACAACATTTCTAGACCTTATCTGAACCTGCCCACCAGATATCAACATTTTCTACCAATTGGTTCTCGAAAAAATGAGGAGAACGCCGAAAAACTCTAGAAAAACAAATATATTTGGCGTATCCTTGAAAAGTTTTTCTTATCCCTCTTACTCTTTATCCCTTCATTCTTTCTCTCTTTGACATTTTCTCTCACACTTTTTCTTACTTTCTTATACTCTCACCGTTCACTCTCTCTCTTTCTTTCTCTCTTTCCCTTACCCCCTACGCTCAGTTTCTCCCACTCAATCACACTCTTCTCTCCTATTCACTCAAGCACTAGCTTGTTGCACTCACATATTTATAGGTGAATAAATAGGTGTATTGGAATGAATAAATGAATCTCTAGGTAGATAAATAGGCGTATAATTGAATAAATGATACAAAATTGTCTTTCACTTTCTACTCTCTCAATCTTTCTCTCTCTACATCACTCCTTACTCTCTCGCCTATTACCCTCGCTCTCTACTCTACTTTCTCCACGTCCACTTACTCACCTTTTTTCTATTCTCTCTCCATCTCATGTTCTCTCACTCTCTGTTACTACTCGACACTCATTCTCATCCTCTCTCTCTTATCTAAACTCCTTCTCATTCGCTTCCTCATCCACACTCATTCATACCCTTCACTATAACTCCATACTTCATTTTCTCCCTCTCTCACACTCACCACTTGCTTATTCTCTCTCTCTATCTTCATCTCTATCTTTCACCCTCAGTCCATGCTTCTCATCCTCTCTTTCAGACCAGTTGTCGGCGAATGTTGAATCGTGTTTCAGCTAAAATACATACACAATACCTCAGGAAATAAGTCGTGGGAAAATGCATCCGGCTATGACGTTTGAATAGAGGCACCACTAGGATGTGTTTAAACCCTCAGAATAATTAATTTAGCTGAATTTATTCATGCTTCTTCAATAGTTTATGCCTTTCAAATCAGTAGGAATATTAATTTCTTCTTCTTTTTCAAACTAATTTGATAGCTTTATTCATAGTGGGTTAGGATTAATATGAAGATAAAGTTCATAAAGCTCACTTCTATTTATTTGATTGTGTTTGGTTACTCCGACCGATTCATGAATATCATCATTCAGGTAGATTCTCATTACTACAAGTCACGAGCACATGTCGGGCACAAGATGCAATAGAAACACGTGGTTATATGAAGCAACGCAAATCAAAAATCAACTGATCAATTTGCTTTGCTCTAAACAACTCCGTGTTGCTATTGCATCTTAGGAACATATGCCCGAGTGAATTTTGTAGTAATGGAATTTACCTCTAATAAAATATGCATCTTAGAAATGTATAGGAGGGTTGAGTGTAAGAGGGGGCCGGCTGCGCCCCAACTTCGCCCTCCAAGGAAAAATGAAGGCAGCAATTTAATTCAATTCATTTTCATCTTAAATCTTCAAATTCACTAGGTATGCAACCTTAGAATTAAAAAAATCAAATAATTACCACTTTTAAATAAGAATTAATGAGGATAGAATCACGGTTTGGCCAACTAATTTGATTAAAAATCTGCTACAACGCACTACAACAGAGTCTATTGAGATGGAGTGTATTATGATCTACAATACACAATTCAAATCACTCATTTTGGAAAGAATAATAATGATAATTCAAGAGATCATTGAACAAAATCCACAATATTCAGAATCATTATTTTCTTTAAATTATACTCTCACTCAGCATCAAAACCAGGAAGTGAAAAATATTTTAGTTAAAATACTAGAATTATATCCACTCAACCCAATTCGGATTTTTGTTCGACCCAATTCGGATTTAAATTGTTCGGCAATTTGGTTATTCGCCAATTTAAACTAATTAGGTCAGAGCCTACCTAAACCTATGATGAAGCTGTTTCATTGTATTGACTGAAGACTTGTGTCTACAGAATACAAGTTAATGTAACAGCTAAGTTCAGTACTAGAAACGATAGTAATGGACTACTATACTATAGATTGCTAAATAGAGGACTGAGTAGGATGGCTAAATGCAGGACTGTAGTGGCATCCTTGGTCCATCGCAGATAGCATCTACCTATCTATGTCAACAAACATTGCTAACTCACACACATATACATACACTGCGCAATTGCAAATAATTACCTATGCAAACGGAAACAATCAGGTTGGTGATTTGATGACGCAGCCGTGACTAATTGAAATACATTAACACCAGTACAATCAATACGATGGTGCAAAGCCTCAAATCCAACCTACTCTACTTCATTCAGATCCCATTCCACACATAGCATTGCATTAATAAATGATGATGACTTATTGAAAAAAAGATAGATATTTATTTGAGTACAATAATACAGTCAGGAATGAAAAACAGTCAGAAATACAGTCAGGAATGATTGGGGTGTTAGCCTAAAATTTCTATAATCAATTTATGTCCGAATTCTGGTTAATTATCAATACTCACTCACACACTTTAAAATCTGAAAAACACCACTTTGAAAAAATATACATTTGTAACCCAAATACAAATTTTCGATAAACAGATCTATGTATGTTCAATATGAGCTTATATATTGATAGATAGAATGAAATAAATCAAATACCCTTTTTTAAAACTTTAAAAGTATTATTTTTACAAAGACATGTTTCAAGTTTCAGCCCATTTTCAATGAGCTTATATATGTATGTTAAAACCTATATTTGGTTGTAAGAAGTAATTTCTGTGCATCGGGCTCTGCTTTGAAGCTATGCTAGGCCGCACCGCTGGACGGCTGCTCAGTGGTTAGGTAGTAGATGATGAATAAATATTATTTTTATATTATTAATACTAATAATATAATTATTATTATTAAGGCTTCGCTCGCCTTTTCCGCCTAGCCAGGGGGCTCCGCCCACTGGACCCCCGACAGTATCGGCAGTGTGAGTAAGTCAAACAGGCTCGCATCGCTCGCCTGCAAAACCTCTGTCGGTGTAAGCTGTAACAAACAGGCTCGCTTCGCTCGCCTTCAAATTACGTTCAAAGGGGATTTGAAATTTTTAGACCTAATCTGGATCTGTTTACTAAATTTCAACATTATCTGCCAATTTTTTCTCGAAAAATCCAAGAGAAACTCCGAAAATTAAGAAAAATAGTAAAACGCTAATATCGAGCGTAACCTTGGGACATAGTTTGATCCAATATCTTCTAAATAATTTCATCTATAATATTGCTGAACCATTGAATTTACAGTAAGAATTGATCGTATCAAGGAGGAAGATATGCAACCCGGCATACTCTGGAACGGATTTCGAAAATATTTCAACACAACATTTATAGACCTTATTTGAACCTGCCCAGCAAATACAAACATTTTCTACCGATAGGTTCTCGATAAAATAAGAAAACGCTGAAAAACTATAGAAAAACTCAAATATTTGGCGTATCCTTATGAAGTTTCAAAAATCCTTTCTTAGCGCGCGTCTAAACGTCCAACTGAACATGCCTGCCAATTTTGAACGCATTCGGTTCAGTGGATTTTTAGTTCTGGTGATGAATGAATGAATCAGTGCCATTTCGCATTTATATACAGGGTGTTTCACGAGGAATGTGCAATACTTCTCAGGCTGATTCCTTACACCAAGTAGACAAAAAAGTTCCATGGGACCAACCCTCAAAAACGCTTTGTTACTGAGATAACAATGACGGAAAATTGTGATTTTTCAAAATATATTAATTTTTCTTATTTTTAAGAGGCTTTAGTGAGGTTCCAAAATAAGTCATTCCTATGTAAAATTAGCTGAGGAATTCAATGAAACCAGTTCCAAGTTTGTAAGTTTAACGGTTATTGAGATAATTGGAAAAATATGCTAGAATAGAGTCGGATTCTAAAGAAAAAATAAATGGCGGCGATTGTGTAAATCTTACCCAAATCTCAGAAATGGCGATCAAAAATCGCAAAATTGACAAAACATAGCACAAGTGATGAATTTGTGTTTAGTAGCGATGTTGCGATTCTTGATCGCTATTCCTGAGATTTGGGCCTTGATTTACTTTCGAATGTACTTTTTTGTCTGTTTTATCTCCTTCATTTGTTTTATCCTGATTTGTGGGTGTCAGGTGAGTTTCAGATAGATAAATTACAAAAAAAAATTATTATTCTGGATTAAATTTTCTACAATATTACATGATTGAAAATTGGTCAACTATATATCCTGGTTATTTTTCTTTGAAGTTATAAAAATACGATCTCCAGTAGGTTTTGTTCAATATCTCAATCATCATGAAAGTAAAATATTTATACCAGCTACATCGAATTTCTCAGCTAGTTTTACATGAAAGTTGATAATTTTGGTACTGAATATCAATATATCAATATCAATATCAATCTATATCTGTATAAGCGAAATGGCACTGACTGACTGATTCATTCATCACCAGAACTAAAAATCCACTGAAGAGAATGCGTTCAAATTTGGCAGATTTTGCAAAAATCAATTTGGCAAATTTTGGCATGTTCAGTTGGACGTTTAGACACGCGCTTAGAAAGGATTTTAAAAACTTTTCAAGGATACGCCAAATATTTAAGTTTTTCTATAATTTTCCGGCGTTTCCTCAATTTTTCTCGAGAACCAATTGATAGAAAATGTTGATATTTGGTAGGTAGGTTCAGATAAGGTCTAGAAATGTTGTGTTAAAATATTTTTGAATTTCGATCAAGATTACGCCAGTAATCAGGTTTTTCAAAATTGTAGATGTATTGCGGGTTGCATATCTTTCGCCTTGATACGACCAATCCTTACTGTAAATTCATTGGTTCAGTGAGATTATAGATAAACTAATTTGGAAGACATTGAGTCAAGTTTCAAACTATGTCCTATATAGTTCCCAAGGTTTCGCTCAATATTAGCGTTTTACTATTTTTCGGAATTTTCAGAGTTTTTCTTGGATTTTTCGAGAATAAATTGGTAGAAAATGTCGAAATTTGCTGAACAGGTCCAGATTAGGTCTAGAAATGCTGTGTTCAATAAGCTTTGAATCTCTTCTGAACGGAATTTGCAGGCGAGCGAAGCGAGCCTGTTTTTCTCAGCTTACACTGACGGAGGTTATGCACGCGAGCGAAGTGAGCCTGTTTGACTCACTGAAACTTCTGATACTGTCGGGGGTCCAGGGGGCGGAGCCCCCTGGCTAGGCGGAGAAGGCGAGCGAAGCGAGCTTGCCGGCTAGTATCAATATATAAATATCAATATCAGGGCACTGAGCTCCGCTCTGTAGCTGCGGCCGCACTGTTGAATGGTAGCATATTTTTTGATAGTAGATTCTAATTAGTTATTATGATTCATAGAAGATACAATAGTGGATGGTAATTATGATTGTTTTAAACCTCATTCCTATTACTATGTTATACAATGGGTTCTGTGCTCTAAAACGTTACTCACCTCGAAAAACCAGAAACTGTGTTGAAAAACTCATTAGAAATGGTTCAACTTTCACCTACAAAGGTCCAAATCAATCATAATTCCTGAAGTAGGCTACTTCAATATTTATAATGTATACTGTGACCAACTTCGGTCATATCATGCGAATGACATTGAATTTTGACTCAAATTTAATTAAGAGTGAAAACTTGCGTACTACTTGCAACTCATAACATGTTGCACGTGTTGAAATGATGAATGATTATGAGCTGTTTGCTTCAGTGCTCCTAATTGTCACTGATGAATGATGATGCATTGCAGCAGCATTGACATTCTGTTTTGTTCTTCAAACAATAATTCTGGTTGGAAGCTCATAACTTTCCCAGGAAATGGACACATGGTAATTTTATTACCATATTGAGGCCTGCACATGGTATTTTTACAAAAGTTTCTGATGAAATTTAATGGCAATGTGTTTTCTATCATATCGACAAGTTTCATTTTCGGTAGTGAAAATCTGAACTTTTGCACTGACGTCTTATTTGATCAATGATATCATTTTATGACATCATTTCACAGACTTTCGTGCAACTCCCCGTTCAAAAATTTGATTGATCGTTTAATCTCAAATTTGGGTCAAAATTTTGAAAAAGCTTAGAAAAAATTTTGTTTTATTATATTCTAATTTTAACCAATGGATAAATCAACTTCCACAGACAATAAATAAAATTCCCCCAAATTTCTGAAAAAATTTTTTATTCATCCATCTAAATTTCGGGAAACCCAAATCTGATTTTCCAAACTTTGGGGAAAACTTGAATAACCCCTCCTCATTTTTTTAAAGGATGAAAAAGCGTGGTATCATTTCAGATTTAATCAACTCACTTGTCAGAAAAAATAATATGGGGATGGAATTTACATAATCTTCAAAAACCCAGAATGGAAACGAATTCCTTAAATGCCCTTTGGGATGGTGAGAAAATATTTGAATTTTAAGCCCGGTGTTATATGGGGGTTTTTGGGTCCGTCGTTCCATACTTCTGAGGTGTGGGTGTATTGTGGCAAAAGATTGCGCCAAATTTTTTCCGTTTTTCCATATTTATTCCTTTTCTCTCAGCTGGGAATAGGGTTTCCTCCTCAAAAAGAGGGTTCAAAAGTTATGACTACGATTTGGTATTTTGGGGAAAGGGGGAAATACATTACGCTTAAACAACGATGAACGTCAAGCATAAATTGAGTCTAGTTGATTGATTATTAATTTGAAAGTCAACATTTCAATATATCCAAATTAGTAGTGGTTGTAGAGATTTCGAGTTGAATTCATGACAATCATAATAGGTTGTCAGCAGTTTCGCTTTTATTTGGGAAAAAATTTCTGTGTTTTTTTTCGGTTATTGACTTCAAGTGAATATTAATTTTTGAAAACCCCTGAGAGGCCGAGTACTTTTTTGGTCCCGGAACATAGGATGAAAAGGGAGAATCTCGATAAAGCAGCAACGGGAAACCGAACACAAGGGAGGGGTTTGAAGCCTTTGGGGGACTGGAGGATATGAGAAAAATGAAAATCTGCTTTTTTCTTTCAAGTCCTGGGCAACGCAAAATTCAATAAAAAAAAAAATTTTCGGGGGCAGTTTTGATAATTTCCGGAGCTCAATAATAGATTGGGGAAAATTAAAAAAAAATTAAAACAAAACGACAACAAAAAACAACTTTCCCAGTAAAAAACAAAAAAATTGCGGAACAATAAAAACATTTCTGAAACCGTAAAAAAAATTTAAAACCCTAGAAATGAGCCGTCATATGCGAAATGCTACAACTTCCAGCAACGGGAAACCCAGCAAGATCAGAAGGAAATAAACGATGAAAATCCAACCGAAAGAAAAATAGTAATCATCAAACCAGCAGAAGTTGAAGGAGATGAAGAGAGGCAAGCAAAACGACAAAAAGGTCTATCAAGTCAGAAATGCAAAACATCGTAATTTAAAAGTCAAGAAATCGGTGAATATCGGGTGGGGAGTACTGTTAGTTTTGGGATTCAGAAAAAGATAAAAAAAAAATAATGGAAAGTGACATCATAAAATCGGGAAAATTCCGTATCAGAGCCCAAAAAAAAGAAGCCCAAAATTATCTCTATGATGTCCAAGTGACCTCGAAGAAAAGGGAAAGTAGTGAAGATGTCTACTTAAAAAATTATGTGGAAAGTTCCCCGAATCTGAAATAAATTTTCAAACCCTTATTAAGGTCGGAAAAAAATGGGAGCTTCCTTTGGGTGTTGGGGGGGCCCGGTTGTGAAAGGCCCCTTATAAACGACGGAAAGTGTACATAGAACTGTCATCATGTGGGGATCGAGATTAATAGTAAACCAGGTGTTTTATTGCCAACAACACTATCACGTCAAGTACTGTAAACAACAAAATGCGACTTGCGCGCACTTTCCGGTCATGATGTTAAAGAGTGTCCAAATTTGTTCAAGCCTTTTTCCCTAATTGAGAAATGAAACCTTTTCCCGGCAGTGATCCATTCCTTACTAAAGGTGAAACAAAAACATCAAACTAATTTGGAGGGCGCGAAAAAAACGAACTTTCAGTATTAAAAATGAAAGGGGGAGGAAAAAAACCGGTAAAACTTCGTAAACTTTTTAAAATTTTTCAAAAACAGTGAAGGAAAAATCAAAGAGTAGATTTTCCCAAAATTTTTGAACAAATAAATTAAATTTCTTCCCCAAAAACAGGGGGAAAAAAATCCATCTATCAAAGGAATGTTAAGCTTCAAAAAAACCACTAACTAAAAAGATTAATATGAGACTTTTAAATTTTAAAAATTTAAGTGTGAAAAGTTTTTCAAATCTTTTTGAACATAATCGAGAAGACGATAAAAATATTGGATGACTTGAGGTCGTAAAATACATAATGCATGGACTTAAAAAACATCCGTTAATTGTCGGTATTGAGTTTTAGTGATATGGTTTCAATATCCGAATAGAACTACACAATTATGGAGACGAATATAAAATTTTTTTTCTATGATCACTCCAACTACCTTTCTTTCCCGGAAATACCTGAGGATAGAGGGGGTTTCGCGTCGACTGCGTGTCCGAGGGGTTTCTTCCTGGATTAACTGTGCCAAAAAATTTATAACATATGTGGAGCTGGAACCTTCTCAGGATCTGAGAAATTGGAGAATCAAAGGGGTGCTCTCTAGTTTGAGTGAAAATTTTTCTGTCATCATCAAGCATAATTGAATATGTAAAACATGAAATGAATATTTAAAAATCATCTCCGAATGTATTTGGGGCCCAACAATATCAAATACGGTAGGGTTACTCTTTTGAAATGGGGGTTTGTATATCAATTTTAGAACAAAATAGAACTTTTAAAAAGAAAAAAGATTCATTTTAGTTAAAAACCAACTAATGCTCAATAGAACTACTAAAAATATAAAAATAAGATATTTAAAAAGTCAAATCCCCAATATTTCCTGGATTGAGGGGGCCCCGGTTAAAACTAGTTACTTTTTAAAAAAGAAAATTATGGTAAGGTTTGGCTAGCAAACAAGAGGGGGGTACGTGAAAAAAGATCAGCAATTAAAAAGAATTCAATATTAAATAAAATGATGGGTTGTACATTGTATGGGACAGTTTCTTTACATTATTAATGGCTCTGATAGGATATATGATCATATTTAGATAATTTTAAAAGATGGTACCTGGCTATATATCGGAGATGTAAAAAAGCAAAGAGCTAATTATTTTGGGTATTTTAAAAATACCTTTTTGAGAGAATAGCTTTAAGTCAGATGGTTTCATATTTCAAATTTCTGTGAGCCAACTGAATTTTTTTCAATCACTAAACGATGTCCGATTGATTTAGCTATGCACTCCCCCATATTTATAACAATTTCCAACCCCCAACCCAAAATATCATCAATTAGGAAGACTATTTTGTCAATTCAAAACCCCATATTAAACCCTAAAACCTCTCTTAACTTTTACACAAGCAAAAAAAGATTTCTCAGACCCTTTTAGGGAAAGATGACCCCAATACCCAATACACGAGGCCCAAGGTTTAATATCAGAAAGAGTTGTGCTGTTCAGGATGAATTCAAAACCAATGAAAATTTATGGGATAGTGTACCTCATATAATAGTAGCTCTAAGTAGACATACGCATAGCTTCAGGTATATATTAGTATAGGTAAGATGGATTTAATGACAATATTGACAAGCAATATTAATGAAATAAGTGAATCATATATATTGAAGTGGCAGATGACAAATTTATAAACAAAGGGAAAAAATATCTTTCAAAATGTGGTCCATAACAAATGAATTAGATACTTTCCAAGAGATAGAAGACATCGTCATGCATGAGTCAGGTATTTTGAAAGAGCACATCGATAAAAATGATTTGAAATTTATGAACATAAATATAAAAGTATAAACAAAAATTTTGATGAGCTAATGATCCAATTACAAGATATTGATTTTTACTTTGATGTAATTGTATTGACTGAGTGTTGGATTAAAAGAGATTTTATCCCCAAAAAATATAGATGGTTACCATGTATTCTTCACTTTGAATAATAGATTACAGAATGATGGAGTAGTTATGTATGTTAAAGCCGACTTAGATGTAGTGGGTTGAGGAGATTGAGTTTAGTCAAGCCAATACCCTGAATGCAAAGCTACGTTTTTAGAAAGGATTTGTATAATATTCTGGCAGTTTATCGTCACCATCTCACCATGACATAACAGATTTTCTAGCTGATTTGAGCCAATTCTACGATAGTATTGTAGGTCAGAAATGTATGTTTAGGACTTTAATATCAATACACTCCCCCAATGCATCATCAGCTAGATGATTATCTCAATGTGTTGAGTGAGTTTGGAATGAGAATGTATAAAAAGTGCAACAAGAGAAAACATGGAATCGATAACATGCATTGATCATATAATTGTCAGTAATTTTGGGAATCCTTTTAACAACTATTGTGTTTCAAACAGCCATCACCGACCATACAGGACTATTATTGCATTAAGCATAACTATGAGCTCAATGATCAAGTTATAATGAATAATAGAATAGGAAAATCAGTATATATGGGAAAGGGTTTTGAAAATGATATTGCTGTAGAGAAATGGGGAAATCTGTATTCAATAGTGATGAAACCACGTTGCATATGAAAATTTTATTGAAATATTGCAAAAATCTTATAATGAAAAATACCAATATCTATCGCCTTTAAAAGAAAATTAACGCCAATAAAGCTTTCTCATGGATAACTAGGGGTCTAATCAGAGCAATTCGTACAAGAGATTCACTTAATAGAAGGAGAAAAATAAACAATAATGATCTTGAATTAGCTGAGCATTATCGTCGATATAGAATTGCCTGAATTTATTGATTAAAAAAACTAAAATAGAATACTTCAAGCAGAAAATCGATGATGCAGGGAATGATCTTAAGAAAACATGGTCAACAATTAGAGAAGCAACTGATACAATACAAAAAGAAAAAACCTGAAATTGATAGAATTGATATACATGGGAACATCATTTCAATGAGAGATAACTCCAATGATGTGCTAGAGTTCACAAACAATCATTTTGCATCTGTTGGGAGTGAAGATGGCTGAGTCTATACGGAGTTTGAACAAAAAACTCTACCAGAAATTAGTTACCAGTTGCATTTCTGCTAATAATAGATCGGCCATTTCAATAAGTGTTTCTGACACCAGTTGATGAACATGAAATCCTGTCTATAATCAGAGCACACTCCGTACATCAAGTTCACCAGGTCTTGATAGAATTGATAATAAAATAGTTAAAAATACTAAGAACTACATTACAAAAACCTCTAATGTTTATATTCAATATGAGCTTTGAACAAGGGAACTTTTCCAAGTATGATGAAGAAAGTATGTGTTAGGCCCCTGTTCAAGAGTGGTGATAGGATAGTTATTGGTAAATTATAGGCTCATTTCGGGGTTGGTTAGTAATATTTCAAAAAAATTCTGGAGAAACTCATGAAAGCGATTAATTGATTTTTTGGAACGAAATGAGCTCTTATCTTCTAATCAGTATGTGGGTTTCGAGTTGGTAGAAGTACAGAGGATGCAATTTTCAGGCTGTCAAAGTTTGTAACCGATAGTCTAGACAGTAATAAGAAGTGTCTAGCAGTCTTTCTTGATCTAGCAAAAGCATTTGGACTCCAGTTTCACACGAGTTGCTGTGTAAGAAGCTTGAGAGTATTGGACTTCAGGGGTATAGTACTTTGAATGGTTCAAGTCCTACCTTCATGAACGAGCACAAAGTGTAAAGATTGGTGATAAAATCAGCCAAGAAACAACTGTTGAATATGGAGTACCACAGGGAACAGTATTGGGACCTATTCTATATTTAGTATTTGGTAAATGAATTGTGCTCTAGATATATAAAAGGAGAGATGGTAGCCTTTGCTGATGATACAGCCATAATGTTTCAGGAAGAAGATTGGAACAGTTTGTTTAATTTAGCAGAGTCGCAGATGCGTCAAGTCATGCTTTGTTGAATAAAAATCCATCACACTCAAAACATTGAAAAAACTAAATTTTTTTGGCTTTCTACTGGACAAGCGCACAAAAACCTCAGCAAGATACTCCCAACTACACAATTGCACACAGACTATATTGCCCTGCAACTGTCCTATCATTGATAGAGTAGGATCAAAATTTAAGTCATCTAGGAATAGTAGTTGATGACCTTTTTTCGATGGGACAAACATGTATCATATATTGTCACTAAACTAAGGAAACTTTGTTTATATATTTGTGAAACTACGTCAGATCTTGCCTGCCCGTAAACTGAGAACAATTTATTATGCACTGTTGAATCAATTGTTAGGTATGGGAATACTTGTATGGGGGAGGTACATACCACAATCAACTGTAGATCCGCTCATAAAAGTTCAGAAGCTTTTTATTGCCAGTAATAATCTGTTATAGACCCAGACTTTACCCAACCGAGCAGTTATTTAAAGAGTATAAAGTTCTAAGTGTGCGACAACTATACATATATACAGTTCTCATTTTCATCAAAACAAACTTCGCATTTAACACGCAACGTAGATCATGCACACAATACAAGATCTAGGTATAGAGACCTGTACATAGTTAGAAGAAACACAACTTTTGGTCAAAAGTCTGTTCTGTACATAGGATGCAAAATCTTCAATTCTATTACCTGCTGAAATAATTGGAATGGGCATCCTAAAGTTCAAGAAAAGTACAAAATCCATGTTAATTAGCATTGGGAATAATGATAGCGAGCAATTATTGTGTATTGGTTAATTTAAAAAGTTGTAAATAAACTTAAATAATTTTTAATATCATAAAGTCAAAAACAACAAATATTTCGATACAGCTTATTAAAATTTTATTAATTTCCAAATAATCGCGAAATAGTAAATATATATATATATATGTATCATATATTTGTAAGGTACTAACATTATACTTATTTTCATCAAATAACCGAAATTTAAAAAAATACATATGTATATACACTAGAAGAATATTTGATTTATATTGTATATTAGACAAAATGCATCCCGACACATAGACTCTATAGTGGGATGCTTCATGATAGTTTAGAAAAGTAGTATTAGTATATAGTATAATCCTCAATATATTGTAATAATAGTTTTATATGTTTAATAAATAATCTCTGGACATGGGTTACATGACAGAGAAATGATAAAATAAAAACTCTGATTTGGGCACTCCCATGGAATGAAAGGTATTTCATAACTTCGTTTGAGGGGCTTTGCGAGCTTGAGAGAGTGAAAATAGAATCTTGCGTTTCCTTTACAATTAAATATTTTTATTTTTCAAGTTTTAGTAGTCAACAATGTTTTGAAATCCAAAAATTATGTTTTCAAATGAACTTTTTTAAAGTTCATTAACTCATGACCAGTAACATAACGTTTGACCAGAAACTCATGTCTCGATTTGTGGAAATTGAGGTTATCTGGCGAAGTGGAACAACCCTGTCTCCCCACTATTAAAGCCATACGCTAAATAAATCAGAGACTAGAATGGAGAATAAAAATGTTGATGTTTTCTTGTTAAGTCGTCCCAAATTTAGATAAAACTTGTTTATTTTTTCGAATCATCCATATTGATAACACTCCAAATTAATAAGTAATTGCTACAAGTAAAACATTAGCAAAAAAGAAAACAACGCACAATGCAAAGTGGCTGTATTGAGTATTTTTCCCCTAAGATGATAAAATTATGCATGATAGTATATATATGCAGCAAATGGAACAATCAGAATGAGAGGTACGTATTTATCATCCCATAAATTTCCCAATAAAGGTACAAATCATTTCAAAGATTATCATTTGATGCATGTGTCTTTATAAAATGTATAATATATTATTAAAGTTTAGAAAATGAATCCTGAACACACAACTACGGGTCTAGATCATAGAACCTCTCTCAATTCAACATAACTGGACCATGAGAAAAAGGTAGAGATGACGTACTTCTGAAGAAATAGATAAAACGAAGTCAAATATAAATTTAGGTGTAAAAGTACGAGAGCTGTTGCCTGCTGTAAATCGTTTGTGGAAAGCGAGAAACGAAAAGTATTTTGTGTCGGGAAAACCCTGATCCGGATCAAAGAGGAATTTGATAGCCGCGAATACATGGCCAACTGTAGAAATTCAATTTGTAACTGTCATCCACATCTTCCAATGCACATTGATAATACCAGCTGTTTTTCATACGGTGCTCAACCGACCAACTTGAAACGCTCTTTTATTATTCAATTGTTTGAGTAAAAAACAATCGGCATGTCATTCAAGTTGAGCTAGCCACCGATTTATCTCTTGATATCAGCAACAAATTGAGTGGATTTTTATCACATGATATTTGAATAGAAATATTTAGAATGAGACTAAGTGAAATTGAGTGGTCCACGTGCCTTTTACATTATTATTTGTGAAAAGAAGGCATACTATTCAACCAGTGGCGGTTCCAGGTGTGGCAGCTGCCCCCCCAAACCAGTTTTCATGGGAATCTTAACAATTGTTGTTTTAGTTAGACGCACATTATATAATTATTTCTAAAATAATTAATTTAGTGTAGACTAAAATAGAAAAATCATTTAATGGTTTATAGAATAGATAATATATGTTATTGGAAGTTCATATGGACTTTCAAAGCCTAATTGAAAATCCTCACTCATATTATAGTATGGTACTTCAGCCAAAGAAGCTTGCCAATATCTTCCATGAATAAAGGTTATTGAGTCATCCAATCTACAATGAAGTGGATTATGATGATTGCATCATATCTAAAATATCATTACTAAGTAAATACCGGTAATCAGTCTAACTTAATTTGATGATTTTTTTGAAGTTGAAAATCTTAATGCCTTGAAAACCTGGCCTTATTTTATTTAAAAGTGTAGTCTTGGGGTTCAAAAGTAGAGTTTGACAATAAGTTTTACCAACTATTGAATTAATTCCAAATTTTTTATACTACACTGAGTGTTCCAGAAGGAATGTGCAATACTTATCAAGCTGTTTCTTTACACCAAGTAGAGGAAAAAGTTCCGTGGGACGTGGGACATATCACCAAAAACGCTTTGTTACCGCTTAGATAACAATGGCAAAAATTTTAATTTTCTCAAAAAATATTCATTTTCTATTTTTTCACTGGCTTTATTCGGATTCTAAAATTATTAATTCCCATGTGAAATGGAGTTGTGAAATCTGAGGAATTCAATGACTGTTTTATGAGGAGTTTTTAACTTGAATGGTTATTGAGATAATAGAGCAAATATGCTACCATAATTTTTTATTCGCAATATGAAGATTTGATTGAATTTATCACGTCGTAATTTGACATGGGAATAAATAATTTTATAACTTGAATAAAACCTCTAAAAAAAACTTTCTGAAAAATTCCAATTTCTCTCCATTGTTATCTCGGTAACAAAGCATTTTTTTTTAGCGTACTCTATGTTCCACGGTACTTTTTTCTCTACTTGGTATAAGGAGCAGCCCGAGAAGTATTGCGCATCCTTCTGAAACACTCTGTGTGCCGTAGTATGAAACTATTAGAATTGATTCAATAGTAGTTAGTAGAAATTATTGCCAAATTATCTACTCTTGAGCCTCAAGACTATATTTTTTAAAAATAAAATGAGACCAAGTTTTCAAGGCATCAAGATTTTCAACCTAGCTCGAAAAATAATCAAATTGAGTTAGGCTAATTATTTACTTTGTCTTGATATTTTTAATTTTTCCCAAGGAAAAAAGACGCCTGGGAACCCTACTACCTGGGGTAGGGGTAAGGCACCCAAATACCCTTATATAGGGTATTCCAATTCCAATTCCAATAGAATTGGTCGATTGAAGAGGGGCGTTCTGTAAGCATATTTGTCTGTTTGCCACTGGCGGTTACCCACGAAACAGGTGAAGTGCCCGTATATTTTATTGTACAGCCCTTCACCTGTTTCGTGGGCATGAGCCGCCGTTCCTGTTTGCATATTTGTTTTTCTCGCTTCGAGTGAAGCGACAATGACTGGGGACTATATCACGGAAGTTTGTATACATAGATTCTAAAACCCGTAGATTGCATCAGATTTCGTGTACTTTGACACACAATCTCGAATTTCATTGTGGGAAATGTAAACTCAGTATAACCGCCTGATAAAGTATAATCACGTCAAGTATGTAGACAAGTACTGTTTGACTCAAATTGAAATACACATAAACTTGATATGAAAAGTTCTTTCCACCATGAATGGAAGTGGTGATTTAAAAGTTTTATTTGCCAACAATATCTCTTCACTTTCAGCAAAACTTGTTACAGTACAGTAACGAGAAGAAGTAAAAACTCACATAAGTAGCATTGAAAGTTTTTCAAAAGTCAAACTCATTGTTGGGCTTATTTATATATTTGATTGTGTGACATATCACAAACATGGCATTGCGCTTAGATCAAGATCCAGTACCGTAGCCTACTTGTATGCTGCAATATTGAGTCAATTTTGGACTGATATACGGGAAATTTGCTAGGTTGAAGCAGAGAGTATGGAGAGAATATGGAATATACTTTATATTCACTGGTTGAAGCTACATTAGGCTCAAAAACTCGTCTAAAATCATAAAAACTCATTAAAAATATAAAGCAGAAGTTGGTAGTCTAGAATAACTTCGACTTCGAAACCTCTATACTAAGTGTGTTAATTCCAAAAACGTATAACGTGGAGAAACATCAGGGATGAGCTAACAATTATTTTTGTGGAAATAATAAATCACATATTGAACTAAATATAAATAAATCAAGGTTGGTGAAATCAATAATAAATCATGAACTTTATATAAATAAATCAAGGTTGGTGAAATCAATGATAAAATTAGTGATATGATTTTATAACCGTAATAAAAACATGTCTAATAATATACACAAGATTAAAAAACTTTGAAATTTTTAAAATCAGTAAGAAAAAACAATGGTAAAAAGTTTAAGTTCACAAATTACAAGCGTAACCTCAAGCCTATGAATAGAAGAATTAATCGGAATGGAGACCTGGTTGCTCTTCAGATCCTGGAAGGCTTACATAGTAAGAATATTAATAAAAATTGGTTCTCTTAGATGGAGGTTGAAATTACAAAATATAACCACCCACCTATCAAGATATTAATACGGTAATATTCGGAGCCCATCATCTAAACCTACTCTATCAAATGTACAACAGTGGATAATTTTTAAATTGAAAGTTTTAAAAGTTTAAAAGATCCTAAATATAGCTTCCTTCATTCATTTTTAATAAGTTTATTTTCAACTACAACATTATTCCTACAGAGCCAAATTCACTAATAATTTTACTTTGGAAAATAGACGTTGTAGATCGAGAGGCATCACACAAAATTTACGCTTCCCAACCATTCCATTACTATCCACATTTCATCTCTTATATTTATTTCTGGGAGATGTACATGGAAGTAAATGTGAGTGGTGGAGAAAGAAAGATACTCTGGTGTCCAAGAGGACAAGAGTAAGAGCGGCCCATCTTTCAGCGGTTGTCAATGTACTAAATTCGGAAACGCGTCGCGCTTGAAACTAGAGCGCTACTTTAAGTGCATCACTTGAAAATACAGCTCACACGCTAGATATCATTTCCAGGATAAAAGCTGAGCGCGCGCTGAAATTCACACATCAAGGACTGTAGAAAATGCCAACTCGGCCGTGGATTATTTCCTATTTTTGCGTCAAGCCTTTCGCTTCTCTCAGTGCTGCTGCGTTTCAAGCTTCTTTCGAATTTTTCCGCCTGTCTTAAGAATTTTTATACGCAAACAGCTTTCGTTTTGAATGACTTTCTCTCAAACGATGAAGTTTTTCACTGAGTCAATAGAATTTATTCATCTATAGTAATATGTTTTTATTTTCCTTGCCCCACCAGCTACAATAGTTTTTCTAGTTCTCCATTGAATTATTAAAAATTATTCATCTGTAGTTCAAAAATTATTCATTTATTTCTCCACTGAATCAATTGAATTTATTTATCTATCGTAATATTTTTATTCATTCTCTGTTTTTCAAATAAAAAAAATGCATATGGCTTTTTTGTGGGTAGCTTCCCATAAGGGTAGGTTCCAATCGCCTTGGTCACCCATCCGAAAGCAGTCCATAGTGTTTGTGACATATTATCTATGTATAAATTTCAATAATTATTATAAAATCACAGATAGAAACTAGAAAGTAGGCAATAGAAGAATGAAAAACCAAAATTAACGAAAATGGTCCATTTGCTGGTGACAATCGCCTAGAAAGAAGTCAAATAAAATTGGAAGCTTATTGAAGAGGAGAAAGAAAAGTGGAAAACTAAGAAAGATATTAAAGTAGAATACATAGAAGTGGTAGGATAGACGAAGGGATTTAAGAAAAATGAAGAATGCAGTGCGAAACAGTAATTCATAATAATTATGTAGATTTGTAGTTTGTTAATACAATGTATGTAGATTAGTTAATTGTT
Source organism: Sogatella furcifera (assembly GCA_017141385.1). Taxonomy (NCBI): domain Eukaryota; kingdom Metazoa; phylum Arthropoda; class Insecta; order Hemiptera; family Delphacidae; genus Sogatella; species Sogatella furcifera. The sequence goes on from CM029549.1 coordinate 34,914,768, forward strand.
ATTATGTAGATCAATAACAATATCAAAGATTGATTGATTGATTTTTGTACTAGGTCTAGAAAGCCCCATTGCACAAAAAGAATACAAGAGGGTGGAAGTGAATAATACTTGTGAACTGTGAGATCAAATGGATAAAAATACGAAATAATGTATGATAAATTTTATAAAGGAATGGATATTTTAGCAAGTAAAATAAAATGTCAATAGCCTGTTTTGTTGTGTCAGTCAATGCTGTTAGCAAGCGAATAATGATCATAAAATGGCGCGGCTGACTGTCAACTCGACGGAGACGACAACAGCGCGGCCGACGGCCGAAAGTTAGCGAAACTTTTCACCCCCAAATTGTGAATGACGCCTTAAATAACACTGCGCGAAAGGAAAGTTTTCGCAACGAATTTTAATATGCAAAGTTGGCCCAACTCTATAAAAGTTCGGTTGCAGTTGTTGACTGCTTCAAAGCATTTTGCAACCATCGATCATTCTTCAACTACTTTCGGCCCAACTCAAACACTAAAAGTATTGACGCTTTTGAAAAAAGGCTGCCTTGCAAATAGGCTACGGTATTCTATTTACTATCTGTTAGCTCTGATGGATAGGTCTATTGAAAATAATATAGATAGATAAATGCCTTTATTAACATTTTGTAAATACTTTACAAAAGTTTTGTGGGCGAAGTTGAGGCATGCAAGCCCCCTCTTCCACTTAACCCACTATAGAAGTATATATAGTATTATAGAACTCATTGGCGGCGGGCTCGTAAGGGCAGGGTGGGCTTAGCCCTACCGATAATTCCGTTGAATAAAAATAATACTGAACTATTAGAATAAATACTGTATTATTCAGGAAATTGCGATTGAATTGTTAGACAAGAGCATCATCCATTTCAACGCCGATTGAAAGGAGTTCAATGGAACGCTGTATCTCACGCTACGCTGGGCTCTGGCCTAGCCGGCTTTTAGCCCCGATGCCGGGATGTGAATCGCAATTGCTGGTGACGTCAGACTAGAGACTGGCTTCCGCCACTTTCCCCCTCCTATTACTTCAATACAGTGAGTCTTGGGCTTAGCCCATCGCTCGTTTTCCAATGCACCACACGACTCGACGGTTGGCGGCAAAAGCTGTGATTGGCTCCTGCGGCCTACCGTCGAGTCGTGTCATGTAAAAAAACGTTAGTTTTGATAATGCTCGTTAATCAGCTGGAAACCAGCTGTAATTATAAGAAGCGCGCGAAAACAGTGCAATAAACTGCAAACTAACCTCTCTCTGGTCTGATAAACTGAGAAGTGAGTGGTTATTTGTGGCTAATTAACGATAATTTAATCAATAATTATGCAAGATATTAATAACATTTTATTTGTGGACACCTAGAATATGATTGCTGAATTTAGGAATATAAGTGCTGCTCAATACAATTTAGTTCAGTTTAGTATTTTATGCCTTAGCTGTTATTAGGATTTGATTTTAAAGGTAAGATTTCAAATTTGATTAGCAATAACCTCCTCTATTTAATAGCTTTCGATTAACTGTTTTATTCCAAAATGCATGGTTTATTTAATTATAAATAAGATTGAAAATCCCATTAATCAAGCTCCAATATTACATGAGATATTGAAAATATGCAATTCTTGAGCCCTGGGGCTTTCCAGTTATTGTGTATTAGAGTTCAGAAGCTCGCCCCAATGAATTCATCTATGAGGTTAATATTGCTCTTGCTTTCTATAATCCAGCCACTACTTAACGTTTAAATTTAGCCCACCCAATTAAATTTATCACGCGCCGCCCCTGATAGAACTATTATAGAATTATATATAGAAGTATTAATAGAAGTACTGGCAGACTTGGACATGAATTCACAAAAGTAAAAAAGGGCATTTAGCAGTGATCACTTAGATATAGAAAGCAAGGTAGGTAATTTTTGATAGGAATCTTGATATTTGAACCTTGCTGGAGCCTATTCCACTGGCGGCTCGTGCCCACGAGACAGATGAAGTGCTGTACAGTAAAAGATACAAGCACTTCACCTGTTTAAAGGGTACAAGCTGCCAGTGAGTCCTATACCTACATATTATATACTATTATACTATGTACCATTATACTATGCACTATAAAGAACCTTGAAGCTGCGGTTAGAGAGAGTGTAGGCCTGAAGCTTTAGCCGAAACAAAAATTCAAGATTATAAGTGGAAATCATATCATACTCTATTATTTATTTAGCTTTATCACGGATTGAATAATTTTTTGGACAATTGTTTCAATTTACAATATAATTATTAGTTATAGCTGGTATGTGGTTATTGACCAACTAGTTGTCCAATCCAATTGCCTACGTAACTTGGACTCTTGGAAATTGATCAACATTATAGCCTTGAAAAGTTACGCAGATTCGGCTGCTCATTTTGCGCTCCAATAGCTGATTCTGTCATTTAGCTATGCCTATATGATGTCTTTTGATATTGACAGAAACTATATAGATGCTTTACATTAGCTGTTAGTAGGTTACATCAAGTACAAGAGAAAGACGAAACTGCCTAACTTTTTTGCGGTATTTATATTTGAGTTTGTATATATTTGAGTATAACATCAATTCCTAGAGATATTGACGTTTGTGTAGCAGGTGATATGAACTTGAACTTGAGTTTGAATAACAAGCTTATCATTGAGTATGTAGACATATTTAGTAGCAACGGATTCAAGTCTTACATAAATGGAAATACAAGAGTAACAGAGACTTCGGTGTCTTGTCTTGATCATATTTTTCTAAGAAATAATGATAAAAAATTGAACTGTAAAATGGGAAATATTTTGAAGACTTATGTTTCAGATCATTTTTCAGTTTCTCTTCATCTAGGATATGTAGACTGTATTGTTAATGACAGAACAGCTCCCGTGCATATAAAGAAAGTCAATTATGACATCTTAAGGCAGTTATTGGCTCAGGAAAGTTGGTCTCCTATTATAAATTGTGTTTTTGATGATGTCAATGATATGGTTGAATATTTTATAAATACGCTCAACAGACATATTGATAAATCAACTCAGTTGAAGAAGGTTTCTCATAAGAATAGAGCATTAAAACCTTGGATTGTTCCGGGATTAATAAAATCAATCAATGTTAAAGATAAAATGTATAAAAAAATGAAGCAAGATTAGCATCAATGCGAATACTTTAAACAACTATTTTGCATCGGTTGGAATGAAACATGCTCATAATATAGAGATAACCAATGATGAAACTGAGTTACAGTTTGAGAGACATGATCACCATTTTCAAAATTCTTGGTTCATAAAACCAATTTGCTCCGCTGATATAGAAGAAATAATCAAAAGTTTAAAAAATAGCTCTAGTCCTGGTTTCGATGACATAAGAAATAATACATTAAAACGCATAGCAGAATATATTTCAACTCCTTTATCTTATATTATAAATAAAATCTTTAGCACAGGAACATTTCCAAATCATTTCAAAATCGCAAATTTAAAACCTTTATTTAAAAGTGGAGATAAAAAAAAACCCTAGCAATTATAGACCCATTAGTCTTTTAAGTAATATAGCAAAAATAGCAGAGAAATGTATAAAGAAGAGTTTATTGAATTATATTAATAAGTATAATATTATACATAAGAATCAATTCGGTTTCCAAAAAGATAAAAGCACAAATGATGCACTTGCCTATTTTTTGAACATTGTTTCAAATGGTTTAAATAAAAATGAAAAGACCTTGGCAATCTTCCTGGATTTGTCAAAAGCTTTTGACACGGTTCCACACAATAACTTATTCATTAAACTAGATGAAATGGGAATTAGAGGAATCGCCCTAGATCTAATAAAAAGCTACTTGCAAGACAGGTCCCAAATTTTATCAATAGATTCTCAAAAAAGTTCTGTCACTTTAACTTCGTTTGGATTGCCTCAGGGAACCGTTTCATCTCCTATTTTGTTCTTGCTCTATGTAAACGACCTTTTAAAATTAAAATTAGAATGTGGTAAACTTGTGTCATTTGCTGATGACACAACTATAATTTTCGCGCGGAAAAACTGGGATGATGCGTTCAGGGTTGCTGAAAGGGATATGTGTAAAATTAAAAAATGGCTGGAATTGAACACTCTGAGTTTGAATGTTCAAAAAACTAAATATATCTCTTTCTCAGCAAATGCAGCAGGAAAGCCCAGTACTCATTTAAAAATTAAACTTCACTCTGAGTGTACAGACAAGAATCTCTGCGTTTGTCCAAGTATTGAAAATGTAAGTAACTTAAAATATTTAGGGATAATTATTGATGAATACTTGAAATGGCATTTTCATTTAGCGTTTTTATGTAAAAAACTCAAATATATTTCTTTCAAATTCTACAAAATTAACAAAATACTCAAACTTCAGGATTTAAAAACAGTATATTTTGCTTTGGTGCAATCCATATTAGAATATGGGATAACAATCTGGGGTGGGGCTTTTGATAGTCATTTAAATAACGTATTTATCACTCAAAAGTGTATTATTAAAACAATATTAAATAAACCTCGATTGTATCCAACTAATCTGCTTTTTGAAGAATTTAATGTGATGACTGTAAGGCAACTTTACTTGAAAAATTTAGCAAAATATATTATTAAGTATAAAAACAATTTTTTACTAAATGATATAGTTCAATATGATTTTAGACCAAATACAACCTGTAAATACGAAATTTATAAAACAAAACTAACTGTAGTTAGAAGACAGCTCATTTATATATGTTCAAGATTCATAAATAAATTGCCTTTTGATCTAGAAGCAAGAATTAATTACAAAATACTAAATAATTGGATTATACAAAACTATTTCTTTTCAATTGAAAGCATTATCTAATTTTTAAAACGTGGATTATTATAATATATTTTTTCTATTATTGTATAAAACAATCATACAGGAAACAACCAATGTAACAAATTTTATTCAAGCATAACTAACTGATTGCAACTCTCACCAGCGGGCAAGGTTTAATTCCTTTTGCTGGTGATGCCAAATTACACATGAAAGGTATATAATTATTTTTTGGTATTATTTTATTATTTTATACATTTTGATTATGAAATTATGTATTTTTTTTTATTTGTTTTGAATATGTATTTATTGTATGGCAAATAAATGATTTGATTTTTTTTTTTTTTTTTGAGTTAGCCACTACTATAAGGCTACAGTGGTGGCAAAGAGGATTATATTTATTAGTTTAGATTAGAGGAATAGATTAGATCTAGGTGGAGGTTTGGCCACAGAATACTGGCCAAACTTCTTTTTTCTCTCTGGTTTGGGTAAGATGAGGCAGCCCCAGGTGTAGCAACCCCAATTTCTTCAGCGAAGTGCACAGTCGTGTAAGACGTGCGTTGCTGGTAAGCGTGAAGAACGATGCTTAAAATTAGCCAAGACACGCTAAGCATGACGAAGTGGTCCAGGAAGTGGACTAAGGAAGCACTGAGGACTACGTCATCAAGTTATTTCTTGGCTGAATTCGGAAGAACGACACCGTGGTGTGCAATAAACCAGCTGAGGGAATGAGCGCAAAAAGCCCAGACTAGCAGCAGAGCTTCTTAGGGCTTGAAAAATGAATGTCTCTCCAGAACTACAATAATAATTTTCATTACTATGTGCGCCTTGAGAACTACTTTCAAATAGAATTTTATTTATTTTTTGCCAAAATTATAACACTGTCAAATCCTTATCATCTATGCTCTATGCATAAAATATTGTAATGACACTGATTCATTTATTCATCTGTAAAAAATTTCAAATTTAGCAGGCATATTGATTATTGAGTTTGAATTTTATATACGCACTTGGAACGGATTCCCAAAATTTGCGAATAGATTGGGAATCTGTTCCAAGTGCGCATATGAAATTCAAACTCAATATACCTGCTAAATTTGAAATTTTTTACTGAAGAATGAATGAATCAGTGTCATTTCAATTTTCTATGCATAGAGCATAGACGATAAAGATTTTACAGTGTTATAATTTTGACAAAAAAAAATAATAAAATTCTATTTGAAAGTAGCTCTCAAGGCTTCCCAAACTTCAGTTTTTGTAATTTTTCAAGATATTTTTTGACAACCAATAACTGGCAATAGGCGTTGAAGTTCAGCTTATAGATCTAGAAATTTTGGGTTAGAAAAGTTTTGGAGTCCTCCTAGAATTCTAGAAAATGCGCCGATCTGATAATCACAGCCACTGGCGTGCGCACGGGGGTCACCAGGGGTACCGTGGTACCCCCATTGGCGCTTCGATTTTTTTTTAATAAACCAGGGCCTAATTGAAAATCCTCACTCATATTATAGTTTGGTACTTCAGCCAAAGAAGCTTGCCAATATCTTCCATGAATTAAGGTTATTGAGTCCTCCAATCTACAATGAAGTGGATTATGATGATTGCATCATATCTAAAATAGCATTACAAAGTAAATACCGGTAATCAGTGTAACTTAATTTGATGATTTTTTTGAAGTTGAAAATCTTAATGCCTTGAAAACCTGGCCTTATTTTATTCAAAAATATAGTCTTGAGGTTCAAAAGTAGATAGTTTGGCAATAAGTTTTACCAACTATTGAATTAATTCCAAATTTTTCATACTACACAGAGTGTTCCAGGAGGAATGTGTAATACTTATCAAGCTGTTTCTTTACACCAAGTAGAGGTAAAAGTTCCGTGGGACATATCACCAAAAACGCTTTGTTACCGCTTAGATAACAATGGCGAAAAATTTAAATTTCTCAAAAAATATTCATTTGTCTATTTTTTCACTGGCTTTATTCAGATTCTAAAATTATTATATTAATTTCCATGTGAAATGGAGTCGTGAAATCTGAGGAATTCAATGACTGTTTAATGAGGAGTTTTTAACTTGCGAATGGTTATTGAGATAATAGAGCCATAATTTTTTATTTTCAATATTGATAGAATTTGAATTTCAATTGAAGTTGAATCAGAAGATATTCTGAAGAGAACGTTGAATAGCGGTGATTGAGTAAATTTTACCTAAATCTCAGAAATCGCGATCGAAAAGAGACAAAACATTGAACAAGTGAAAAATTACTGTAAAATCGCAATTTTAAGATTTGATTGAATTTATCACGTCGTAATTTGACATGGGAATGAATAATTTTATAACTTGAATAAAACCTCTCAAAATCAATACTTTCTGAAAAATTTCAATTTCTCTGCATTGTTATCTCGATAACAAAGCCTATGTTCCATGGTACTTTTTTCTCTACTTCGTATAAGGAAACAGCCTGAGAAGTATTGCGCATCCTTCTGAAACACTCTGTGTGCTCTAGTATGAAACTATTGGAATTGATTCAATAGTAGTTAGTAGAAATTATTTCCAAATTATCTACTCTTGAACCTCAAGACTATATTTTTTAAAACTAAAATAAGGCCAAGTTTTCAAGGCATCAAGATTTTTAACGTAGCTCGAAAAATAATCAAATTGAGTTAGACTAATTATTTACTTTGTCATGATATTTTTAATTTTTCCCAAGGAAAAAAGACGCCTGGGAACCCTACTATCTGGGATAGGGGTAAGGGCAACCACATACCCTTTTATAAACTCCAGCCCCCCTCCCCCTAGAAAATCACTCGTGAATTTGAGTCCTTACCCCCCAGTTTTTCGGGTCTGGAACCGCTACTGGTGAAGCCTACATGAATTCATAAGCTTGGGCCTGGGTAATGAGATGGATGACGATGATGAGAGATGACTACTTTTTAGGTAGTCGGGACCGACTACCTCCTCCGAAAGACATATTTATTTATGTGATTGTGCTGTGGTCAAAGAATGCAAAAAAATGACTCTTAAATAGCAGCAGTTTTAGTCTTTAGATACTCCTATAGAAGCAGTTTTCTGATTCAAATGAGCGACGTCGGTCACGTTAGTCTGAATCTGATACCACAAGTGCTCTGTAGTTACAGAACGACCGAACTATACAACAAATGAAAAGTGTGAATATATGACATACTACAACTACATTACTTAGGCTATATACTGTAGTAGGTCATGGTCATCTACTATCTAGCCCAACCTCCCCTACTGATGTACTACCCTCGGTATTGCAGCTTCCTCCGGTATATACTGTACCCTCAGTACGGTATTTCCCCTTTCATAATGTACGGTAAGCTAGTCATTTCAATTTGCATCTCACTCAATTTGCAGTTAGTTGCTTTGCGTTTGAAATAGTATCAGTCAAACATTGTGCAGCAAAGCAGCCAGCATCCGGCAAGAGTTGCAGTTGGCGAGGGAGATGAAGAACCAAGAGAGAGATTAATGGAACAAAAGTGGGAGAGAGAGGATAAGAGGATAGCTGAGAGAAAGAGCTGCTCATTATTACCTGCAGACTTCACTTGACTTCAGCAGCCACGGCCTCCGTTGGTAATTTATCGTCTGAAACTTTGCTGAAAGCCAAGACTGTGGTGGTGGGGGTTGTGAGGGGGGAGGGTTTGAGGGAGGAGCATGCACGGAACAAGGAGACTTGACTAATTAACTCGGATTTCCTCGTTTAACCATGCCCACCTTCTATACTAAACAGCTCTCAGTTCAGGCTTTCGAGTTAGAAAACGTCGGTTTCAAGACACCTCAACACATTGATTAGCAATACTCATATTACTCATTCGGGAGAGAAATAGAACAGACTCAGCAGAGTTTTCCTCTCTAAAATCATAGAATACAATACTGTATTATGATTAGAGTGATTATTTATTTATTTATTCAGAGATACAAACACAGCACAATCATAATAATTGTATGATAGGGTATGATCTAAGGTTGAGTGGTAGAAAGGATTTCCCAGTCCTAACTACGCCTAATAAAGCGTATTTTCATTTAATTTTTTTGTCATTTTCAAAGAGAAAACAGGCACAGGCCCTTTACTATCTCAATTCCAATTTTGAAGAAAAATTCAGTTCAGATAAGGTTATGTTCATTGAAATCTTCTTAGCACAGATATTTTTCATGCAAAAAAAAACTATCAGAGAATTTTGAATTTAGAAGGTTGACAGAAGGTTATAGAAATAAAATAAATAGTAAGCTAGACTACAGTGTTATTTAAATATTATTTAAAAGGTAACTGTGTCACAGAAGAAATAATAATTAGTCCTTTATTACCGTAAACATTGGACTCACTGAATACATAAAAATTTTCGTCACGTGGAATGATTCTAAATCATTAAATTGATCATATTAATTGATTGATTGAAGCATCATATTAATAGCATATTGATTGATCATATTAATTGGTGATTGATTGAAGCCGATTTCGATGGAGATGTGACTAGCGAAGTTATTACCTAATTCAGTAGATGCCGATATTAATGAATCAGTCGAGTAATCAAACACAAATAAATAAATGGAAGTGAGCATATGCATTGATGAATTAGTGAAATCGCTAGCCAAATCTTCATCGACATCGACTATCCCATTATCTTTACATCCTAAATCTACACTATAAGAGGTGGAAGAAAATTAGTAAAAAAAATAATAATTACTCAGTTACCAAGTAAGAAGCATTCTTTATTCAATTCATATCCATTCTATCCTATTTACATAAGTTAAAAATGAAAATGTAATTCATCAGCTTCTTTTGAATTGGTCATTGTACTGAATTCATTTTATTAAAAGAACAATATTAATTCAATAAAATATACAAATAAATTTAGCAGAACCGAATACAAAGATTGTACATCATCACTTGGAAAATACGACGACAAACTATAGTTCCAGTTAGAAACTCAATATTTCCTAATAAATATTAAGAATATCAAGTTGAAAAAAGTATAAGAAGAAATGAGAGAACGTTTAGAGAAACCCTGCATTTGATATGCTGACCTCTTTACACGGAACCGATAATTTATAATATTTATTAACATTGCATAACAATAATACATAATATTATGACATTAAATACACAATATCTACTCAACTTAACCAATATTTGATAGCATTTTAGGATTTGTTGGGTTATAGCAATCTTAAATTGTTATAAAATCTAATAAGGGCCTCTCAATCGTTCTATATGGTAATAATTTCATTCAAACCATAAAGTCAGATACAAACAAGAGCTCTGATTACAGATGCTCGTAAAAGATTACTGGAGACATACTTTGATAGATGAAAATGATAAGACTTGATTTCCAGTATGTAAATGTATGACAAAAATGTAGAAGTGTGACCATGGAAAATTAGGCTGAAACAGAAGAAAGCAAAAACAGGTTAAAATATGAGAAGGGAGAGAAGAGGGAACACAATAGTGAACACAACATAGAGATGAAAAAACTCAAGAGCCATATCAATGGAATTAACTTCATAGTAAAATCTATTGGCAAACAATATAAAACTATCAACTCAATTAAAGAGGTATAGAATATAGGTTCTTCGTTAAAATTTGTATATCGCTATTTCTTACTATAACTTTTTGTAGCGAATTGGAAAAAATTCAGTGATTCAGCGTTTAAAATAAAAGCTAAAGGCTGAAGAAGTATTTTGGAATTATCAATTAATATATTAAAAAGGATGAATAATTGTATAGGCTCATGTTTTTGAAATGAACAATATCAACGATACTAAAAACCAATTTGATAATTTTGCGATACATTGGTCAATGATCATTCATTAAATCCAAATCTTAATATATAATAAGATTTATAATATATAATAAACTGTAATATTATAGGGATTTCTTCTTGAATTTCAGTTAACTCATAACTTTTAGTGTCCAAAATTTCAGCAAACCGATTCATTTGAACCATTTCAGTGGAATTTTCACTAATATTTTGACTTTCAAAACTTTTTGTAAAAACCTTACAGAAATACAGGCCTTTGTACTTTATTCTATAAAAAAGAAATTAGCCTACTAGTCCAGTCAAATTAAGCAAAAAAGTACAAGTCGGAGGACCCAGCTGAAGATTTGCAGGTATGATCAGAAAAGGGCACTGAATAACTTACTAAAAGTCACCAAGAGTCCCCTGTGAGTTTCGGCCGCCATCTTGAAAAAACCGTAAAATTTACCTACTAGGAATTGTTTTTCTTGAAAAAGGTCCTATAAAATTTTCTCGTACGACGCTTGGTTCGGCCACAATTCACGAAAACAATTCCTAGTAGGTAAATTTTACGGGTTTTTCAAGATGGCGGCCGAAGCTCACAGGGGACTTTTAGTATGTTATTCAGCGCCCTTTTCTAATCATACCTGCAAATTTTCAGCTGGGTCCTCCGACTTTTACCTTTTTTGCTTAATTTGACTGGACTAGTATACTAATTTCTTTTTTATAGAATACAGTACTAAGGCCGGGCGTATGCTGGGATGCACGCGAAGCAGCCAATCACAGCTCTTGTTATCAACGCTAAATGATAAGACAAGAGCTGTGATTGACTACTTTTCGTGGGCTATTTCGCGTGCGTCCCAGCAAACGCCCGGCCTTATTATGCATTCAGTACCTACAAAATTATTTATCGTTCACTGACAGATTGTTTTTCATTTCAATGCATTATCAAAAAATGAATATGGAATCAAATAATTTATTCTAAATGTTTATAATGGTTAATTGACGTTACAATCAACTTGAAGGCTTGAAGCACACAAAAAGCAAACCAAAGAAAAATGGTACAAACCCTGGTTCGATATGTTAAAATGGGTAACATATTGAAAACACATGCTTTCAACATCAAACATGACTCAAATAAAAATGTATAATTAGCAAATATATAATACATTAACTAACTCAATGAAAAAAAATTAAATGGAATGAAAATTTTGTCAAGAATTATTGTTGCACATTTGAATTTTGTTATATTAAGAGAAATATTTTTTTCAGGAACGTGAATGTCAAGAATGAGAAATTTTATATAATCATTTACTGAATTTTATTAATAATCCCTTCATGAAATGTTTCAATAACTGATTAAGTGATCATATTTATAATTATCAATATACCAGTGATTTATATCTTCTAATAGCAAATAATTATTTTTATACTTTAGTTGTATTTTATAAATGCAGTGCAAAATAATTTACAGCGGTGGCAGCCAACGATACTATTTCTTAAAATTATACTATTTCTTGAAATATTAGGTGAGCCTTGAGTAAAATTTGGCACCTGTGTTCGCAAATTAAAATCACCACTAATATTGTTTATTCAATTGCTCCATAAAATTGAAGCCTGTGATTTACTGGCAAATAAAAAGGCTGAAATGAGCTATTTAGCTGTGAGTCCACAGTTCAATTACCTTTCAAGAGGATACAGAAGTCCATCAAAGTTTATACAAGATAGACGAGACTGGATACGAACGATATAGTCTGTTCAAGAAAATAAGATATTCTAGAAAGATGGGAAAATTACTCCAGCTCGGTCAATATTGGTTTAAAAATTATAAATTTGGTTTCAAATTGTATAAAACATTCTACTCTACAATTTGAGATCAAGTTTATAATTTCTTAAACAATATTGACTGAGCTGGAATCATTTTCCCATTTTTACAGAAAGTCTTCTTTGCTTGGACAGACTATAAGCTAGAAGAAGTTTAATGAAGATACAAGACTTTTTGATTCGATTCTTTCATTTGATAAAATATATGGAAAATACTATATATTTATGACGTTCAATAAGATACTGTACATGATATAATTGAAACAATTGAATGGAGAGATCTTGTATCATCATTATTTAGAAGTCTTGTACAGTATAATATATTGAATAATGTATCAAATTTGATGGATTTTGGGAATCTTCTTGAAAGAAAATTGAGCTACCGGTACACCGCTTTGATAGAATCGTTGAAATATAAAATAATTGTTAAATAAATTAATAAGACAGACCGATTGCTAGTTAGCCATGTTTCCTTATGTGGCTCGGTTCCAAGTGCCTTGTCTCAACCCTCATTAGTCTCGTTTGTACAATTTGCTATTTCTTCTTCTTTTTCCGTTTTGATAGGGATTTTCTTGTCTTTTGTAACAAAAAATAATACACAAAAATAAAGGTAAATGTAGGAAAAAATAGTCAGGTTAATAGATAATGTGAATGAGGTATCAAAATGCCACAATCAACAAAATAAAACATACATAAAAACACGACACAAAATGATTAGATGACAAAAAATAATGGAAGAGCTAACTAATTATAAGTGGATGCAGAGGGTAAGATGGATTATTTGGATTGATTATGAGATCATACTTCATTTTATATCCTCTCATCAAATTGAAATCAGGTTCAATATTAATGAATCTCAATGCAAAAAGTGATGTTATTGAATTATAAATCAACCAGAATGAGTTCTTCATTTCATACCAATAATTTCAAGTTATTCGTTACAAATTCAACATTACAGCATTACAACAATTCATTGCAATAAGTGAAATTGAAATTCATGTCAATTTTATAAACTAATAAGATATTAATTATAATCGAAATTTCAATTCATAAAGAGTTGTGTTTTATTATAAATTAATGTTGCTACCGTGTTAATATTGAAGAATAATTATTCCTGATGAGAGGATACGGGATAGTGAGATACAGACTTCAATTATAATAAAGTAATACTCCAAGAATAATATGGACTTGTAATATCAAATATACATTCGAACAAACTATGCATAGAAACACACATACCAAATGCACATAGCAGGAGTAAAATATTAGGGGCCAATAAAAAATGTTAGGAGAAAGCAAGTATAAAAAGATATTAAACACTCTATACTAGAAGATCAAATAAAATTATTATTATTATTAAGGAGAAGAATCCGTTCAATAGCTAATACTGATAAGAGGAAACAAATTGAATTGTGGACAAAATTGTATCAAGGGTCTCAAAAATTGAAATGTAGCAAGGTGTGAAAATTCTGAATAGATAATGGACATTATTTCAATCCATTCCAGTCAGTTAAAATATCAACAAAGTGAACAATAATATAATGTACCCAAGATCGCGTATCTTTTCAAGTCTGTGTTCTTGGCCCACCAAATAGTAGGAGAAAGCAATATTTCATGAAATAACAACTGAATATAAAATATCTTCAAGTGCACATTGCATAACCTTGAAATCTCTCATAACTGAAATAATTCTATTTTAAGAAACATTAATTTCCCAATAGAGTGAAAAACTATTTTAATATGTAGTTGTAATGATTGTAATAGTTGTTGTTGTTGTAAGAAACTTTAAACAAAAAATACTTTCAAAAGATGCTGTATTATTCAAAACAAATCAGACAAAAACTGTTAATTGAGAAAAAAACACTTTTGAGCGGAGCAGAAATTGCTTTTCAACAATGTAAAATGAATTTGAAGATTTAGAAAGATGAAACGTGAAAGTCTATAGTTAAGGTTTCCATGTCAAATTAAAACGATCAAAAGGCACTTCTCTACTGGAGAAACTGAGTATTATTATACATTCACTGGAGTACTCGAGCTAGTATTAGGCTGGAGTATTCAAATTGAGTGAGACGTACTTTGGGATATAATATGGAGTTTTTTTTCAAAATGTAACAAAGTATAGTTTTGTATAGAATGAATTAGTGAATGAATGGCATTAGTGACTGACTATTCAACGGAATGTTTCAAGTCAACTCTGTTCAATTTTCAATCTTCTGATCGTATCTAAGTAATCTCCCAATTGATAGTAAAACGATTTTAATACATAGTTGTAATGGAAACTTGTTTATTTTCTAGCAATGTACAAGTACATATTTAATCAAACTAATAAACTACAAATTGGTAAAACATTGAAAGCATCCCATTGACTCAATTTTAGCCTATATCCGTTTTTAGAGGAACCGACAATATATAAAGAATAAATGAAAGTATTAAAATGATACGTTTTAATATGATACATTGATGGAATATTTATGACTGGATCAAAATAAATGTATCAGAACATTGGTAATCAAGTTTTAATATCGAGAGTGAACTTTGGTTCAACAAATGAAGATGGTTATGAAATGATGGAATGAGCTTGTTTTCTAGTTGAAGCCAACATCAAACTCTAATTATTGAAAGTATTATTGAAACGTTAAGCTATCTACATTTTTCAAACAGAAATACCTTCCGAAGAAATTTTTCATTCATAAACCTTTTTCACTTTTTTGGCTTGAATGTATTAAGCCGATGTTTGAAAATTTTTCCTGTAAGTGATAAAGCCATCATTTTGAAAATGTTCATGTAGTTTGAGTTATAACCCGAAAATTTGAATAAGAAATATGTAAAAAAGAACAAAATGGAAGTATTTTGAATCCAGTAGTTAAAATGTAAAAAATATTGTTATTGGTTCCAAGATGCTAAATTGATCACGGAAGAATTCGAAGCAGCGTCCTATTAATGTAGCTCAATTTAGAAAGTCATAACCAACTTCATCAAGAGTGTTGCAAGTATATTGAGTATAGAATGTTTGAATAAAGATTCTTGTTACAATGGGACAAAGTGTACTTCATACTGGCATGTGACATTTATTCGTTTACTGTATCGATGTCGTAAGAAACACATTTCTCACAAGGAATTATCATGTATTTTGAAAATAACCTCAGAAATCAAAACACAGTTTCATGACTGGTTTATTCTGGACACATAGATAAATTAAAATATGCAATATTTTAATTTCATAAATAAAAAATTGTAACAATTCAATTTGATGAATTTAATGAATTTAGGGGTATTTTTAGTATGTTCTTTGGTATTTTTCTTATTCTCTGATAAGAAACTATATCGATTGAGATATAGGTATATGAGAAGCGAATAAGTAAATTATACAATGAGCTTGGAATGAATTATCAAAACAATAAAAAATACTAATCAGTATTACACGGTTTTGAGGAATACTGGAAATAATTAATAAATCTGAATCCTAACAACTACATGAATCAACCAAATTTTATTAAGATGGCACTCATAGTAATCAAGTAAATACTAACTTGCAAGGAAATTAATTATTGTTCTTACTGTCAAGTGTCATAGAAAATATATCTATGAAAATGACAAGTTTAAAAACCAACTGAATACAAAAATATTTCTCCGATAGAGGTGTATAATTGAAGGTTATTTCCCAGTACTATGTAATTGGATTCAATTCTGAAAAATGGGCATATTTGTAAAAGGAGTTGGTTTTCACTTCAATACTAAGTGGAATATCATATTCGACTATTTACTAAACGTAAAAATGGTGTAGGCCTATCACAAGTATATGATAATTCACTAAAGACTAGAGTCAAAACTTCATAAAAACAACACAAAGAATAAGGTGACATTTTGGATCAATATTTACTGCTACATTAAAATATTGTAGAGTAATTAACTGCATAATCACAAAACTTAGCATGGAAAAACAAAAATATAAATATTACAACCAACTTCAAAAAGGTTTGAAACGAAACTTTTATAACTGGGGTTTCAAAAAGGATTTGAATTAGTTTCCTCAACAATAGAACTATTATTTAATTAGCAGGAATAACAAGCCATGTAGAATAGGGAGGTAATGCATACAACACTGATACGTTGAATAATAAAAGAGCATAGTTACTGTCATCATCTGGATAGATGATAGAGTAATGATAGCTTTTAATTAAGCTTTATTTGCTGAGTTGTTAGTAATACCTGCAATGCCGGCGATCGCTTCTGAAGCAAAGTATTTCACGTCAACATCAGAGTCCGTATTTAGTTGATCGAGAACGGGTTTCACTTGTGTCTGGATTATACTAGAAATAAAAAAGAATCGTGTTGTTATGATGAAGAATAAACTGTTGAGGAAACTGAAAATACAAGAAATCGATACTACTCAAGAGATACCATTTAAAAGCCATATTAAAAACTTTTCATTTGGAATAGACCATAAGAATCAAATTTAATGAAATAGAATTAGTTTTAGATTATGTAGAATCGTTCCTTAATGAAATAAAACACACTTAGCGGTTATGTCCTCACTTGAAACTCAAATTATTCACAAATGTTGACTTCTGAAGGTAAAAAAACTATGAAAGTGCGTTTCATTTCAACTAAGATTCCATTCGAGAATATAATATTTGGTAATTTCGATCAAATATTCATATTCATATTCATATTACTCGAAAACTGAACTTTAAAACTTAGGTCTGTTTAAAATAATTGAAAAATAAATAAAAATCAAACACCCTTTTAAAAAACTTTATAAAATTATTGAAACACAGACATGTTTCGGCTCATTAGGCCTCATTAGGTGTTTGATTTTTATTTATTTTTCATTATATTACTTTATATTACTCGTATAACTTTGGTTTATGAAATTGCTTAGTGAAACTTTTCGAAGCAATTTAAATTGAAACTGATTTCTCGAAGAAGCGTAATAATGCCCTTTGAGTAGTTGTGAAATTGATATTGTGGTAGTTATCCATAATAAATGAAAAGACAAGATGTTGTCAAACCACTGATTTATTAGAAAATCGAGATACCGGTTTCGGTTGTTACACCATTATCAATCTCTGGTAAACAGTTTACGAGAGATTGATAATGGTGTAACAACCGAAACCGGTATCTCGATTTTCTAATAAATCAGTGGTTTGACAACATCTTGTATTTTCATTTATTACGTAATAATGCCAGTGAAAATGTAAGATTTAGTGAGATATTTCATCACAAAAATGAGTGGCTGAATATTTTTCAAATGTAAAAAATAAAACAATAGCCATATGCGAAACAGTAGCATCAAAACGCCAAGTTCAAACTGCCCCATTCAATCTTTATAAACTGTTATAAATCGAGTCAGAATTCAATTAGATCGGGTTTTACTTGCATTAGCAATTTTAGACACGATAAAAAATTATTGCACTTACTTTGGATCAAGAACGGGACTGATTTTTTGTAGAGTTTTTGCCACGTTGAACCTTACGTTAGCGACTGAATCAAATGCCATTTCTATGACAGTTGGCAACATCAATTTTTCTGTGATTTCTGGTCCGCACACGCCAGCCAAGACCTGAAAAATGAAGATAGTTTAAATTAATGAATAATTTATATTAATAAACAAACATTGGTTGTTCACTTCTCTTATGCTAAGAACACTCACGACCATTCAAGGCTACATTCAATAAAATTACAAGGAAATTATGAGTGCTCATAATATTTGCAAGTTATAACATGAAATCATTGAATTGAAATTATTGTCGATGAAATTTTCATTACTCCAAAACTATTCCTACACGGATATTATTCTTGACTCCAAATCCATTCCTTTACGTTCCCTTGAAAGTTCTCTAATTACCAATAAATATATTCATAACATGAGTAAATTTATTTTGTAAGGGAGTAGATATATCAATCGGAAAAGAAGAATCTATGTTTCATGAACTGAAAAGAACAGAAGATGAACAGAGAAGGAATTACTATTCAGAACGAAACTCTTCGCCAAAACCAAGACTTCCATTGATTTTCAACTCAAAAATTTATGCCATGATTCAAGATTAGATTTCAATTGATTGGAGATATCAATCGAAAGCCCACATAAGTTATCATTATTTCTATAAAAGTAAATCCACATTTTAGAAACAATCCATAAATAAAGAAGTCAAATTCTCCGCATAAAAAATAAGAGTTATGGAAATACCACTTACATTAATACTGAATAAACAAGTCATACGATGTAAGTAATTGTGATCTCTGGCCATAAACTGGATTTTCGGAATAACTGTATTGCAAGCCCAGTCAGCTCCGAATTTCTCTACCAGCTTCTTCAGATTTAATGTCGCTGCTTCCCTGATTGCATACACTGAAAAAATATCAATGGATAAGAATCTAATATACTCGTATATTATATCATATTAAAACACTGCATAAAAATGTTTCACTCATCTCATCGTTTCAATTTTAAATTTATTATTAATGTTTAAATTCAGGGTGTTTCAGGAGGAATGTGCAATAGTTCTCAGGCTGATTCCTCACACCAAGTAGACAAAAAAGTTCCATAGGACCATTCCCCAAAAACGCTTTGTTACCGAGATAACAATGGCGGAAAATTGAGATTTTTTAAAATATATTAATTTTTACAATTTTTTAGAGGCTTTAGTGAGGTTCTAAAATGATCAATTCCTATGTAAAATTAGCTGAGGAATTCAATGAAACCAGTTCCAAGTTTGTAACTTCAACGGTTTTTGAGATAATTGGAAAAATATGCTAAAAAACGTCATTTTTCAACAATAAGGGTTATAACTGGATAAGGAATCATAAAATTGTATTTTTATCAATGGAAGCTGAAGAGAGTCGGATTCTAAAGAAAAAATAAATGGCGGCGATTGTCTAAATCTTACCCAAATCTCAGAAATAGCGATCAAAAATCGCAAAATTGCTACTAAACACAAGTTCATTACTTGTGCTATGTTTTGTCAATTTTTGCGATTTTTGATCGCCATTTCTGAGCGTTGGGTAAGATTTACACAATCGCCGCCATTCAACTTTTTCTCAAGAATCCGACTCTCTTCAACCTTCATTAATGAAAAATACAATTTTATGATTCCTTATCCAGTTATAATCCTTATTGTTGAAAAATTGCGTTTTTTAGCATATTTTTCCAATTATCTCAATAGCCGTTGAAGTTACAAACTTGGAACTGGTTTCATTGAATTCCTCAGGTAATTGTACATAGGATTTGATTATTTTAGAACCTCATTAAAACCTCTAAAAAATTAGAAAAATTCATATTTTTTAAAAAATCTCAATTTTTCGCCATTGTTATCTCAGTAACAAAGCGTTTTTGGGGGTTGGTCCTATGGAACTTTTTTGTCTACTTGGTGTAAGGAATCAGCCTGGGAAGTATTGCACATTCCTCCTGAAACACCCTGTATATTAAATATAACAAAATTCATTGAACAATCTCCCATTTTACTAAATTGAAGTAACTGAAGTAATTCAGCTATTTAATCAATATAGTTTCATAAATCAATGAATCAGTTCCAATAAATAGAGTAACTACTGTACTAGATAATGAAAAAGATAATATTTATCACCATTTAGATTTATTCATCAATAATTACATTGTAAATATTTCAAATTTATCGAAAACAGACAAAATAAGACATTAAGAATTCAAGAGCAAATCGTGCTATGCTATAAATATAATATCATTCATGATAATAAGCATTCAAGATCACTAGATTCTCTACGTTGATGGAAAAACTTGAAATTTGGTTGAAATTGAAGTATTACATTACAAATTTTCATAAAAAAAGAAAGAAAAAATATTTTAGGAAATTGCATTTATAAATCTGTTATCTTTATGTGGTATTCAATGAGGACTTCTAATCGGTAGAGATGTATTATATTGTTTCATAGATCTTTAAAATTACTAATTGATGAATAATAGCTTTTAATAATTATTGTGACTTGTGAGTGAAAATTAATGAGAAGTGAATTTGATCTTTATAAACATAATCTTCAAGCCATTTGGAATATTTCTCAAAATTTGGAAAAGAGACGTTTCGGACTCAATTGTCTGTCTTTTTATACAATAAGTATATCGTATTCTTTAATAAAATATAAATATGGACTTATTGTTCAAGTTTTAACCAAAAAGCCTATGGATTAAAATTCGGAAACGAATAATTTACAAAGAATTTATTTACCATGGTCGAGCAGCCAACTCATACACAATGAGTTCAATTTCTCATCGAAAAAGTCGACTCCCAATTGTCCGGCCAGAAGTGGCATGTACTCAATGATGGCCAGCCTCACCCGCCATTTTGTGTCTTCCGCCAGTTCAACAATAGCAGGCAGCAGGGATTGAGACAACTGTAAAACAATTTTAAACATCATTTCTAAGAATATTTTAGAATTATATTCATTGAAAAAATTTTGCTACTAAACACAAATTTTTCAACTTTTTATTTAGAATCCGACTTTTTTCAACTTCCAAAAGTATTAAAAATACAAATTTATGACTCCTTATCCACTTATAATTCTTATAGTTGAAAAATGGCGTTTTTAAGCATATGTTTTCTATTATCTCAATAACCGTTGGAGTTACAAACTTCAAACTGGTTTCATTAAATTTCTCAGCTAATTTTACATAGGATTAGATGATTTTAGAACCTGAGTAAAGTCTCTAAAAAATTAGAAAATTCAATATTTTTTGAAAAATCTCAATTTTTCGCTAAAAAGCATTTTTGTGGGTTTGTCCCATGGAACTTTTTTGTCTACTTGGTGTAAGGAATCAGCCTGAGGAGTATTGCATATTCCTACTGAAACAACCTTTATATGAATATGAAATACCAGTTTGAAATTAAAAGAGAGGATAATATGCAATGAAGCATGACTACTAACCTGTTGAATACCAATGACTTCGTTAACGCAGTCCAAGTTTGAGATGATGTTCAAGCGTACTTCGGGGCACTCGTCTTTCAGTTGTAGGAGAAATAAGGGCAAAAGATGTTCAATGGTGTTGTGCTTGCCGAGAATGGGACTGAGGCCCATGATAACGGAGGCGAGCGCCGACTTGACGTGTTGGTTGGGATCGGTGACCAGCTCCTTGACAAACGGCAGAATGTTCTTCATTATGATCTCCTCCTTCTGGTAAGCGTCCAGGTTCTGACAAAAGTCGCGCACCTTGTGTGCGGCAGCCGCCCTCACTTCCGCCTCAGAGTCCTTCAGCAACGACTGGAAATATAACAAATTAATTTCATTACCAAATATTTTAGTAGTAAATTTGATATTTTCAAGAAGATACAAAAGTTCACCGAATGTAGCTTATGCAGCTCAATCAATTCAACAAATTTTTACTCACAAATACAAACCTAATTTTTTTTTAATTTTGTGAAAGATTATGATACTTTCTAAAAAATGAAGCCAAATAATCAATATTTTAAATACACCGAAAATTCTGATTTACATTCGAAATGTAGAATCAAAAAATTTGTAACTTCACTAGAAGCTACCAAGTTACCTACAGCTTATCACTTTGATGTCAAGGGCTGATGTATGAACGTATAATTAATTATGAACGTATTAATGTATGTACATAATAAATAACAAATCACAGCACCCTTTATAATGTTTTTATTCAAACACAACTAGTTTCGCACTCTTGATAGGAATTTTCGAGTGATTTTTACTAAATGCCTCTCAAGATTTAGTATAATTTTTACACACAGCTACTACAACTCTATATTATTAATTCTAATAAAGATCTTAGTGCGCTTTGGAAATGATTATTTGGCAATGGATTCGTTGTAGTCTGGTCCTACACAACTGACCTTTCTTCAAAATGACCACTTGAAGAAAGGGTAACTGAGCATACACAGATCTAAAAATTCTAATTTAAAATCACTTTTGCCTACAGTTATTGAGCTGTTTTAGATCAAGATTCATTCACTTTATTTACATAGATCGGCTTAAATCCTGTATAAAGCGAATGAAAAATGAGGTTAATTACACAGTTTGCTTGAATAAACTAAGTATAGACTTTGTAAAAAGTAAAAATCGTTCAAATGTAGGATTAAATACATTGACGATTATGGCACTAGTGCTGTAATTACATGAATTAGACGGAGTTTGAACATGAAAACGTTAAATGTCCATCTTTAGAAAGGGACGATCGATGGCATCCTTCCCATTAACACTCAACCATGACTCAGACAGATGGTAAGAGTGTGATTATTTTCATTCCTACTACTGGCAGCATTGAACAATTGCCATTTTGAAGAATTGTCAACTGAGTGCAATTAGACTATAATTGTGGTTTCCATAACCAAAGCACAGTATAGTAGCCTCTAACATCAATATTATAACCTATACTTCATCATGTATCATCAATGTTATAACCTACACTACTTTATTATATCATCAATATACCAACCTGGAAAGCGGGCACCAAATCGGACTTGGTAATTTCGGTGCCGACGGCCTTCTGTAGTTCGGTGAACTTGTCGGCTACCATGTAGCGCACACGCCACGACGAGTCAATGGTGCACTTGCGCAGTGTGGGCATCACCAGCTGCTCCACGTCTTCCTGTGCCAGAAGCGTTGCAATGCTCACACACGCCTCCACCGCCAACAGCCTTACAGAGTCCTGCAACATCATCAATCACGAAATTTAATTGAATTTATTAAAATACACAAAAGAAGAAAATAACAAAAATTTTCAACACAATAAATAATTAACAATTACATATTCTATAAAAAAAATCATGGGTGGTATGCTGGAAAGAAAAAATTAAAAATACCTAACCAACTATGGTTGTCTGTACAGTGTACAAGCAAAGAAGACAATCTGGCAAGATGTGAGATGATTCCAGCTCGGTCAATGTTGGTTCAATTATAAATTTGGTCTCAAATTGTAGGGAACATTCTAATCTACAATTTGAGACCAAATTTATAATTTTTGAACCAATATTGACCAAGCCGGTGTTACTGGGGACCGAGCTTATAGAGTCAATTAGAAAGTGACCGGGAATAAGGCTCATCACTTTAGTACTCATGCAAATAAACTGCTCCTTATACATTCAATATTAATGATATACGTTACAAATTTTTAGCAGTAGCTCTTAGATTATGAAATGAAATGAAAATATTCTTCATTGGGCGGAGTAAGGACTAGGAAGTCATTTCTACCACTCAACCTAGATTATGATTATGGGGTATAGAGTTCAAAGTGAGAGGAGTCTAATCACTTGCTTACAATAAAATTGGTTACATCTTAAATAGTTTTTCTTATTCAATTCTATTCTTTTAAAAAAGTTTACTGATTCTATGTTTCTGATAGCTAATAGAAGTCTATTAAAATATCTCACTACCGAATATAACGGTGTTTTCTCAAATGCTGTGCAGTGGTGAATTGGGAAGACTAGTTTCTGTTGCTAGTATAGTATAGACTGTTCAAGCAAAGAAGACCCTCTGGCAAGATGAGATAATGACTCAAGCTCGGTCAATATTGGTTCAAAAATTATCAATTTGATCTCAAATTCCAGAAAACAATTTGATCTATTAATAAGACCATATTTATAATTCTTGAGCAAATATTGACTAAGCTGGAGTCATTTTCCCATCTTTCCAAGGGGTCTTCTTTGCTTGTAAAGACTATACCCACGGTCAAGACAGCAGTTAAAACTTGTCACTTGTAATTTATTCAATTTTCAAATTCATAGATTATATAATAATAATAATAAAGCTTTATTTACATTCAAAAATTGAACAAAAGCCTCTCTATATGAGGTAATTTTGGTTGGCAAAATTTTTCAAATATTTAAAGATTTATAATTTGTATTTAAATTTTTCATTGTCTTGCTTCTTCTAGATTGCTATATTAATTTATAACTTTTCCACTATTTTGTTCCAAAGTTGTCTGTTTCTTGCAGTGGTTGCCCAAGCATATCCTACTCTCTGACACAGCTCGTCTCTCCATCGTATTGGTGGCCGTCCTCTGCTCCTGGTCCTGTCTCTTGGCACCCATTCAGTGCAAATTCTGGTCCAGCGGTCTTCGTTCATTCTCGCGACGTGGCCTGCCCATTTCCACTTTGATACGTGAGCCTCTTTCTGAAGATACTTTACACGCATTCTTCCTAGTATTTCAGAGTTTTTTGTGCGTTGGTTCAGACGAATACGAAGAATACTACGTAGCATTTTTGTTTGAGTAGTTTCCAGTTTCTTGTCCAAGTACTCGGTGAGTGCCCATGTCTGCGCTCCATACAATATCGCAGGATATATGCACATGGTCAATGCTTTAGCTTTAAGAGTGTTGGAATAGTCACCCTTAAATATTTTTCTCAATGCCCAATACTTCTTCCATGCTTTATCAATCCTGTGCTTGACTTCCTTGGACGCTCTGTTTGTGAAGGACAATATTTGGCCCAAATATTCGTAATCCTCCACATAATCAATGTTCCCACAGTTTACTTCAATCCTAGTTTTTTTCGGAATTTGTCATGATACTAGTTTTCTGAGCGTTTAGGTGTAAACCCATCACTTCGCTAGCGTCAATCAGTTCCATGAGCATTTCCTTCATCTCCACAGCACTCTCTGACACCAACATCACATCATCAGCAAATCTTAAATTTGAGAGTTTTCTTCCATCGATTCTGAGTCCCTTTTCCTCCCAGTTCAATCTGCGGAATATGTATTCTAAGCAAGAATTAAAGATGAGTGGGCAGCCTTGCTTCAATCCTTTTTCAATTTTTATGTCGTTTCCTCGTCTCTCCAGCTCTACATATATTACTGTGTCTTCATATAAACTCTTAATTACTTCTATGTAATTTCTGTCGATGCCAGACTCCTCTAGGGCATCCCACATCCTGCTGTGATTTAGACTATCGAACGCCTTGTGAAAATCCACGAGACCTAAGTACAGTGGTATGTTGTATTCGATGGCTTTCTCTATTATCTGATTTGCAGTTTGAAGGTGGTCAGTTGTGGAGTATCCTGGTCTGAATCCTGCTTGCTCGGTGGGGTGATTTTCATATATTTTATTCATCAATCTGTTCTTAATTATTGAAGCGAATAGTTTATAAATTACTGAGGGGAGAGTGATTGGTCTGTAGTTTTTAATATCCAGTCTTGATCCTTTTTTGAACAGTATAATTACTTTATTTCTCTTCCATGCTGAAGGTATTGATTTTTCGCGCAGGATTTTGTTGAATAACAATTTAAGCGGTTGTAAGAGTTTTTCTATTCCTATTATTAATGATTCGCTTGCAATTCCATCCTCACCAGGTGCTTTTCCTTTCTTTTGGCTTTTTATAACATTTATTATTTCTGCCTCTATTATCTCCAAATCTTCAGAATCGCTGTCGTTTGTTTGTTGATTTTCAATAACTTGTTGTATTTCATGTGTGATGTCCCTCTTATATAATTCTTTATAAAACTGCGAGACGTGATCTAAATTCATAGATTAAGGTTGTATTTATATGCATGTGGTGTAAGCAGCAAAGTACAAGGATACATAGTAACATAGATCATAATATAATTCAGTTGATATGGTCTATGACATTACAAATTATACGCGATGACGTTCAAAATATATAAGCGCTCATCAAGTTTACAATATAAATATGAGCAATTTATCAATATTAATTTATTTATTATTAAGTTACAGCATATACTTAATGGAAGGTTCAACAGAATTACTCCCAAAACCACAAATTTTTCATAATGAGTCTAAATATTTAGGTTATGCCTTTTTAGTTCATTTCATTTGACTTCAACGAATTCAATGTGATTATTAAGAAATATTGAATGAAATAATAGACGCTTTCGAACTCAAAACAGTAATAAGAGAGTATTTACCTGTTCATCTTGTGCTAAGTTAACGAACATCGGTATCAAATCAGACTTCAAGTATTCGACTTCGACGACCTTGGCGAATTCACCCAGTTTGCAGGTGGCAGCTCTCCTTACCATCGGCGTGTCATCCTGGCACAGGCTACGAAAGTGGTTGCGCAGATCAGCTACAAAACGATCATCATGGTTTAATTACTAAAAAATCTTTTATAAACTAATTCAAGTTTAAATGATCTCAAAATGTTTAATCATTGAGAAATGGAATCAGCTTATTTTCAATATGAACCATTATTAGCAATGTGAATGTTTCCTATACTTTCATCATGAATCAATAGCTTCCTTCCTGTATCAATTTTGAACTTAACCACTGAATTTTGAATAATTAACCACTATTAAATCACTACTTTGTATTACTCCTCACACACAGACTTGTTTCTAGGTGAGGAGTATTATTCTATTTACATATTCATTCTTGTAAATATCTTCTTCGTGTTTATCTTGTTTATCTTTACATGTTATTTAATTTTCAACTTGCACAGTGTATTTCTTTGGATAAAACTATTCAATTCATTCACTGTATCACTACCATACATTTTGTAACACTATCAAAAATGCGTTATACAAAGGTAATTTTTAGGACGACAGACGTACCTTTGAAAGTGGCGCTAACCCTTGGGTAGCAGACGGAGAACAGGCCGCAAGCAGAGGTGCGCGCCGTAAACCAGTCGCCGGTGGCCAGCCGCTGCACGAGGGGCACAAAGCGCAACTCCAGGTCGTTGGTGCTGTGCTCCGAGCTGATCAGACGCAGCGAGTCAACCGCCTTGTCGCGCACCACTGTCTCTTCAACGGTTGCCAGCGACTCTAGCGGCGGCTGCCCCACAACACAATACATAAAATCAATATCATCCACAGAAATTGAAATAATAGAACAATAGTATTTAGAATAATCGTGTTTGAAACTATGAGGTAATTAAAAATGAGCGCCGGTTAAAATATATCAAGTCAAGAGGTTTTTTTTTAAACGAAAAATTGGATATGAATACATCAACATGATAAAATACTATTGTGTAACGGACCAACTATTATAAATGATCATAATTTATGTCATATGTTCTCCAATAGAGAATATATTATAATACTTTTGATAATAGATGTATGACATAGAGCTATTATTTATAATTATTTATCTATTGGCAAAAACACATTGGTAAGAAAGAACAGGTATAGCCCTTAGTATTTCAAAACACAATTTCCATTCAAATAGAGTCCAAAATTTGAGGTTATAAGTTCAAATTTATTTTTCAGCCAAAGGTTTCTCACTCAAAGAAATGATCCGAAAGTGATAATAAATGAAAAATTTTGAATTTTGAAGGGTTGATCCGAAAAACAATCGCGTAACACCGGCCTTGAATACATCAACATGATGTTCATCTAACTTTCCGATTTCATGTATGAAAAATGATGTAAATTTGAATAAAAGTTAATTTTACTCGCGCATGTGTCCTCCTCTGCTACACTGTAACGCATCAACTCCATCCATAAAATTCGCTATTATTGAACGACAAGCTTCCACTTTCAATTCGCCGATAGCCCGTCAAATTTACTCCTTCATTTCCTTGTTGTTTCAGGGTTTTACATACAGGTGACAGGTGAGGTGAAGACATTTAATACCGAATCTCTTTAAAAGTGTTTAAAACAGTATTTACAGTTTAAAACAGTAAGACCCCTGTATACTAATATTTTGAAGAATAAGATTGAGAATTAAGATGAAGTATAATACAGTAATAAGTATGAAGTATATAATAGTAAGATGGCTTATAATACAAGTTTCACTCAACTATTGATTTTAATATTTAAAGATGAAGTTAACCATCCATTCCAGAGTCGATGTCTGTCTCTTTAATAACGTTACAAGACAACATAAGCCTATTCTTGACATATTATACCAAGCTCATGATCAGGCTCACTTTCAGGCTCGAAAGTCTAGACAAGATAGACTTTAGTTTAGTGTTATATTGTGCGTAATAATATTTGTATCTAATAAATTTTTTACTCACCAATAGACAGTCGACAAATTCAGGTCCACCGACCAGAGTTGTGAATTGTCCCAGTTGTTCAGCAAGTGCCAACAACACTTCATCCTCATCATAGATTGTTTCAGTGAGAAATGGAATAAGCTCTGTCCTGGTACGCTCTACGCCCAATGCCAAAGCAATGGTCGACAATTTCTTTATTGAATTCAATCGTTGCTGAAAAAAATAGTAAATGTTCAATAATTGGTGGCAACTTATGAAATTTGAATGTCACTTTCAAAAACAACCTACAACAATAATAAGGGCGAATATAAAATTGGCAAACACTACATTGGTTATTGAATAATAATAATAATGTGAACATTCAATTAAGGAAATACAACATATTGCATTTTTCATCATTTACTTATTCTTAATCTGACTCACAATCAGGATTCACGGTAGGTTTAAAAGCTAGGTTAGGCGTAACTAGTGATTCATGTAAATAAAGTAACTATGCTATTTCTTGATTTAGAAACAAGAATTAATTTCTAAAACAACAAATAGTACAAAAATGAGTCACATAAAGCTTTGAAACGAGAATCTCTGGATGAACTAATAGATGTCAATTAGATGATGAATCAGATGTCAAGTGGATAGCCTATCTGCCGAGTTCCAGTCGATAATGATAAGACATACTGCCCGTTACCAAAGACTTGAGAACGCGATTACAAGAGATGGCACAGGAGATGATGCACAATATATTTGAGTTTAAAACAATAAGATTAAGTTTAAAGTTGATTATAATGCTATTCAAAATCATCTTAGATAATATTTACAGGCATGTCAAGGAAGGCAATCCGAATGTTGCTGCGAGAACAAAAAATCTCCCAAGGCCAAGAATGCTAAAGATTCAAAAAAATAAATCAGCAAAAATAAATTGGGTAATAAAACTCACCTGGACATCCTCATTTTTCAATTCGTCGATTAGTACAGCAATAGGATACAAGGAATCGTCGGAAGGATCGCGCGCAGCCATTTTGACAACCTAGCACTGAGTGTTTTTCATTAGCTAATACACTAAAATATCATCAATAAATGATTCTTTGAAGAAACTTGTTCCACAACGTATCCTTATTATTCACACAATTAATGAGAAGTATCTGGAATAGGATTAAGTAAAGAACTAAAATTGGA
Source organism: Sogatella furcifera (assembly GCA_017141385.1). Lineage (NCBI taxonomy): Eukaryota > Metazoa > Arthropoda > Insecta > Hemiptera > Delphacidae > Sogatella > Sogatella furcifera. The sequence goes on from CM029549.1 coordinate 34,944,201, forward strand.
ATTAGGAGGAAAATGCCTCTACACACCAATAAACTAGTTGAAACCGCAATCCACGGCCATGGAGAGATGACCAAGGAAGAAACTGATCTGAAAATTCAGTGGCTCCACCTATCGACCAAGTTTAAAACTAGTGCAAGTTTGAAAAAATAATAATTTTCACAAGAAAAGTCTTTTCAAGACAAATTAACTAGATGTTTCAGTTGAAAATGCTCGTCAGAAAGGTTAGAGATGGATAACCAATATTTATTCGAGTGAAAATCGATTGAACAAACACATCCAATTTATAATATCTTTGTAACAAGTCCGGCTTTGGTATTGAAAACTTTCCCGCTTAACACCGCCCAAATTCAAATCTACTATTATGACATGACATGATTATATAGGAAGTAAATTGGAAGTAACAAATAATCATTTTGCCAGAAACTGACTTATTTCGAGTGAACTTACAATCCATTTAAAATTATCAATTAGATTGTCGTAGCACTGATACATAGAAGATTGAAAGTTAATGCCAATCATAGAGCTATAACAGAGGAGGGATAAACGGATAAACTTTTTTCATGGAAAAAAGCAATAAGTAACTTATAGAATCTGAGTTCAATGTAATCTAAGCACATCTCTGATCTACTCTGAATGAAGCAATGAAGGATCAATCAGAAACATTCTCTCACTTCAATCTCCACTTTATTTCGCTACCGTACGGTATTTGGGTACCCTACACCGTTGAGTATCAATAAATTAATAATTGATCATAGGTCAGCCTGATAGCCTACATAACTAAGGTCAATCAATAATAGATTAGACTGCACCATTGAAAATTTCAATTTGATTTAATGAGTTATAAAAAATAAAATCACAAGCAGAAAATGAAAACTCATTTTCTCAGACTGCGATGCGCATGTGAAATAAAAGTAGGCGTAAGTAACTTACCCTATCCTTTGCTTTAGAACTCTCAATTTCTGTTCCACTTTATTATTTTATGATTTTCAAGAAAATCTCAAACTTAGCTGGCTTTCGCATTGGTGTATTGTTTTATGTAGCCTATAGAGCCTAATGATTTGAAATATTGTCCCTATCTACCGTATAATAATGAATGTTGCATGATTGTGATCTTGGATATTAAACATAGGTAAGTACACGTTACAAATTTCAAAGCATGTATCAGCAATACATGCATATTATGTTTAATTATAATGACCACCTAGCACCAAAACTCCACAAATTACTTCCTGCACCCATCAAGATTATAACAACTGGAAGACATCACATAGATGATATTATTTCAAACAGTCTATGTGTTCTCACTATTACCCAAAGTACCTATTCGCACCCCAACCCAAAATATAACACCTACTCCAGCACATGGGTTGCACATAGTAGTTGAGTAGGTTAATTTCCAAAAAAAAATTATCTTTATACAGTAACTGGATTTAAATGTAAATTGTACTCATTACCGTATATTTGCTTGCTTTTTTGTCCATTTTTGGACATGAAATTATTATATATATTAATGATACAATACAGCAATGAGAAAGCCGGTTTAGAATTGTGCACAATGTAGGCTTTTCGTTCCTAGGATTAACCGTTTTCGGGGTTTATGGAAAAAACTGAAAAATTGTACCTTCTAGATCCCCCCTCCCGCCCTATGCTCAGCCCCCAGGTCCGTGGACTTTTAGTATGTTAACCTCCCAACTAGTCTAAACAAATACCCGAGGTCAAAATTTGGGGCATATATCATGCACTCTATAATGCTTTATTGACTGGACTAAATGTCAATTAAAATACCCATAATATGTGAGTTACCTTCGTCAATCGTCTTCGCAGAAATTAGTTTATCTCAATCTTAAAAAATTCCATTCTGAAAATTTGTCATATCATGTTATATAACTTGCTTTTCATTCCATTTGAAGAACTTATTTAAGCAATAATGTATATCACTTACGTACGGTACGGTACCTATCCTATTCATGTATTAGGACACAATGTGTATTAGGTCATCAATAAGCATTGATGCATTCTAATGAATTGCACAAGTTTCAATTCAAGTTATAAACTGCTTGACCAATTTAAATTATTGTAGACTACCCTATTATTTTGTCAAGAAAATTTTATTCTCATCTGACCCACTTACATCATAATTAGCCTATCTTACCGCAATATGAAATTTTTCCATCTCCGAATTTCAATGCAAGTTGAATAATTCGCTGTAAAAAATAGTGAGATTGCTATTCGTAATCAATTTGTTTGCTATCGATTGGCCATTAGAAAGGTCAAGAGCTCTGAAATTCGAACTTTTACTACAATTGAGTAGCAGACTGCTTAAGTTAGAACTGATAACGGAATGGAGCTAAGAAATAGTTGCACGAAATCTAATCAAATTCTTGTTTTTTTTAGCAATTCTATTCATACTGTTTCGGCTGCGTCTGTAATATTGATAATTCTTATCAATAAATTTGAATGGTAAATTTGACATCAATTGTCAAAGTATATCGACCTTTAAACCTTGATACAAGTTGAACTGCCCGTGGTCTCTGTGATAATTAAAAATTAGCTGCCAACTTCAATCGATTGGTATTTTTCAAGATCACAATAATTAGCTCACGCACACCCAAATGTAATTTAATTGTCTTGATTATGATTCTCTCGTGGGTAAAAAATGACTACCGTAATCAATTGAAAACTAGTTTCTTAATCACCCAACCTGAATAAACGTCAACGTAGGTAACATAATATATTTTTCAACTGTTCATATTTTGAAGAATGAAACATAGTTTATTATAGTACAAAACTGAATAGGGTGTTGTAGTGAAGAAGGTTCTAGCATGAAGAAGTTTTCCTATTATTTACAGTTCCAGTAAATATTATATGAAATATACCTTCAATTACAGTTTGCGGTAGGTCTATTATATGAATTATGACTACATTGAAAAGCCATTACTCCGTATGTATATTTTAGCATCAAAATATTGACAAAAAACACCTTTAGCTGAATTTGGAGGAATTCCATTCTTTAAAAAGTGATTGTTAAACTTCCAAAAATAGGTCAAATATCAATATTGATATGTTATTTGGACTCTACTTCTCATGCTTGACAACTTAATAGGGTGAGGGGGTGGTGGATTTATTGTTACTTTATGGGTTACATCACATTTTAAAGCAGTTGGGACATTTTTTTGGGATTTTTTTTTTAAATTGGGAGTTTTGATCGAATGTAAAAAAATTCTATTCGGCCAATTTTTCTTTTCTTTTTTTAATCACGCAGATTTTAGTCCTCTTTAATTTCTATTCATAGCACTTTTCCCCAGGATTAGGGGAAACCTAACCGTTTTCGGGTTTTATGCGAAAAACTGAAAAATTGTACCTTCTAACCCCCCTCCTGCCCTATGCTCACCCCTCAGGTCCAGGGACTTTTAGTATGTTAACCTCCCACCTAGTCTAAACAAATCCCCAAGGTCAAAAATTGGGGCATATATCACTCTATACCCGTTTGGACAGGCTTTGTTGACTGGACTAATAGTTAATCTTCTGGCTATATTTGGTAGATATAAGCCTAGTTTGGGAGCTAGAAAAGAGGAAGGTAGATAGCAATTATTGAGAGATGGGGAGATCAAGAAGTAAAACTCAATTAATTAGATCATTTAAATTTCATATGAACGATACAAGGGGACAAATTAAAAATAATACATTCAGCACTTCTTTAAAATTAAATCTTACAGCTATTATACAATAATTTCATTTAATAAATATTGGGCTTTCATTTGAAATCGTGTGTAATCTAGAGAAATATACACAAGATATGATAAAAAAACTAATTGAAGTTATCAAATTCAGGTATATTGTACACAGTAATGAAACAAAACAATACAATTAGAAAATGAGCATAGGCTAGTTCAGTTTCTTGTGTAATTTGGCAAAATGCAACAGTTTGAAGTAGTTAAGTTTGGCATATTGTACAATGTTTTGCAACAGAATCATATGAACAGAAAATAATGAAGTAAAACTAGAAATCGAGAAAAATAAATCTATTATAATTATTCACAAAATAGAAAAGATGAAATGAAGTTTCCTGAACTCATGTGCAATTGAGAAGATTGACACAAGAGGTGAGAGGTGACACTAGAACAATAATGTAATTTCAATTTTAATTAATGTAATATTGAATGCAACATATTATACAGAGTTATGTAACAAAATATTGATAAACGTGTATTAATTTGTAGTTATTCACATGGAAAAGCTATCTCCATAAGTAATTTAGGGACATTTACATAAGAAATGATGATAGAACATAAGTAGAGATTTTAAATTCAGACAGAACAACTTGCAATGAATTATAATTGATTCAAAGTTATTCACATGACAGTACAATCAAACTATTGAGAGAATTGGTTCCATAGTAGTTATTCAGATTACAAAAGCATCGGAATATCAATAATAGTGATTCCATCTTCGCTATTCACATGAGAAAACATACAAATATCAATAATATTGATTCCATCATAGTTATTCACATGACAACAACATACAAATATCAATAATATTGACTTTATCATAGCTATTCACATGAGAAAATCATTGAAATATCAAGAGCATAATTCCCATAATAGTTATCGACATGTCAAATCCATAACAATATCAATAAGTTTTTATCAAAGTTATTCACGTGACAAAACCATAAAAATATCAAGAATATTGTGTCCATCAAGTTATTCACATTACAAACCATCAAATATCAAGAATATTATGTCCATCAAGTTATTCACAAGACAAACCATCAATAATATTGTTTCCATCAAGTTATTCACATGACAAAACAATACGAATTGGCCAAGATTGAGTTTAATTGGACGATGTGAGGAACTCTTTCATCTGCTGACGATCGCGGTTCAACCAAGCGGCATTCAACCGGATTGTCTCGCAGGCCTGCTGCACGGTTCGCTCGATGTTGGAGTGCTCGCGTTGACTGAAGAACGCTTCCACCTCCAAGGCGCGCTCTTCGCTCACAAAGTCCTCCACTGTGTACTTCACTAGCCGCGACAGCAGGAAACCACTCTGCAGAAGCACAAATTATGGTCAAATTTAGAATATTCTTATCAAAATTGGGAAAGAATACGATTTGGACATGTGTCTGTGTTTTTATTCATTTCATATAAAATATTTGAGTGCAACAGGCATAGCCTAAACAGCACTCATGACACATTGAAAGTTTTCTCCTAGGTGACATTGTAATCTCTCTAATAAATGAATTGGGAAGCTTTCCAAGAAGCATCGTACGGTCTTGATTGATAGAGAATGACTGTATATGGTAGGAAGTTGAAAATGGCATGTCCACACCAGGTCGATATAGAGTCAAGTCGCCTTTATCAAATAGCTACGTTGAGTAGATATATTCGATTTCTTTATTCATTTAGATAGCAACAAAATATTTAAGTTTAGTTTCTAGATTACAAGAGTTATTATTAAATCTAATTATTCTATCATTTTTACGAGTTACACACTAATTAAGATATTTTACACTACAATTTTTACAGGATATTCTATAATCTATTCAATGAGAGAGGTTACATATGAATGCAAAAATCCTAGAGCAATTATCCAAACAATATGCTATTTGCTTGCAATCTTACTTGTTGTGCATTGAAATATCTAAATGAAAAGGCGAAGTTTGTGTATCAATTGGGTCTAACACTAATTATTAATAATACATCATGTATGTACTTTATGATTATCATGTATATTCTCCGGCCACTCTCGGCCATGCTACACACACACAAAACCAATGCAATGCCAACTCAATCATACAACATATGATACACCTTCCTCCTTTATAAAAATTGAGTACCTGAATCAAGCTTACAGACTAATTTATTGCACTCAAGTTCAATTGTTTCTGTCCACATTGACTGATCCGAATTACCGCCAATTGTATCAACACGAAACTGTTCATGAGTCACATCAACATCTTTATGACAATCATGAATATTCTTTTTTGAACTACTAAGTCGGCAAACAACAGAAAAATGGTTCTTGTTACCACAATTGTTGCATGATTTCCCAAACGCTGGACACTCACGAAATCCGTGTGTTCTGTTACATTTACCACAATGAAATAACTTGCCCGAGCCTGTGTTTGGCACGGATTTTTTAGACTGAGACTTCACAATTTCCTGCTCATCATCACGAGAACGTCTGCCCGAATTGAATCGTTTATTCAACACGCAAATTTCACTGGAAGTTCCTTGCAAAATTTGAATTTGCTGCTTGCTACATTCAGCAGCTCGACACTGAGAGATTGCATCATTTAGCTTTAAATCACAATCACGTCAAAGTCTTTCCTGTAGACCTGTATCATTGACTCCGATTACAATCAAGTCTCTGATTAAAGAATTTTCCTCACGAAATTCGCACTGCTTTGCCAGTCTTTTTAAATCAGTAAGGAAATGTTCAAAGGACTCACCTTGCTGTTGTCGGCGCGAAAAAAACTGGAACCTATTGTAGGTTATATTTTTTCGGGGCTCACAAAACCTATCAAATGCTTCAAGTACTTTCACAAAAGATTTGCTGTCTTTTTCCGAAAGTTCGAACGTATTAAAAGCTTCTAAAGCTTCATCACCTACACAATTCAGTAACATTGCAATTTTAACCTCATCATCTTTACTTCCACTGTCTGACGCTGTTAGAAAAATTTGAAACTTTTGTTTGAAAAGCCTCCAATTATTTGCTATGTCGTCATTCAAAACAAGATCTTTTGGTGGTTTGAACTCTATTCTGGTATTGTACCTTGAATTTTCGTGCTCACTATCACTATCACTAGTCATCGCACGAGATGACTTGGCCTACCAGCTACCAAGAGCATAGGTTAGGATGACAACGACATCTGAGAATCCAACGGTTTTATACACGAAGGATATGAGACACTGTATTATACATTTAACGAAAAAGAGAACCAACTTCTGACACCATGTATCAATTGGGTCTAACACTAGTTATTAATAATACATCATGTATGTACTTTATGATTATCATGTATATTCTCCGGCCACTCTCGGCCATGCTACACACACACAAAACCAATGCAATGCCAACTCAATCATACAACATATGATACAGTTTGGACATAAAAATGTCAATTCTTGGGAAAGGATAAGTATATCCTTTCCATTAACACTTGGCCTGTACTAGATAGAGAGGTTGCAAATAGAAACAATGTTATTCAGTCGAAATGGGGACCACAAAAAATACAAAATATTTATAAATAACACTGGCGGCTCGTGCCCACGAAACAGGTTAAATGCTGTACAGTAAAAGATACGGGCACTTCACCTGTTTTGTGGGCACGAGCCGCCAGTGATATACTAATTATACCAATTTATGGAATATAAGGTTCCTTCTCCTTCAATACCTACTCCAGCACATGGGTTTTCCATAGTTGAGTAGGTTAATTTCCAAAATTGAAGTTCATTTTTTTTCTACAGTAACTGAATTTACATGAAAATTGTATTCATTGTATTTGCTATTTTTTTTGTTCATTTTGAAGGAAATTTATTCATTTGTAAATTTTATAATTTTTAGTTGTTATTGCTACTTCAACTCTTTAAACAGTTCTTTATTGTGCACTTTATCATACGCTTGATCTTCTTGGATCAAGCTGACTTGACTAAAAACGATATTGTGTGGACGAGCCATAACTGTGCTGTCAATGCATTATAATTATAGATACATTGAAAAAACTACAATACTACAACTACTGTATATTACAACGAAATAAGATATAATTTCTGTTTAAAAAATGAAAATAGAAGAAATACTGTACTCTGTTCAATAAAAAATTGGATCAATAGGATCTGAAACTCAATAGTTAAACTATAAAAACATTCAAACTACATAACTAGGGATGTCAATCCCGGGATCCCGAATCCCGGGATCCCGGTCCATTTTCAATACCTAACAATCCCGGGATTTCTCAGCGTCAATCCCGGGATTTTCGGGATTAGAAAACATGAAATTGGAAATCGAATTTTTCAAAAACAATTCTTTATTAATTTACGGTGATGAATATGAGTTTTGCATAATTTAGTCAATTGTTTGACTAATTTATTCTGAAGGTACAGCCTACAGTTGCATATAGCATACATAATACTGTATAGCTAACTGGACTCTGTACTGGCTAAATAGAATTCGCATTATTGGTTTGCATTTCTTGCAGAATTTTGTTGTTGATCAGTTGTTATGTCTCTACAATTGTTTCTGTTTACACAGCATCATATTGCCAGTCTAGACGGCGCAATAATTGCAATAGGCTAGTGCTGATGTCATTTTTTTGAAATGGACTCAGAACTTTGAAAAGACCTCAGAAATCAGAAATAAACAAGCACATTATCCACTCTCTGTTTAATTATTTCTCTTCTCTTTTTCTATCATAAGTAGAATATCTAGTTGAAGTAAATAGAGTCGGCTCTACGAAATTTCATTTAATAGTGGTTCAGCTTTCGCGTTGTTCAGTCGGTATTGCGTTACGTTACACGGGTTTTCAAAAAGTATTCTTATTGTTAATATAATTTAAGTGATATTAATTCAATTTACAGAATTTGAAGTGATAACGGGTGAACTCCATCCCGTCCTGATGGAGGATAGAAATGTTTTTGTTCTACATAAAAAGACTCTGATGAGTCATCAGTTTGGAATCATTTTCTTACTTCCAAAGACGGAAAAAGTGCTCAGTGCAAATCGTGTGAGGCAGTTCTGAGTTCTCAAGACTCTGGGTGGATTTGATATTATTCCCAAGTATTTTTCCATTTTAATAATATCCTCTCCCTCTGTAATGAGCCCTTTTTCAACTCCAAACACTGTTACTAAACATGTAATTGAGGAGGAACAATTTGTTAAAAATGCATGAAACTGATTTTTGCCAATCCCGGGATCAGTCCCGGGATCCCGGGATTGATATTGGATAATCCCGAAATACCGGGATTGGAAATCAGTCCCGGGATTGACATCCCTATACATAACTATAAAAACTGTACAACGGTTTCCCCTGTTTCATGAGAGTGTATATTAAGAGTTAATGTATGAATAATATAAGACGTTTGCATAGGCATACGGATCAGCGCTCCCTCGGTCACATGTTAGCAAGACCGAGTTTTTCGCCCAAGTCGGGAGCTGCAACTAATTTAACGTGTGCTCCACTCCATTGATTTACACGGGTTGTGGAACCGACAAGGTCAAAACAGCCTTGTATGCTCCCGCTTCAATACGTTACATTTTGAACATGAGTTGTAAATACCAAAATATTAAAAAAGAATAATTTCAGAAAATGGATGAAAATTATTTTAAACTTTATTACTTTACTTCAATATTGATTCAAGGGACAAATTTTATTGTATAAGGTTGAAATTACCTCGTATCTTGTGCTGAATAGTGTCCAGTTGTCCTTGACGAACTGCCAAGAAAGTTCTCTTGCCATTGTGCTTCCAGTTACGTACACGATTATTATTGGAGAAGCTTGAGTCCTGACATCATCAGAAATGGCAAATTCCAGAGTTCGTTTCACCAGTTCCTTATTCTTTGTTTGTCCCAGGGCACAACCGATTCTATCTTTCTCCTCATGCAAATCGTTTTCTTTGTACAACTGGAATAAATAAATTATAATAAGCAAGCTATCACTACCCGTCTGTAAATTACAGACATGGAAAATTCATTTTAAATAGAGAGTGAACTTTACCCATCGATCTCACTCGGAATTCAGCTATCAAATAACTCAAATAAATATCCATATAATAGAGGGAGAGTGTTTCAATTATTACAGCTTGAACTCATCTAGCCAATAATTCAAATTAATGAGGTTAATCTAGGTGGCTTATGAACTTATCATAATTAGCAGATTATTCGTAGTAATCAGGTACCAGTTGAGAATCAGGTGACCTTGATTGGATTCTCAATTTATTGAAATATTATCATTGGTTGCCCAACAAAACACATTAAATACTCAATTAATTAGCTATTACTAAAAATATAAGTGAAAAATCAGTTTAAAGATGCTCTGTGCAGAAAAATAGAAACAGCCATAGAAATAACACTAATTCATTAGAATTAGATGAATAAAGTAACACCAATGAGCAGAAAGATGGCAATTTATCCTAATGAATAATGATAAAAGTTAAATACAACATCAAGAGGCCAAAATGAAGAAATATATCAATGCCTATAAAATATTGCTGTATTCAACTCGTAGAGGGGATTGAAAGCAATTTAACAAAATTAAAAAAATACTAGGTATTTTCAAATTTGATAGATTTTGAAGGGATTTGAGGTTTTCTCACTCTATTGGATGAAAAATTCAATCATGGACACTATCATCTACTTGTGTTCTTCATAACAAACACTGAACAATGCTTCAACTATACACAAACTGTTTATTAGAGAAGAATCAGTTGACTTAGTCAATAAAATTTACCAGTGTTCATAGAATTATCGTCTGTACACAACAGTCTGTATAACATTTAGTTTTAGCTGTCTTTCTATTGGATGAGAAAGAACTCATCATAGATGAGAAACATCTTATCATAAGCACCTGATACCATAATCAACCTTATTATAAGCATCTTGATCGGTGCTTTTCAACATCGCTTCTACAAGCCAGAAACGGTTGTGTAGAGAAATATTTGTTGACAAACGTTGATAATTTCAATCAATATTTATAGGAACATAGTCTATATATACACTGGTAAATTTACTTAATTCACATTCCGAAAGACGCAAGTTCGATAACACTCAACACACTATCCTTTATTCAAGTTTCTGATCCACAATAACCCCTTTAACCTATACAATGTCGGATGTCAACTTACTTTAATCATTTGGTCGAAGGTAGTTTCGTCCCCGGCTGCCACAACTATTCGGTAGATGGGCGAGCGCAGGTCGGCCGGAATGGGAGACTCGCCGCTCACGTGCTTCTCGAACCTCTTCTGTGCCTCGGCAATCACTTCGGCGTCCTTGAATGTGCAGCCCAGCCGACTGATCACCAGCGAACGCAGAAGCGCATCGGTGTGACCTGCAAATAGATTTCGATACTAGTTTGGACAGGGAGGCTAGAACACACTTAACTTAATATTATGAGAAGAGGGATAAAGCATCATTGTACAGTATAAGACTGAGATACGTAGTTCAAACACTTGGAGAATGATACACTTTGTTTTATGTATGCTCTTTACTGAGCTCTTTACAATTCTTTTATAAATTTCTATTTCAGTAGGAGAGTTTAGGAATTTCAACAACATAAATGATAAGAAATGAGGTCACATCCTGAGAAGACAGAGTTTGTAAGGAATAACAGAAAAGAAAAGAAAAGAACGGGAGAAAAATGAAACTTAAATAATCATTTTGAAAACATTTCAAGTTGCTAATACGTGATAAAGCTACGCTCTTCTTGACATGCATGACATAATTCAATAGTATCAAAACTTTTAAAACATAACTTAGCTTGTACAGCAGTTACGGATTGGAATACTGTATTTCTTATTAGAATTTTCTCTATTATTTCCTTACTTTCTCCAGGAATAGGTTCCCAGCCCAATTTCTTTGCAATTTCCTTGAACAGCTTCTGTCCGTAAGCGATGAAGGCATCCTCAAAATCAGTGTTTTCAATGAGCACTTTCACTTTTCCGAGACAATCTGAGATGGACGACCACACTGTGAAATTGTCCTCATGTGTCATGGCTTGGATGAGCTTCAGTACTTGTACTGTTGGGGCTTGGCCAGCTTGCACCTAGAACATGTAAGACAATTTATTTTAATTTAGCTGAGATCCATGGTTTTTGTCGAGTTAATTATTCAAGTTGATATTCCTTTACAATTTCAATGCACTTTTCTTCTAAAATTCTGGAATAATTAAAAATTATTGTAATGAATTTTCCAATATAAATTTGAACTTTTTCAGTATTAATTTTCAAAATACTTTTGGGCCAAATTGGAAATAAAGTTTATGATTCTTCCTTTCTATTGCCCTCTCCTAAGCTTCGACTGCACTGCTGAAGCTTTACATAGAGAGAAGATGAAATATTTTTTGAAAATACATCAATATAGTTTTAAAATATATTTTTTTCAATTTGAAATTTCTTTATTTGTCCAAAATAATATAACATACATAAAATATATACAGTACAAAATAATATAGCCTAAACGCATAAAAAATCATTGGAGCAAATAAAGCCCAAGGTAAAATACCTGTATGGGAAAAATAAATTTACATTTCATAGATTCTCACTCAAGAGACAAACCGTGGCCTAATGTTGTTTAACTCAAAGCATGATGTTGATAACTATTCACTATTACTATGCAACCATTCAACAGAGCGGAGCCCGGTGTCCCGATATTATAGATGACCAAAGATACTGAAATTGGGTTATCTAAATTAGTTATGTTTATAATGGTTAGTTATAAATAATTGTTGCGTATAATCTTGACCCACACATCCCAGTAGATGGAACTATCATAATTATGCGAATACAGTAGTTGAACACAATCTGTACTCACCAGTGCAAACAGATCATCTAGCAGTCCGAGACGATCGAGCGGCGGCATGGTCTTGGCCTGAATGCTGGGCAGAAACTGGTCGAGCATTTCGGTCGGGTACTTGGTGCGATAGAAGCCCACCGTGTTTGGATTAAACTTGATCCACTCATCTGGTTTCACATCGGGAATTGTTATTGTCATCTCGAACTTGTCCAGCACAGTGCCAGGGAATTTGCCAGTCGGGTCACTGCCTTTGCTATAGGTCAAAGGCACTAGCCACATCGGCGATTCACCTGCAAAACAAATGACAAATTGAAGCTAAAAGGTGAAAAACATCCTAATTTTCAACCTAGCTTACTTAGCTATATTGGCTGTATCGACTATATGACGTCATATTATTATTATTGATATTAATGTCAGATTACCTAATCAATTTTGACTGGAGAATAGTAAGGTGAGTTTAATTTTGTTTAAATTTATGTAACGAATAAAAGCCTATAATTTCATAGAGAATTAACTTTTTCAAGGATATGAACTTTTATCACACAATTAACTGCGATTTTTTCAATTAGGTAAAGTAAGGAAATATTCTTCTCTCATAACTATTTTACTGTTCATGAAAGTTTACACTTTCAGCTTAATTCACTTGAAAATTTACAAATTTTACGTTATGATGGAGTGGATAAAACTTCAGAAAAGTTACAATTTACAAACGAATTAACTGATCTTGACATGAATTTATCCTACTTCGAGTTATGATACAGTTAGAACGGCTGTTACCATCTTTATGCTAAGTTTACAATCATAATAAAAATAATTATTCAATCCCTTCATTCAATTTATTGCACGATAGTATTAAATTACTTAGTTAATTTATTCAACTGATCACCTTTCCACTCTATTCGGCTTCAATAAAATTGTGATATTATGTAATTTTCTCAAACCCAGTTTCCCACATGTTAATGTTAATTATTAATAGTAGTTATAGGCTATCAGAGATTGACCAAATCACTTTTCTGCAATTTATTCATTCGAGTTAGCACAAATACGGCATTTTAGGAAAGGAAAAAGAAGGCATAAAACTTCTTCAATTCGTGGCTTTAGGAAAATAAATTGACCAAATAGTCAGATTATTCAAGTTTCTATTAGACTCAAGGTATTCACGCAATGGTCCCTAAAAATGTATTGAGAGGGAGCGAACTTAATACTAGGGGTAACTTAATAGTAGGGCTAACTAGCCTTATGATTTTTTTTCAATTATAGTAGCATTAGAAATATCAATTTCAATACTTTTATGAAACTTTCTTATCGTTTTATGTTATTTGACTTCATATCAACCATTAAAAATTTATCAGAAACTTTTGGGAGAAACAAAAATGTATACAACATATCCTGAAAATTTGTATCATTGGTCATGTGACTAAATCACAAATTGAAGAAGTTTTAGGAGATTGTCTGCTTTTTGTTCCTAATATTATTGTTTCTATATTCAAAGAATAAATGAATAAGTTACTAAAATGTTGGTTTTCTCAAAATATTACTTACGTTTTATTCTATCCTGTAATCATCGTTATTATCTTTCAACCATATTTTATAATAGTTTTATAGCAGAATTTATTTTTTCTCTCTATTGAACTTTGTATTTCTAAATCAAATACAGTTTTGGTATGTTAAAGGCTGCTGTTTCTATAGTATGTGAATGAATAAATGAATATTTATTCCCGTATGCACCATCTGCTTTTGAGCCAAGTCCAACTATAAGTGGTTTTAGTTTGAACAATGATTAGTCATTTTAATGAATTATTGAGAAATCATGTACTCTATTCTATATATTTTTTACTGCATTACATGTTTCAACTCGTAAGAGCCACTCATTTAAATATCATCAGTGGTAGCCTTGAATTGAAAATAGAATATTAATGATTAGTATAATCTATAGAGAATGTATAAACATAGTGTGGCCATTGGTATGAAGCAATCCATAACAGTCAGCTGAGATCAAATTTTCCAATCTTCAAACTATCTTTCCCATGTAAACCTCATGGAAATACACTGAAATCTGGCAAAACTATGGCGTCTTTGTATCATGTGACCAAGACAGCCAATCAAAGTTTAAACATCCATGTCCACACTATAAATATACAGTCTATATAGTGTAAATAAAGTTTTTTGGACTTTGGGGTGGTGCATACGAGCCTAAAAATATTCTATTGAAGCAATATAGATACTGTAGTCTAAGTAGTAAATGAAACGAATAAATACCGCCACCACTGTTTTCTGCTTTATTGCCAGCAGCATAGAATTTTGTCTGTGATACTTTAAAAGTGCGAGAATTTGGATTGTCATGTGGTGATTTTACACTCTCAACAGTGATCATGGGAAAGCCCTTTTGACAGGTCCACGTTGACATGACCGCCTGCACCGGCTTAGAGCTGGCCTCCTCCAGCGATTGCCACAGGTCCTCGGTGAACGTGTTCTTGTACTGGTACCTAGTCAGGTACAGGTTCATGCCTTTCCTAAAGTCCTGAAAACAAATGGAATGAAAAAGTGTTTATTCTCAAAAAAGCAACATGTTACAATCACTTGAAAATAAATATACAATAATTTCATGAAATAATTCTCCCCACCTAGAAACTAGTCTGCGTGTGGGGAGGGAGCATAAGGGAGGGAATAAAAGTTCATTCATCAAAAGTTTATACGTGTATAATTGATCTATTAAACTATGTTAAGGAGGCAGTTGCGGGGTACATACCTTTGCCTACAAAGAGAGATCGTTAAATAAGCTATAGGCATTATACCAAATTTATGGTATGTTTCAAATTACAAAAATTAACTAAAATGGATAATATATGAAAACATACATGAATACAATATATAAATACATAAAATTTATGTAGTTGTGAAAGTGATATTGTGGTAGTTATCCATATTGAATAACAGTAATAGATATTGTCAAACCATAGATTCATTAAAAATCGAGATAAACAACGGGTTTCGGTTGCTACTCATGAAAATAGTCCAATGGAAACTGGACCAGCACATCTCTTCCTCATCCCCCATACACGATGTCATTTCAAGTGTATTATGAAAATATAAATTAATTTTTATTAAACTTAAATAAAGCTATTAAACTTATAAGCTGTTTAGCAACTTTGCATCAAGCCTCACTGGATTATTTCATGCTTTCTCCTCTAGTACGGTAAACTGAGAGTTCAGGAATCTCTGGTATGGTTCACCAGGATTAATAATAATGTACTAACCAAGATCGGTATCTCAATATTTAAAAAATCTGTGGTTTGACAATGTCTAGTCTTGATACTCAATATAGAAATTAAAGTTTAGTTTCATGTCTTCCTTGACGTCCTGAGACTAACAGAACAAATACAAGTTAATTTATGAAACGCAGTTTCAAAAACAATCACAGTTCAGAAATTCTTTGAGAACGATTCATTGTAAAAACATGACGTGCAGTAATTTTCACAATAGAAAAACTAATCCATTGCATGAACTTGAAGAAAATGATCATTAAAGGCCTGGAAAGCAGGAATCACCTCCCCAGTGAAAATTTATTTTGGCCAACATAATCTCACAATCTGAACGTTAGTTATTAATGCGAATTTAGCTCAGGAAAATTGCGAAAAGTTGACAGCTAGATATCAGTACAAAGATCACTTGAATAAGCAATTTTAAGAGGATCGTAATCAAATAAAAATACGATAAATGAAAAATGGTCCATGTAAGATGCAATGGAACATGGATTATGATGAATGTCTTTCAAATAATACAATTAGACACACAAAAAAGTCCAATACAATATTTTAGACATGATTTGAATATTTATTTATAGAAATAATAAGAAACTTGTGAAACAGTAATAACTCAATATAGAAACTGTTGGAACAATAATATAGCAACTGGTAAAATTTCAGACGTTGTATTCATTAACTTTATACAGTACCAATTCATGTTTTCGTTAGATTGTCATAAGAAAATAGGTACTCACATCATCTCCAATATAATTGTGTAACATTCGAATGATTGAAGCACCTTTCGAATAAGAAATATCATCGAATATTTCATCAATTTCGGAAGGATGACCAACAGGTACCTAGAAAACCAAAATAAAATACCAGTAGAACTATCTTACAGCAAATGTAAATTTTAGCGCAACACGCAGTAAGAAACATCATTTTAATAGCTAGAGGATAATTGTAAGTAGAAAGTATATAACTATAAAGTACTTTTTAAATTGGCTTGTAATTCCAGTTTGAAGATAAATATTCCCAGTCTTTATTGACTACTAGTCTAAAAGTGATGAATCAATGAATTCAATTGTAAGATAACATTTTATTGCTTGTCAATTTCTAATTTTGACTACCAACACAAAAAAAGCATAACAATATTGTTTCTGATCAATTAATGAGCAATTCTTCAATAGCTCCTTTGAAGAGTTTGAGCACCGAGAAGGTAAATCTTCACAAAGTAGTAGGCCTACTGTAGTTATATCTCTGTGTATATCTTCTTTTTGCTCCAGCTGAACAGGATAAAAACTTCTTTAGAGATTGAGTAGATTGTTGAAGAGCTTGGCATCTGAGCTCACCAAAAAACCTCACAAGACATGTCCTTGTTTAATATTGTTTTTTTAACCAATGAATTATCTAAATCATCTCTTTATTTATTTCTTTACTGAACTGAGTCTGAAAGATAATAAGCATATAATATATTATTTTCATACCTGAATAGGATGCGAATTATCCAGAGAATCCAATTCGAGAGCGCGAGTGTGCTGGCTGATGAATTGCGTCCAAATCTCGTATTCGGGAAATAGATGAGCCACACACAAGTACTCCACAAAAGACGCGTAACCCTCGTTCAGCCACAAATGAGTCCACCATTCCTGTTACAAAACATCATATACAGAGTTAAAATTTGATTTATTACCAAAAAATAAAGAATAGAGTACACATTCAATATTAATTAAAATAGATGTTAAAATGAAATGGAATTAACTCAAGATTTATAAGTGTAATCCTTGGTAATCTGAATGAATGAAAACTGAATTAATAAAATTTTCAAATTCATGAAAATAATTACGATATTCAAGACAGAAACTATACTGTGAATCAATCAATTCCAAGTACTGTACTAGTTTCAAACGCTTCCAAATCGTCATCTGAAACTTTCTTGCTGAGTAGTAACCAATGTTTAAAGAAATAATGTTTGATCATTATTACTCTGTATCACGCTTACTAGCGTAAGATTAGATTAGATTCCTTAATTAATTTAGATAACAAAAAATATGAATGCTTAGTTGCTAGCTTGCAGTAATTATGAGTAAACCTAATTATTCTATAATCTTACAAGTTGAAATTTTAATAATAGGGTTAGTGCTCGCCCATTGTTGCTACTGTAAACATTACCGGCTCGGTGAGCTAGCTCAAAACCGTGCTGTTTCAACTTCTTCTATGAGACCGTGCCGTCTACTTGGAGACCCTTGCTGTCTCAAACGTCCACCGCTGACGACGTTATTAGTGCACTGAAAATCCCTCGCTGGACAACAACGTAAGTGCCAAATTTCCTTCTTTTTTCTAGCAAACTTGTCACCGAAATCTTATTTAAGTTTTTTTATAGCCTTCAATACCTTACATGGTACAAATTGTATCTTACAATGGAGGAGAAATATGAATTAAATACATAGAACGCGACAGATAATTACTGATATGAAGTAAATTGTGTTTTGTTCAGCATAAAACATGTTGCCTATTATGCTAATGTTATTCAAGATATTGAAAATGAAGTGACGTGGTGGGAGTAGTTTGATGGCTACATAGAACTTAACATGACAAGATTACTTCTAGTACTTTCAAAGCATGGGAAAATTAATATTGTAATTAAGACATCATAAGTTTCAACAAAAGCTTTATCTAGAGTATAGAAAAGCTCAATAATTATCAAAGTGAAAGTTATTCAGTTGATCTTAAAACTAAAGTTATGAATAATGAATTATATCTTACCATTGTTACAAGATTTCCAAACCACTGATGAGCAATCTCGTGTCCAATAGTAATGGCAATTACTTGCTTTCTCATACTAGATGTATTTTCCGTATCAACTAGTAAACACGTCTCTCTGTAGGTAATAAGCCCCCAGTTTTCCATAGCACCTGTTTCAAAAAAAATCATATTTCCATGAAATGAAAATCCTTGAAATTTCTACAAATACAGTGGAATTGACATGACTTGTATAGGCAATCTGAAATCTCAAAGTTTGCATTTTTTGCTAACAGGAGAAAAAATCACAAGGTTTCTAGAGAATTATACATGTCAGACAGGGTGTAACAATATAGTTTTAAAAATAATATCACGTTCGACTAAAAACACGCTACTGCTATAGATTGTCCAAGCAAAGAAGACCCTCTGGCAATATGGGAAAATGACTCAAGTTCGGTCAATATTGGTTCAAAAATAATTAATTTGATCTCATAAACTAAATAATTAGTTTGAAGGAAACAATTCGATCTAATATTAATACCACATTCATTATTCTTGAACAAATATTGGCCAAGCTGAAGTCATTTTCTTATCTTGCCAGAAGGTCTTCTTAGCTTGGAAAGTGTATACATATACAAAGTTTCAAGAATTTTTATTAGTTCTTTCTATAGATATTACAAGTGAATTTTAGGCGGTTCCCACTCCAGTGCAATGAGCAAACAGCAGATGCAAGGCTTAAGAAGATTTCAAAAACATAATTTTCACTTGACTAAATTTTTCTTCAAAATTGGGATCGAGATAGTGAAGTCTATTTCATTGATTGCTATGATTGTGTGTTTGTCTCTGAATAAATAAATAACTCTCAGCAAATCTCCCACACCGATGGAATACGTGAATATGGATGACTTTGTTGTCAATTTTGTAGAGTAACATATATTTTTTGAGTAGTTGTGAAAGTGATATTGTGGCAGTTATCCATATTAAATGAAAAGACAAGACGTTGCCAAACCACTGATTTATTAAAAATCGAGATACCGGTTATGGTTGTTACACCATTATCAATCTCTGGTAAACTCCATTTAAACTTTTGAGTTTACCAGAGATTGATAATGGTGTAACAACCGAAACCGTTATCTCGATTTTTTAATAAATCAGTGGTTTGATAACGTCTTGTCTTTTTTATTTAGCAACATATATCGCTAACAACAAGACAGTTGAAAAGGAAGTGCCTTATATTATCGCCATAACCTTAAATTTGACAATTTTCGTTTACCAAACGTAATTTTTGAAAATGAAAATAAACCAGCATTCAATATAGAGTTTGTGATGATTATTGTTAATAAAACATGGAGTTCAAAAGTTGCAAGAGAATTAAAGCACACAGAAAGTTAAGATGTATTTACCTTATCTGTGGTTGGAGGATTGATAAGGAAAGTTGAAGGGAAGTTAAAGTTTAATCAACTATTTTTTCATTCATTTGGTTTATTTTCTGTTGTGTTTTACTTGTTGCTTATTGCTCTGGTGTGGGAGCCATCTCAAGCTTTCCAAGCAATACTAAGGAGAGTAACATCTTCATTTTGAAAGTTGTGGAAGTAATTTTCAATTCATGGGATGAATGATTTACCAGATTAATTTTGCTAGAGAATATCACTAGAGTTATATAAGCATAGATGATAGCTTAGCATTTATGAGTACAATTTTCCAGGTGCATGATTATAATTTTCATTTTTTTGTTGACTATTATTTTGTGTGTATTCGCTATATTCATTTGTTGTATTTATTCTAACTACTTATGATCATTTGCTATTTTCATGTATAGTTGTTATCATTTGCTATTTTCATACATAGTTGTGATAATTTGATACTTTCATGTATAGTTGTAAAACATTCGATGAACTCTTTTTTGTGCAATCTTCATTTATATACTTTGTCAAGTTTGAAAATTAATGTAGATTAATCCCTACTGACCGGCAGAGAAATCAGCCACCGCCACCAAATCCATCTTGGGCAGCGGATAGGCGATGTTGAAGTACTCCTTGTAGTAGGGCAGCACCTTGGTGGCAACGAACAGCGCAAAGTTACCCTGCTTGGCTTTGCCCGGCTCCGTGTAGACGCGCACCAGCACACCGTCATCCGACCGGTCCTCGACGTAGTCCAGGTCGCCGACAACCATCGCCACCAGGTAGGTGGACATCTGCGGCGTCGACGCAAACGTCACAGTCTTGTCGCCGTTCGCCTCCGCCACTTCTGACACGGCCGGCTGCAAAATTACAATATTCCATTTTTTACAATTTATTACAATAAGATTTCAAACTGGCAAAACAATTACAACTTTCCCACATGTATTTGAGAACAAGTCAATTGTAATTGAGAACACTGATTTGTAATTGACAGATTCAAAATGTATTTGAGTAATTGTCAATTGTAATAATTAGGAATAGTGATACGTAAATCACGTGAACATCAATGTAAATGAGAACATTTGTTGATTAAATGTTGATGTAGTGGAATTTTTCCATGATGAAAGAACTTTGATATTGTCACAGATTCACTTTATTAAATAAATAAAGTGGATTTGTGACAATTTTATTTATATAATAAAGTGGATCTGTGACAATTTTATTTATATAATAAAGTGGATCTGTGACAATATTAAAGTTCTATCATAGATGAGAACAGTCAATTGAATTTGAGAAGTAACAGTAGGCAGAAACAGCATTCAGCATAGAGTAACTAATTACGAGTGAATCGAACATTTATGGTATAGTCTTGCAAGCAAAGAAGACATTCCTCCAAAATGGCCCATTGAAGCGAGAATGTAAGTCAAGTACGCACCCGCTAATCTAAACATTTTAGTGTAAATTCAATTCTGCAAACGGAACACTGGTGAGATGTGATAAGAGACAGATGGTAAAAGTAGGACTATTTTTATTTCGACAGCTGGCAGCATTGAACAGCTGCTATTTTGAAGGAGTACCTTCTTTGCTCGACAATAATATAAATCTACCAGAAAAGAGTAGGATAAATTAATTTTTCTAACGTGGCGAAATTTGTACAGTAATGCCCACTCAACCACAAATATGATAGAATAGGGTGCTTTACATTACTTATCCACTATTGTATGCGAGAATACTATTGTTATGGTTTGTTATCGCAACAGAAGTCACCCGGTTTGCTTACTTTGTGGGTTTGATTATTTTGTCTCAAGTCATCGTGAATGAGGTATAGGTTTTAATAGATATAATAAAAATAACATTTAATATAGCTGATGTCAAAAAGTTGAGCGGTTTCTCCTGTTCCGTTTGCACTCCAACAAATGATGTTATAGTCTGTCCAAGCAAAGAAGACCCTCTGGCAAGATGGAAAAATGACTCCAGCTTGGTCAATATTTGTTCAAGAATTATAAATGTGGTCTTAATAGTAGATCAAATTGTTTCCTACTATTTGAGATCAAATTGATAATTTTTGAACCAATATTGACCGAGCTTGAATAATTTTCCCATCTTGCCAGAGGGTCTTATTCGTTTGGACAGACTCTATCAATTAGATGATGTTTTCAAATCAAGTAGATGCTTTACATTATCTGTTAGTGGGTACACGTATAAGAGACAAGTTCAATAGTTACCATGTTTGAAAGTGCGACATTGTCCTGGGGCGCAGTGATGGTGATGTCGAAGACGGCCTTGATGGCTGGCTCGTCCCAGCAGGGGAAGCAGCGGCGCGCATGCGTCGCCTGGAACTGCGTCACCGCCGCATACTTCTCCTCCCCTCCGCCAGTTGCTCTATAAACAATCAAGTACAGCAACTTAATTGAATAATTTTGTCTTGGAAACTTGAAGATTTTAATTAGAGCTATATGAATAGGAATAAGGAATTCTGCCTCTGCAAAATATTGATTTATATCAAATCCATCAATCTATGAATTTAAATATACATTTTTTGAAAATTCAAAGATCTAATTAGAGCTATATGAATAGGAATAAGGACTTTTTCTAATGTAAATATTGACAATAGCAGAAGGAATTTCGTTAAACGAAACGGTTTAAAAACTGTTCATAGAAAGGGGATCGAACCCGGCTGAGAGACTTATTCAGTAAATAAAATGAAATGGCTTTTTCAATGGGAAATACGAGGGTAAGTCAAAAATTATCCGCAATATAGGTATATTTTTGTCTATGTTGGCAGTAGTGTCCTTTCGCGTTGATGACGTATGCTTAGATTATTCGTTGTTATGTCTATGCACGTTTCAAGCCGCTAGGTTAGTTTTGTTATCGCTGCCGTGCTGTTAATAATGGCCGCTTCACTTCCTATTTGCACCAAAGTAGAGCAACGTTCAGTTATCCATTTTTTGTGGTTGGAAGGTGTATCAGGGGCCGAAATCCATCAAAGACTTTTGGTAAAGTACGGGAACAATTGTTTGCCACAACGGAGTGTCTATGAATGGATTGAATCATTGCCACATGAATGAGAGAATCATTTCATGTGAACACTCAATTTTTTCTCGTTCGTGGCGGTGACTGGTCGTCCAGCTTCTTCATTTTGTGTAACACTTGTGCGACCATTTTTCAATCCATTCATAGACACTCAGTTGTGGCAAACAATTGTTCCCGTACTGTACCAAAAGTCTTTGATGGATTTCGGCCCCTGATACACCTTCCAACCACAAAAAACGGATGGATGAACGTTACTCTTCTTTGGTGCAAATAGGAAGTGAAGCGGCCATTATTAACAGCACGGCAGCGATAAGGAAACTCGTATGTCTGCATGACTGTAATCAATCAATCCTTATGAATCCTAGGAACACCGTAGATTAAGAAGACTTCGACTTATTTATTTATGTAAGTATTAATATAATATATTATGTAAGTATTGACAGTGAATATAAAGAGATATTTACTCTTCAAAGAGATAGTTTTCTCTTTATATTCACTGGCTACAGGTCTACCTAATCTACGGTGGTACTACTAGTTTTACAAAATTTGAATAATTCATAGAAATAATAGGAATAGAGAGACCATTTTCTGATGGCCACACTATCATTCAGTCTCGGTTGTGAATTTATTCAAGACAAATTCATAATTTTTTCAAAATATTGAATGCATTTGTCAGATATCCTCTTCACCTTTTTCTTGGAGCCCAAACTTTAAAACGCGTTTTACATAACCATATGAATTCAATTCTATAAATATGGAAGTCCATTTTATACTCATTTCATTTGGAAGTTTTTTAATCTATTCATAACTCACAGTACTAATGGTGACTCATCATTCCCACCGAGTTCATTAAATGCTATCAGTGAGTAAAATTGCAATAATTAGTAGGCCTGCATTATTTAAAAACTGTAATGTAGCCCATATAAGCTGTGAAAGCACTATCAGTTTTCACATTGTAATAAGATAATTAATGGCATGACATGCAATGAACTTTTTCCCGAATCAGACTAGGAATAGGTCGCATGATCATTCGTATCTTATCAGAAACGGTATAATTTACTATGGCACAATCAAATTTCACGAGAAATATTACCGCAAAGGGCTTAAAAATGTGAGAGAAGATATGAGAAAGCATAAACCAGAATCAGAATATTGTAGGTCCCAAAGTTTTCATACGCGTTCGCATATTTGTCTAATATTTATAATAGTATTTGTATTTAATATTTTATAACAGCATTCACTTTCCAGAGTAGTAAGTTAGTCTAGTTATACAGAGTTCGCCAATGAAGTGGGATTCCAATGGAGGACATTTGGAAGATGATATATTTAAAAAAAATGATTTTTCACTTATTGTACACTAAATGGCTACATTTCTACTTTCTATTTATGATAAAAAAATTACAAAGATACAATTTCTAAAACAACATGTTGCTTATTTAAATCGTACCACTTCATTGGCGAACCCTGTATAATAAATTAGTTGCCTAAGTATGTAATAAAGACATCTAATTATATATCTGTCTAGAATCAATCATTTATCATTGTAAAGGACCATTTTTCTTTAAACTTACAAAACTTATAACTGTTATTAAAAAATCATGAATTTGTTGAAAATTTGAATGAATAATCAATTATTTATTCCAACCGTAATTTTACAAATGTGTTATATCCTGTCTGTCAAGCCAATTAATTATTCAACAAATAAAATATTTTTTATTTATCATTAATAATAATAGATTTTAATACAAAATTTAGTTAAAAAATTTAAAACATTAATTATTACTTTGGAGTAATTACTTTCAATATTGTGTTAATTTTAAAAGCAGATATCTGTAGACACATTAGCTTCTCATACTGAGAATTTACGTGCGGTTTTCCAGTCTCCTACTCAAACTATCACCACAAGAAGCTGTAATCTAGCTAAATGTGATTAAACAACAATCACCTAAAGAATGCAAGCTGGTGAGAAGTACAAGCAACAAATATGACCTTGACATTCTAACACTAACAGTCAATCAACATTCTAATGGTCTGATGTAAAACAAAAGCAAAAGATCTGTTGATAACATAGCAGAGAACCGCATCAGAACGCTAATCCTACAACTAAAATCATAATGGACTTCACCGCTACATAATAACTACCGTTATATTTCACACATAAATAAACGAGACATCTAACATCTTGTAACATTTGTAAATTTTTATCAGGCTTGATTTCGATCGATTACATGAAAGTTTGAAAACAAACCAAGATATAGTTGTCTAGGTCTATACTATTTTCTTGTACTTTGGATTATCCATAAATAAAACATGGATCTTTGAACATGGACCGACAATTATTTATCGTCTTTATCGTAAGTTACTAGCGAACGTTACTGACAATTATATTCAAAAACCAATTCAGATCAACTGAATATTAGTCTTTATCAACTGATGAAGGCTAATATTTTATTGAAAGTTGACCTGTATTTTGGGATAATTTAGAGGAAAACATTGTTAGTCATAAATTAAAGTGCTGACTAGCCTAATAATAACAAAACATTTCAACCTGTATTAGCATACTCAGGATGAAATTTTCTTTTGATATAAATTGAAATGCATTTCAGCAATTTTCTCTTTACGTTTGCTTAAAAGAAATATAATTTCTGCACCATTCTTCTTTTTCAGTGAAAGAATAATTGGCAAGCCTTACATTGTTTATAGATAAAAATTTCTAGGAAACCAATTTAAAAGATAGCAGATTGAACAATAAATGTCATCATTCTATTGTTTTGTCATTTTAATGTTATCAGTAGAAAGGCTACTCACAACTGGTCATTCATTGCCTTCTTTAGAAGCATATTATCAAATTCAATTTGATCTAAATCGATCTAGATATAAATAGCTGATTCAGCTGATTGTCTTTGATATTATTGAAAAGCATTGTTTTTTCAATATCTTTCAAATAGATTGCTTGAATGGTTATGAAATAATAATGTTGAGGAAGAATAGGAGTGAATATTTGTTGTATAATTTTTCAATATTCAATTTATGAACCACCCTCATGAGAAGTAAAATTCGAAAAAACTATATTTTTAAGATTAGATTTGGTTTATTGATTGAGATAAAAACATTATCAGCACCATATCACCTGAAAATAATTAAAATAAAATCGTAACCAGAGAAAGCGGAGAAAGCTAACCAAAAACCAAAAGTTGAGCGGTTTCGTCTGCTTCTTGTGTGCTTCAACAGCTGATGTTGTCAATTAGAGTTGCCATTTAGCTATGACTAGAAGATGTTTTTGAAATCGAAAAACAATAGATTCTTTGCATCAGCTGTTAGAAGGTTACGACATAGAGAAATTTCAGCAAAGAATACTTTTATTATTATATCCTTCCTCTAGGCCTATGGTTACATCAAGTACAAGAGACAGACAAAACCGCCTAACTTTTTGGCGTCAACTATATAGATTCAATTTAATTTTGAAAGAATAGAAATAATTGCTTGATTTGCACTCACGGGTTGCATTTGCTGCGATAGAATCCAATGAGCTTGTCATTCAGCTCTCCGACGAATTCGAAATAGATGGATGCCTCTCCACATGGAAGTTGCTTATCGAATTTCAAAATAAGAGTTTCATCTTCGGCTAGTAGAGTTGGCTGAGGACTATGGACTACTCCATTCGCATCAGTGAGTTCGACTTTGCCAATTTGTAATTCAAACGAGTTCAAAACTATTTCACTTATCGATTCATTTATCTGAAACGTTAGAATTGAAAAAGTTTAAAACTTGAAATAAAATGAAATATTCATTTAATATTGAAACATTAAAAATCGATTTTCAAATAATATTTTTCAAAATTTCGATCACTTTTAAAAGTGGAAATTAAATTTATATTTTAATCATTTATATAGACCCAGATACAATCATATCAATAATTACTGTATTTTCAATCTAGAGAAGCCTTTGTAACTGAAATTCTAGGGAACATTGATAACGTGAGAGGTTGCTATTCAATATATTTTAATACCAAATCTCCAAGAACATATGCCCAATTAAAAATCAAATATAAGTTTCATTTAACATGTAATAATTCAATAAGTTTACATATAAAGTTGGGTGGCTCGTTGGAGCCGGTCTGATAACCAGGTGGACTCTGGTTAGTCTCAATCAGGGTAAAATTCTTTGACCACAGCACAAGCACATACGGCCACCCCGTCTTTCGGAGGAGACGACAAGCCGTCGGTCCCGACTACCTAAAAAGTAGTCGTCATCTATCATCCATCTCATTACCCACGAACAAGCCTATGAACTCATGTGGGCTTCACCCTCATAAGAAACATTTCAAACACAATGAAGGGTCCTGCCAACTGACAAGCCCGTAGATTTTTTGGGCCCAATTACAAAAAAATTATTAATAAGAAATAAATCTACTAACTTTGAAATAATTCACTAAAAAGTTTTAATTTATATCTAAGTAATTCATCTTAAAGTATCTTAGTTGAGGCAGGCGGCTGTGGCAATAATGAAATAAATACTTCAAAGATTTCAAAAATGTAAGGACAAATTGGTTTTTGTATAGGCTAACCTTTCTTGATGTTAAGAATTTGAAAATTTAATATATATTATGTTGCTATAATAAACCGTACAAGTTGTCTTTTTTTATTGGGCAATCCCGGATACTTGGGAAATGTCTGTTGAATCATCAGGGAAGAACATAATGGAGGATCTTTAATCACAAATTTCATTCAATTTTGGGGGAAAATATAATTGAGTATACAGTATAAAATATTGAATATATAACATAATAGAGTTCTTTAATTGAGTGTGCGAGATAAGCAAAACAACTATAATGGAAATTATTCTCAAATTCAAAGTATTATAAGTTTCTGTGATATAGACAATTTTGTGCTCTTCAATTATGTTCAAGTATCACAACATCTCACCTGACACTGTTCTTTCTATTATAATTTTGTAAAAGGATAAATTTTTGGGTGATTGATGCCCGGTCTTTCCAAGCACACTCAAAGTTGAGGGACCCTCAAATTTTGATAAACAACTGACATTCTCTATGATAAGTACAGGGAATGTAGTAAACTTGAGGGTCTCTCAAATTGGAGTATGCTTGGAAAAACCGGGCATAAGTATGCTAAAAAATTTCTTGTCATGTTTGGATCAATAATAAAGGCAGCAATTTTAGTATCTTTCAGTGTAATCTCATCAATTAGCCTACTCGGTTTAGAATTTGAAAGAAAATTAGCCACATCTTCCACAATTCCCACATCTTAGCCACAATTCTATCAGTCACATATAAATCAGATTCAAGCAGTGGTGTTTTTATGAATATTAAATTTGAATTTTTTATTAATCTGATCCATGTGAGGATGCCATCTCAGGCTACTACAATGACAAGATAACGGGTGCTATTCACTAGAGACGATTTTTTTTAGGGTGATGCACACTTGGGCTCTTGAGCCTGTGCGTGGGAAATAGGAATTATGATTGAGAACGAATTATGATTCAATAGAAAAATAATCGCATTCTGATGGTGGTGAGAGTTTTGATTGTACCCTAACTTCAAGTCTAGCAAGCGCCAACAAAATTGGCAATTGGTGAATGTTTTTTAGTGGCTTAATTGGTTTTGTCGGGACGTCTGACAGTAGTCTACGAGTAAAGCCGCTCTCAAATAAATTTACACCCACAAAAATCGCTCGCCGACTGTCCTAGAAGAGCTAAGCATTAATAATAGTTACTCGTCAATTTATTTGAAAGCTTGGAAAGTTGACATTTCTGAAAACTAATCATTTCTCATTCTTGTCAAGAAAATGAATAAAACTCAAGTTACAATTGTTTTTCTTTATAAACTGAATATTAAAATAGGAATAATTAATGGTACCATAAAACAAATTATGTAACTGAGCCCTCGAATTCGTTCATAGGCAATAACGTTATTTTGGATTCAATAAAACTCTAATGCCCGGTTTTTCCAAGCACACTCAAACTTAAGGGACCCTCAAATTTTGATGAACAGCTGACATTTTCTATGATAGGTATAGGAAATGTGGTAAAGTGTAGTAAATTTGAGGGTCCCTCAAATTTGAGTGTGCTTGGAAAAACCGGGCATAAGATAGTTCGAGTGTAGGGCCTTTATGGAATTCAATATTTGACTATTAATTTCAGTAATTTATTCATTCATGTTTGATGTAGCATTTTGAAGAAATCACAGGCTTCCCATTACAAATGAGAGAAAAAAATGTCAAGTCATGATGATAATAAAAATAGCTTATCATGATGATCAATCAAATTGCTCCAAACATAGTTTTTCAGACAAACTTCAACAAGATTTCAATAATATTAAGAAGTATCTAAATACAGCTAAGAGCTCAAATATATTATAATACCTCAACAGATAATAAGTTAGGTCTTTTCGTTTTAATGAGCGTATCATAGCCTGTAAGTTGAACAATTAATTATATAATTAGTAATATACCGTATTTATTTTGATGGTAGGGCCTATCTCAATTATTGTAGCCTATCTGTATTAATACTGTACTGATAATGATAGGAAATTTAATCAAAAATCCGGAAGAAATTATTTTTGTTGCAATGTGATGGTGGTTAACCTAAAAATTGAAAGTTGATAAATCACCGTAATCTAAAATAAATGTATTTCTTTATGAATTTTACTACTTACCACAACGTTCACAGTCTCTGTTCCTACGAAAGAGAATTTCTTCAAATCTGGTTTGAAATAAAGTTTGTATAATTTTGGTTGAACTGTTGTAGGTAATCGTTGAAACGGCTTCTTCTCTGGCATGGCTGGCGAAAAACTGGAATTATTTTCTAATTCAGCGGGTTTCACTGTCGAGTAATATTTACACAGAAATGAAGAAAGAGAATACGATCTGTTGGTAATGCAGTTAAATACCGGCAGCGAACTATTTGGTAAATGTGATGCCGATTTGTACGAATTTGCTATCTCACTACCAATACCAATCTTCACCCTAGCCCTACTGACACGTATTCTATTTTCTTGCTTCCACAGAGTATCGGAATAACGGTATCGGCAAAAAAACTTCACAATCGAAACCGGTTTCTTGATGCGGTGCATAAAAGACATAGATTATTTTTTAGTTCTTCGCTCACAGGAATATAATTTCAATGAATTATCAAACAATTTCATTCATTTCTCAGTTTCACGCTACCAGCATCTCACTCAAGCTCAACACAAATAATAATTATATCTACGATGACAATAAAAAAAGAAATGATGTGGATGATCTGAAGATCTCACGCAAGGCAAGTTACAAGTTACGGTACGGTAGAGTTTCAAGTTTCCCAAAGAAAATTAACACAAAAGCAAACACTTTTTAAAGATATAAGAAATGTTCATTTGATATTGTATTTTTTGAATGTTGTTAGATTTTAAAATCTCTGCATCTAAACTACCATGTGCCATTATATAGCGTACCGTACTGGAATGAAAATAGTAACAAGGTTTCCAAATAAACAGGTGTGAGTTTGTCCTTGAACAGGTGACTTCTTGGCATACTTCATTTTCAGTTTCATTCTTCAGCAGATAAGCACCCACAATGTAGCAGAGAAATAAAACTTAGTTTTTGGGGAGAAGGTAATCCCCCGTTTCACACACACCACTATTTTTGGACGTCTCTGGTTGCGGTGCCTATATAAATTTTACTAAATTAGTAAACTGTTGGAAGAAGCATGTCAAAGAAGCAGAGACACATTAGTCCAGTCATTTTAGGTTTCACACGAGAAAAAATTCAGGACGCTACCATATTTTCGTGTGATGTTCCTTGGTCCTTTTGGACAACTCAAATCCAAAAAGTTGACCTTCTAAACCTTGTGCTTGATACAGGTTGCCCCAAAAACCACTAAATTTCGGTTCCGCTTCTAGTTTTCTGCGATTTACGCGGGAATGAAGCGTCGGACAGGATTATTTAAATCATAAATCTTCTATAGCTTATAAAATTCCCAAGCGATTGGTATCAAATTCAACCTTCTATGTTGAATAATGGTCGAGTTAGCATTTTTCAAAAAAGCAGTATTTTTTGAGGGATAATGAAAATTTGATACTTTTCAGTATTTGATTGTTTATAACTTTCGCCTGATGTTTTGGAAATGTGTAATTCATAATCCCTCTGGGGATAATTTTGTTCTCTACAATTTGAGACCAAATTGACCTCTCTACTATCTTGAATAGTTTTCAAGCTACACCTGTAAACAGTGTGGTGTGTCTGGTTGTTCAGTGAAACGGTTGCTAGGTGATTGTAATGTTAAGTCACAAACACTATGGACTGATTTCGGATGGGTGACCAGATTGTGACCAAGGCGAGTGGAACCTACTCTTATGGGTAGCTCCACACAACAAAAGCCATAAGCATATTATTTTTACCTGTAAACAAATATCCTTGCATTTCGAGAAATCAACTTTTTCTTGCTATTTATTCAAAATACAATCTTTACGTACCTATGTTGGAGTTTCCTCTCAGAATATTTTGAATTTGATCATTTTCCATCGAATGACCCACCAACCACACTTGATCGAGGTCATTTTCTAGCATTAAGAGTCCTTTAAAGTATCCTTACGGATCATACGCTAAGGACGCCTCTAACTTTGGTGGCGGTGGACAAATGTTTACAAATCATAGCTCATTCTTCTCAGCTCATCAAGGCGGTTCAAATGCATATATCACAAGTCAAATTCGGTCAAAATTAAAACATTTTATTCCTGTGGTGACTTTATGGTTTACATTGTGTGGTCTATCTTTGTGTGATGAGTATGGGCTATTTTTTGCATTCAAATGCTCATCTTAATAGTAAGGTACCGGTACTTGATGATAGAGAATCATAATTGGTCTCAAATTATAGATTATAACGTTTTCTTTTATTTTCAGTAGATATAGTTTGAAATATCTGTTCCACAAGATCAAATATTCTTGTTTATTTTAGAAGCAAAATTGTCAAATTATCTCCTCTTTTAATATTTTTGCATATCTCCAATTGAAAGAATCATGTACAAGAGGTTTCTCTTTCACAATTTAAAATCGAATTCAAGTTTCTACAGTGATTCGATTCTTATTTACAGACCATTTAATAAATGTAAAATTTTGTAAAAAATTAAAAACCTCACTTTTTTAATTCTTCAATTAGGTGTAACTTTTTTATTAAAGGGTTAAACATGGAAATTATTATTGTATTATGAAGAGAAGAGAATTCTCTACAAATTGGTTGTATCACAAGACTTTTTACCAGACTCAATTCCAAATTAAAGAATATTTGATCTTGTGGAACAGATATTTCAAACTATATCTACTGAAAATAAAAGAAAACGTTTATAATCTATAATTTAAGACCAATTATGTTTCTCTATCATCAAGTACCTTACTATTGAGATATGAGCATTTGAATGCAAAAAATAGCCCATACTCATTACACAAAGATAAAAGTTGAAGTCACCACAAGAATGAAATGTTTTAATTTAGACCGAATTTGACTTTTGATATATGCATTTGAACCACCTTGATAAGCTGAGAAGAATGAGCTATGATTTGTTAACATTTGTACACCCCTACCAAAGTTAGAGATGTCCTTAGCGTATGATCCTCAAGGATCCTCTAAGGACTTTTTATGCCAGAAAATGACCTCAATTGAGTGTGGTTGGTGGGTCATTCGATGAAAAATGATCAAATTCAAAATATTCTGACAGGAAACTTCAATATAGGTCCGTAAAGATTGATTTTTGAATAAATAGCAAGAAAAAGTGGATTTCCGGAAATGCAAGGATATTTGTTTACAGGTGTAGCTTGAAAACTATTCAAGATAGAGAGGTCGATTTGGTCTCAAATTGTAGAGAACAAAATTATCCCCAGAGGGATTTTGAATTACACATTTCCAAAACATCAGCCGAAAGTTAAAAACAATCAAATACTAAGAAGTAAGTATCCAATTTTAATTATCCTTGAAAAAATACTGCTTTTTTTAAAAATCATAACTCGGTCATTATTCAACATAGAAGGTTGAATTTGATACCAATCGCTTGGGAATTTTAACTTAATATTTTTTCTTCTCTGTGCCAGGAATTAATTTCGGTGGGGGATATGAAAAAATGGGGAACCCAGGGAAACCCCTTCACCGGGGGGGGGTATATTGACCTAAGTACTTACCTATAATATCCTTCTCCCAACAAACACTATCATATCTTTTGACCAAGTAAACTAAATAGAATAAATAAATTTACCGTGTAAATATGTTTTCTTTGTGAAAGGATAGTAATAATGAAAATTTTATTCACCAATTATTATTGTAGATGAATTGATTATAACAAGAGCTATTGGTCTCTTTTAGTCGTTATATATTAATAAAAATTGTTGAGTTGAATAATGAAAAATTTATTAATCAAATATTGTAGAGTAATTGATTTTATCACAAGCTATTGGTCTCATGTAGATGTTGTAAATTGAGAAAATTGTTGAATTGAACATGTTGCACCAATCTTCAACAGTTTATTAGGGAGAATAGCCTATTCTTGTTGCAAGAAATGAAATATTTGGGCTTGCGATGCTTGATGGTTTCAGTTTCATTCCATTTCCCTCTCCAAAGGGATTTTCTCATAAGAGGAAATTTTTTTTCAAAAAAAGCACCCTAAAACTATATTTTTAGAAGTTTTAAGCCTTGTTATTGAACATTTTTGCAACTCCTTCAAAAAGCATTCTATCTATTGTAAGATAGGTCCCAATTTCGGGGATATATCCCCTCAACCCCCCCCCCCATGGTTCGCCCCTGGTGAGGGTGTTAGTTGAGGTGTTTATTATTCTCACCTGACACAAACAGAACTATCAGAAACATTTCCATCAATTTGTTTTTTTAATTTATGAGTAAATTGTATTTTTTATTAATTATTTTATAGTTTTATAGAATGTAAATATGATATCACAGGTTTATCCTCTAATCAATTCACCCTATTTATTGTAATCAATATAAATGACTTTGTTGTTGTAGAATTCAAAACTAACAAAAATGAAAGAAGGTTTATTGCACAGTTGCAGAGTATTTCTGGGATGTCAATAAATATTAAATTTATGCAGAAAAGATCAGAAAAAAATTCGCTCCGGCAGCTGGCGGTCGGAAAGAGTGCATTTCAAATGCAATTCTATGATGGCTCAAATCATATGACTTATAATGAGCTATTCAGGGTATGAATTCAAAGGCGCCGTTTTCGAAAAACACAATTTTTGGCATTGTGTTATTCGCCATTTTCTCTGCCATTTTTGATTGGATTTTTTTTTTGTTGATGGCTCAAATTGTAGGGAATAATAAGGGTATTATACCCACCAATTTTCAAAACGATCACGTTATTGGTCGATTTGTAGTGATTTTTCAAAATTTTCATCCCCTAATTTCACCCCCTACCCTTGGACCAATTTGGCTGGTTAACGAACTTGACCGAGATATTAACACTAATGATTTTTGTGCAAAATTTGGTCGCTCTCCGACAAGCCCTTCGGGAGTTATCGTGTTAACAAGAAACTGTACATATATAAATAAATAAATAAATAAATATATATATATATATATAGAGAGAGAGAGATATATATGAATTTGAACGGACATCAGATTCGTGTTCTAGGGGCTCGGAAACGTGTGAAAAATATATCACATCATAAATTTTCGATTGTCAGGGCAAGATCAATAGTGCATTTTTTCAAATGAGATGCACTAAAAGGATGTATATCATTTATTATGGTTTTTTAAAACCACAAATAGCTATCCTATTGGTCCCACACACAACTTAATAGGTTAAATCATATGTTTTATACATGTGATCCTATTCACCCCGTCTATCGAACCAATAGGATCAGAGCTCATTTTATTTTTTTTTTACCACACATTAGTCTAAAACCATTAACTGATAGATGTGTTGTGAAGTACAAGGAAAGACTCAGAAATTTAAAAATATATATATATTTTTTAATTTTTAGTGGTTCTGCTGTAAACCGTTGTTGAAGTCAAAAAGTAATCCTATTCACCCCGTTTTATGGTACTCATATGCTCAGAAAATAATTCTATCCATCCTCTATGTCTTCTATTTCCAATTGGGCCTAATATATTTCTGAATGTTTCTCAGAGTGTACTAATATTTTTTTCAGTGTAATTTTGTATGGACTCACACTTTGGGGTGGAGCCTTCATTCAGAAGAGGGTCATGAGGATCCTTTGTGGTGCTGAGAGACTTGCTCACTGTCGTCCTCTCTTCGTAAGAGAGAAGATCTTCACGGTCTTCCCCCTCTATGTGTTTCATGTTCTTTGCAGAACACATGCAAATGTGGGAGAGCTTGTCACCAGGCAGAACATCCACTCATATGAGACCAGAGGGAGGCTAAGACTGGAAGAACCCTACCAAAGACTGAGCAGGACTCGGTCAGGACTTGCCCATCTATCTATCAGGCTCCACAACAAGTTGCCGGTGGTGGCTAGGAACCTGCCTGCTAGCCAATTTCAGAGGGCCCTGAGATGCTTATTACTGGATGAGCCTTTGTACTCACTACATGAGTTTTTCGTGTTGGACAGCAACTTGCTGGTAAACGCATATTTTTAATATTGTCTGTGATATGCATGTTTGATTTATCCTTCTGACAGCATGGTAAGCGCATATTTTCATTTTTCTGTGTGCTATGTTTTATTTGTGATGTTTTTTATCTTTGTTTTGTGATTTGGCCTACTTGGCCTGCCTTTTTTTTCTGGGGGTTTGACTTATCATTACATGAAAAATTACTGAAACTGAGCAATACTTGAACTTGCAGACAGCAGAAAATTAGAATCATTACTCCCCTC
This sequence comes from Sogatella furcifera, assembly GCA_017141385.1. NCBI lineage: Eukaryota > Metazoa > Arthropoda > Insecta > Hemiptera > Delphacidae > Sogatella > Sogatella furcifera. The sequence goes on from CM029549.1 coordinate 34,979,967, forward strand.
ATACATGCTCTTTAAACCTCTTTTAGGTAACTTACCTCTGAATAGGTACTTTTTGGTACCTCTTCAAACAGCTAGCTAGCTTTCTTGAAGGGGAGGTATTGTAGGACACTCGAGTTGTGGTTGGGGTGTGATGTCTTGTCAGTTGTGTTGCATTCAAGATGTATATTATAAAATTATTTTTTTTGTCTTCACGCTATTTGAACAATAGATTTTACCAACATCTAGATAGTATAACTCGTCAGAACTATCATGGCCTGTGAGATTCATCGATTTCCATGCATCTCACAGGCCATGCTAATTCTGTCAAGTTATACTCTAGGTCTTCCTTGTACGCTGAAGATGTGGCCAAGAGCACCGAAACGCGTCCTACAAGCAAAGAAATCGTAAGTAGTTGTAGTGAAAATAAATAAAGTAATCTATTAGAATTACTTTTTCAGAGACATTGTCTCCATAAACAATTTTTTCTGATTTCAAGCAGTTTTGTAGATAATTGAGTTGAAATTCGACTCAAATACAACACATCTGATGTTACCGGTACCTAGAGTTGTGCCGGCCAGACGCATGAGAATCTTATTTAATCATACTACCCTAAAATCGCATCAGATTCGATCACATTGCTCTCGGTGTCTTATTTGTAATAGGAGTTACATGCAACTAAGCACATGAAAATTCGTGTATCATGTAAGTCCACATCTGGAACTGCTTTAGAATTGTTATGGCAGGATTACATTTCGCCTTTGAAATTTAATCATAAGTGAATAAATTTGATCTTCAAGTCTAGCTTTCTTTTATTAAAGAGAATGGAATAAATATTACGTTTGATTTCGATGTACATACTTGGTCAATTTAGAGAGATTTTAAAGCATAACCCATGGTCAAGCACATATTATGACAGTGCCATCAAGCTGAAAAGTTTACAAAAAATCTACTAAGAGTGAATGTAGGGAAGTATAGGCCGCTTCTATGTGTCTTTTCGAATTTTGATCATCACCTTGACGCTTGATCAGCAAATATATTGAAGAAATCATTTTTACAAAGCACAATCAAGGAGAAGTATAAGTTATTATTTATTTAAAATTAAACTTTAAACTTAGGGCTATTTAAAATAATTGATAAATTGAATACCCTTTTTAAAAAACATGTCTGTAGAATAATACTTCTAAAGTTTTTTAAAACGGGTATTTAATTTTTTGATTCAATTTACTAATAAATTTAGTTTTATGTAGCCTGTAGATTGAATTTTGATTATTGTGATCACATTATGGACATGAAAAATCTAGATACTAAACTAAGAGGGCATTTATCTACAAACATGAGCAATCTTTGACAAATAAGGAGAGAATAAAAATGCTGTAAATGAGTTTTGAATGATTTCATAAAAATGTATTTACAACTTGAAAACATAAAATTGTACATAAAAACTGGGCTTGGTAATAACAAAAATTATACAATTATATAAATATATTTGCCTCTGCAAAGTATCTAAAGGATGATTTACCATCTTTGTTGGAAAAATTAGTGTTCTAGTGCTATTCTTTGCATCATATTAATTCTTTTTTTTTAGAAGTTAAAGCGATAAGACAGGATATGTCATATTGACCAAATCAAGTATTGAAATTAAATTAAAAAGATTCAGAGATCAGGTCTCAAAGGTTGACATTTGATTTCTCTGGAATCAATGAATTAGCAAATGTCTTAATGAGCTTGCCCACTTTACATAACTCGTTAAGGAGTAAGGAGAGGATAATATTGATGGGAGCAATAAATTTCGATAAATCATTATTCATCTTCTTCATCAAGGAGGTGATTTAACTGAATTTGAGTGTGGGAATTTTCGGGTTTAGCTTTGGAATTAGATTTAGTTTTCTTGATGGGCTTTTTGCCAACAACATATTCTGGCATTACCAATTTGCTGCCACGGAAATGAGTTGTGGCATCTTCGGTAACAATACTGTTTGAAGTTTCAACATCACTTTTTAAAGCGCTATTCCTCTTCTTGGATGGACGTTTGAAAACAACTTTGTCTTCATGGGTTTCTTCCATTTCGACATTCTTCCTGGATTCCATTTCTCGGAGAAAAGCCATGGCAGCTGCAGTATTGCTCTTATCAGACATATCCTCCTCAGACACATCATTCAAAGAATACTTTGTCCATTTGTGCGGATTGCGCCTGAAATCTGGTACCGGTATGTTGTGGTTCCTATGCCTGGCAGGAGATGGGAGATCAGGTTTTTTGAAAATACTTTCTTGTCCTCTTAAATGCTTTGTTTCTGCTCGTTTCCGTTTTCTAGAAGATGGATCAGGTTGATTATCGATCTCCATGACCAAATGACGACTATTATCATTATCGTTACCGTTCTTACTGATGACCGCATCCAGTTGATCGAAGACAGATTTCTGACGGTTTGTGAATTCCTCGTCACCACTTTCAATGAAATAATTGTTCCCTTCAAGTTGTAACATTATTGATAAATTTAACTCAAACTGTATAAATTCAATTGAGCTTTGGAAAAGCCAACCCAAAAATCGTATAGGTTATGTTTACAACTTCCTATGTTTACTCACTCATCACCAATCCAATCACTAATCGCACTGAACGAAGGTTTTATATTGTACATCTGAATCTTGTTCCATGCAAAAGTATAAAATTGTGATCAACGTACAACAATAAATTATGAATTAATTTAATTGAAATTCTAACTTGATGGGTAAAAGTACATCATAACAAGGTGACGAACGATAGTCGATACGATACACTCAAATCGATTAGCAATAGCAATCGATAGTATCATCTATTGTTGAAAATTTTGAAAAAAAGAAAGTTTCAAGTAATTAATTGAAAAACATGAATCATATTTTACATGACGATCAAATTTTGAAGTTTTTTCAATAGATCAATTTTTCCATAAGATATTTATTATATTTTTTTATTTCTTATAAGCAATCTTTAGTCAGGAGATCAACTTTCAAAGTATCGATGTTTCAACTCATTCAACATTTTAGAATTCAACAGCTGATTTATCAGAATAGAGCAGATTTTTCTGCTGTCGTACTCGTCAGTGATTATCTCTATTATTGTAAAACACTACAATATTTTCAAAACTTATTTAACATATTGCATCAATTACTCAAATTAATCAAAATATGGCAGAAACTAGTTCAGATAGTAGTTCTGCACCTGTAGAATTTCAATTGTCATCATCTTTGGACGATAATAGTAAAATAAGCTACCCAATAGAGTGTCCACTTTGTAGTAAATATAGGAAATTGTTCTACTGCAAATTGTGTATCCGAAATGGGGACTTCTACAACTCATCATCGCTTCGAGCTGAAAGGTAAACACATTCCATTTCAGTAATCTAGCTGCTAATTTAGATTGGCTATAGACTTTTAAAACCAATAGGCTTTAATTCCCTATGCTTGATTTATTTCCAAGTGAGATCACGTTGTTTATACAATGACCAATTTCGCATGATACACTATTAATTTTTTTTTTTTTGCTGCGGATGATGCCCACATAAGTATTTCAATTTACTTGTGCGTGGGTAATGGAGTGTGCGAGGGTGATTTATGAGGTGCATAAACGACCATGCCTCTGGTGGGATTCGAACCCACGACCGGGTAGCGCTAGCGGACTGAAGGTTGTAACGCCCCAGACCACTCGGCCACCCCGGCCGGCAAATTGAGTATCATTTAGGATTAGTTCTGGTTATCTTATTAGAAAGTTTGTTTCAATTGTTGATGTCTGTTACATTCAGTAGCAATCATACGATAGCTTGGCTATTAGCTATGAAGTTAAGTCATACAGTAGTTGCGGATCGTAGGTTGTGCTTGCTTGCTTGATACTCACTTGATACTTGAATTCTTCGTCGATGACTGGGAGAACCAGATAGACTGCGTGTCAGTGATTCCAGGGGGTGTTATCCCTTTGGCTGCGGTCGCACTGTCGGTGGGTAGAGCCTGGTGGGTGGAGGGTAGTTGGTAAATCTATAGAACATACACACCATCCACAGTAATACATCGTATGAATGGTATGACGTCATATTGTTTTTTGAGGTTATGTTGTCCATATTTAAGAATTTCAAGATGGCGGCTGAACACATACCATTCATACAATGTATTACTGGGGATGGTGTGTATGTTCTATAGATTTACAAACTACCCTCCACCCTCCAGGCTGTACCCACCAGCAGTGCGGCCTCAGCCTTAGGCCCATTCTACACGGGCATAGGAAACGCGGCGTTAAAGTCGCGTCGGCAACGCGTGCTCGACAGAACTCATTATGTTAAATGGGCTTTTCTACACGGGCGTGATAAACGCGCGCCCATTTAACACAATGGTTTCTGTCGAGCACGCGTTTTCGACGCAACGTAAACTCTTCTCTCTTCTCTGTTGGACAATGGTTTCATTACTACTGGCCTGATTGAATCTGTATCGTCAAGGGTAATTGATCTATCTTTGTCAGACCACTCTGCTCAGGAGTTTTCGATTATGTTGCCTGTTGATGGGATTTTGCCAATGAAATTTGTTATTAAAAGGTAATTCTCAGCAAGTCATAGGCTAAAATTTAAAGCATGCCTCCGTGAATGTGATTGGTCCCCTATCCTTCTCGACAAAGTGAACTTTGATGCTCAAATGGAATATTTTACTCAAACTTATATTGATGCTTTTAACTTGGCGTTTCCTGAAAAGAGGTGTAGGGTTAAGACCCTTTCAAAGAAGATTTCATGGACTAATCCTCATCTTAAGGAGCTTTGCAATAGGAAAAGAGACCTCAAGCTATTCATGAAAGCCTTTCCTACAAATCAATCTTTTAAGGAACTGATTAGGAATATTTCACTGGAAATTAAGGCCCTTATTAAATCCTTGAAAACTGATCATTCAAAAAGACTCATAAATTGCTCAAATTATAAGTCTAGAACAATTTGGAACTTAATTAAAAATGAAACTGTAAAAAAATCTTTTGATAACCTGCATATTGTGGTGGATGGAATTGATCTAGAGGCGCCCATTGATGTTGCTTTTAATGATTTCTTTACGGTGGAAGACTCTTCTCAGGATGTGGCTCATGGTAGTGAGATGGAGTTTTTTGTATTGTTGACCAAAGCTGGTTGTGGCCATATCATAACATCTGATCTCCCACAAATGTCAGATAAGGATGTTCTATTAGTAGTTGATAGATTGAAGAGTAAGATGTCTAGTGGTATTGATGAGATCCCTTCAAAAATTTTCAATGAGCATTTTCACTTTGTCAGTAGCCCTGTTTCACATCTTCTTGGAAGATCTGTTGGGAATTTTTCCCTCAGGCTTCAAGACTTCCAAGTTGAAACCTATCTTCAAAAAAGGTTCTAAAAAGGGAATTGATAATTATCGTCCAATTGCTAATTTGTCCTCTATCTCCAAAATATGGGAAAGAGTCATTTATGATACCTTGTTCTCCCACTTTCTGACAAATGAGATATTGTCTGACTGCCAATTTGGTTTCCAATCAAAGAAATCCACTGTTGATGCTCTTCAATCATTTGTTGGCAATATTTACTCATACCTTGATTGTGGTCTCAAGGTGATAGGTATTTTTGTGGATTTAAAAAAAGCCTTTGATAGTCTTGACCATACCATATTACTGAGAAAATTGCACTATTATGGTGTTTGTGGAGTGCTTTTGAATATGGTTGAATCCTATCTCAGTGATAGAAGTCAGGTAGTTAGGTGCAAGGAAGTGAGGGACTGGTGATAAAAAAGAATTTCAGATCTAGCTTGCGCCCAGTCACTAGAGGAGTCCCTCAGGGTTCAATTTTAGGGCCCTTGTTATTTCTGATATATATTAATGACCTGCCTGCTAATGTTGTCTCAGCTAAATCAGTGCTTTTTGTGGATGATGCTAATTTTCTTGTTTCAGCAAGTGATATGAATGAGCTCCAGGAAGCTGGTGATGCAGTTCTAAGAGAGGTGTCACGCTGGTGTAGGGCAAATAAACTTGCAATTAATATTTCAAAGACTTCTCTCATTGAGTTCCGAATCCAGAGAACACTTTCTGACCCACCTCAGTGCAGGATAGGAGGAACTGAGATTCAGTCAGCAAACGCTGCTAATTTTTTAGGAGTTACTGTTGATTGGAATCTAGGATGGTCAGTGCACGTGGATAGTCTTTTGAAGAGATTGAGCTCTGCTGCATTTATGGTGTCCAGGCTGACTGCCTTGCTGGATAGAGAGGCAGTACTGGTGGCTTATCATGGCTATTTTGAACCAATTCTTTCTTATGGAATATTGCTGTGGGGAGGCTCTGGTCATTCAGTTGCAGTTTTTCGCTCTCAGAAGCAGATCTTGAGGATAATGTTTTGGAAACCAAGTAGATTCCCATGTTGATCATTGTTAAAGTCAGCAAGGCTTTTGACAGTCCCGGGCCTCTATATTTATTACCTGGCGGTATTTGCCTTTAAATGCAGACACAGATGGACTGTAGGCGCTGATCTGCATACCTATAATACCAAGTCAAGGAATTTAATCAGGGTTGAGCCACATACCACTAACTTTTATGAGAAGGGACCTGAGCATATGGGGAGGAAGCTGTAGAACTTGCTACCTGCTGAAATTAGGGAAATTCAATCAATTGATAATTTTAGGATCAAGACAAAGAGTTGGCTCATTGAGAGATGCATTAGCATTAGCTGGCAAAGCCTTATTGACTGACCCTTTATTATTGTTCATTTAATTGCTGCATGACTGTACTTGCATATTCAATGCAGTTTTGGTGTTTGTGAGTGGTGGTTTTGTGGTATGTGTGTATTGTTGTTTTTTTCTATAGATGTTATGACCATTGCCAATGTTACTTCACAGTAGCCAATGGCAAATAAACAATAAAATAAAATAAAATAAACACCGCATTTCTGACGCCCATGTAGAATGGGCCTTAGGCTGAGGCCGCACTGCCAGTGGGTAGAGCCTGGAGGGTGGAGGGTAGTTGGTAAATCTATAGAACATACACACCATCCACAGTAATACATTGTATGAATTGGTATGTGTTCAGCCACCATCTTGAAATTTTTAAATATGGACAACATAACCTCAAAAAATAGTATGACGTCAGACCATTTGTACGATGTATTACTGTGGATGGTGTGTATGTTCTATAGATTTACCAACTACCCTCCACCCTCCAGGCTCTACCCACCAGCAGTGCTGCTTCAGCCTTAGAGTCAAGGATGGCAATGGGCACGATCAGGGAATGTATGGTTACCGGTAGATTGTCTCAAAATCTCAAGCGGTAGATTGTTCCATGTCCAATGGGAGCATTTTGAAAGTAAATGTACCAAGCGGTTAGTATGGTTAGTAACCACAGTTGGAGGTATGGTTACCAAAAGCGGTTACTTGTACTGGGCTCTCATTGGTCAAAAGACTATTGCGTCTGCTTGTTGATCTGCGCATGCGCTAGATCGGTCGGCTGCATCCATAATACATTGGTTATTCTGCATAAACTTCTGTCTAAAAAATACTTTCTTCTATAACTTGAAAGTTTATAATAAATGCATTTATGTGAGGAATCAATACACCAGCATAACACATTAATGAGAATCAATTTCAAAGTGCCTGCCATCAGCTATGAACCAAAGATGTACCGCGTTCAATGAGAGCATGGTACATTGTACCTTGGGTAGATTATTCCATGTCACAAGTTACCATAAACCGGTGACTTATTCCATGTTCCCTGAACCTGCCCAGTAGTTTGTGTTAGAGAATAGGGGTTCATCCAACAGTTCTGTCAATGCATAGATAGGTCATTGTATTAGGTGGTCCTTCAACAAATGCTTGAACTTCCTGGTCTCTGCATTTTGTACGTATTCAGGGAGTTGATTAAACAGTTTCAGTGCTGATACTTCAAAACTTCTCTGGGTCAATGTGAGTTGCTTCTGGGCACATCCAGGTCTTTTGCATGGCGGGTGTGATAGGCATGTATGTTGCTCCTCTTTGTCATGTTTTTTGCCTTTTCTTTTATGTAAAGGAGTGAAGTGTATATGTATTGACTGAAATCTAAATCTATAAAAGAGAAATGGCACTGACTGACTGATTCATTCATTCATCACCAGAACTAAAAATCCACTGAACCAAATGCGTTCAAATGCGTTCAGTATTGATGCGCACTAAGAAAGGATTTTTGAAACTTCATAAGGATATGCCAAATATTTGAGTTTTTCTATAGTTTTTCAGCGTTTTCTTACTTTTTTTGAGAACCAATTGGTAACTTACTTACATTCATGGTATCTTCATTCACATTTATGGTAACTTTACTCACATCCATGGTAACCTCATTCTGGTTAATATTCATTTCAGCTTGGCTCCTTGATGGCGTTTGAATAAAAAATGCCTCAGGGTAGCATATTTAGGCCATTTTGTACTGTCTAAGATAGTGTCTTTATGATTGAAATCTACTCCTATTTTGAAGCTACAGGATGATACACTTTTACTTTCCAGCTTCTCTACAACAAAGTTTAGTCCAGGGAAGCTTTCTATTAAAAACGATTTTACATTATCCTCAGTAGCGCCAGCCTTTATCTTTCCTAGGTGATACCGCAGCTTGTCACCTACTAGGTTACAATCCTGTCCATTAACTTGCTGGGAGTTGTTTGAGCCAACAAGTATTGGTTTATCTTTGAAAAAATGTTTTGATTTCATTTTGGATGTGTCAATTTTTTGGTATTTTGCGCCGACAGATTTAGCATAAGTCTTATTATTTTTGCATCTATTTTTGTATGTAACTTTTCCCCACTCATCATTTCTTAGAATACAATCATGAACTATGATATCATCACAGAAGGTATCAGTTGGGTTATTGTTGACATCAACTTTGTCAATGTTTAATATTTCACATGAAATATTTCTATTTTGTCCACTATTATTCAATGGTGAAAAGTCACTACTGGTTAGGCATAATAAAGGAGGAGACCTTGTGGTCTAAATCTTGCTAAATCTAGCTTGTGGTACGCATACATTCTTTCCACATTAAACTAAATGCATAGAATCAAATTAGCCTAATGAAAATGCAGATGGTAACCTAAGTACACATGCAAAAATGAAGATTCTCATGGCTAGCACTGGGAAACAATCCTTCTTCTTACTCTTCACCTTCCCCCTGGTGTCATAGGAGGGCTTGTCTGCTCTTCTTGTCAGCAAGTGAAGGTTGCTTCTTGCATGTAGCAGGGAGTCCAAGATGTACTGGTTGAATACTGTCAGGATTCCTAGCTTGATGAATATTGGTCAAAAGTGGTCCAGGTATCCTGCTGAGTCCAATATCCTGAGAGCTTTCTTTTACTGGAGCAGTATGTCCTTACATCCAGGGGCATGACCCCATAACTGAAGTTCATAGTTAATATGGTTATGGAAAATTTCAAAATTCAAATTCAAATTTCAAAAACAATTTATTTTGCACAAAATAAAATGGCTTCACAAAAATATCATAAAATAAAATAATAAACAATGTAAGATAAAATTTATACACTTTTTTCCAGTGCAAAATAAAATACGCACCCCTAGGCCAAAGCCCTTGGGTAAAGAGAGGGGTGTACTACACAAATTAAATTTTATTGTTGAGAAAACTCAGAGAGTAGAGCCAACTGCCCTTAAAAAATAATACTCATAAATATTTTGGAAAAGATAGAATAAAAATTCATAGTTATCACTCTAAGTTACGGAATATAAACTTATAGTTGAAGTACCTTATTATAAATTATAATCAACATATTTAAGTGCATAGGAAACCTTCCACCTTCTAAAAGAAATCAGCTTAAACCCCCACTAGGTGCTTTTTGGAGTCTAAGTACAAATGTCACTCTGGATAGTTTTAAACAAATGTTGTTGGTGTGACTACTCCAGCTCAATCTGGTGTCCAGTGTGAACCACAGCAGCTTCACCTCTTGGAGGCCACTCAGCTTGCCACGTCCAAGACTGCAAGTTGTTTCCTGGGTCTTACTTTCATTCAGCATCAGCTCATTGTTGGTGAACCACTGCTTGGCTTGGAGAAAGATATCTGTTGCTACCATCTGAGACAGGTTTGGAGCTCTACCTCTTGAGTATATTGTTGCATCATCAGCAAACATCAGGATATTGCCCAGAGACCCAAGGTTGTTGATCATCACCAAAAACAGGACAGGACCAATCACTGAACCCTGCGGAACTCCATGGTGGACCTTGAGAGGCCTTGAGTTTGCTCCATTAAAGGTGAGAATCTGCTTCCTTGCAGATAGGTAGGATCTGAAAGTAGTGAGAACCGGAACACTGACTCCATATACAGCAAGTTTCCCGAGGAGTAAGTGATGTGACACACTCAAAAACTTTACTCAGGTCTGCCAGTGCAAGCAAAACTGAGTTACCTGCCTCAAAGGAATCAAGGATTTCAGATACCAGCTGGGAGACTGTGGTGACTGTTGACTTTCCCTGCCTGAATCCATGTTGAGAATCTGTGAATAAATTCCTATTTTCAAAGTAATTCACAAGTTGCCTCTTCATTACTGCTTCAAATATCTTGGCCAGGGCTGGAATAATTGAAATTGGTCTATAGCTGCCCATATCTGATGGGTTACCTTTCTTAAAAACAGGTACTGTCCTGGCAAGTTTTAGAGCTGGAGCTAAGGGGCTCAGCTATTACCTCAATAATTGATTTCAAAAGTTCAACAGACATACCATAAATATCCTGGGTACTTTTATTTTTGAAGCTCTTTGTTACCAGGATTATCTCCACAGCAGTCACTGAGTTCCATTTTTCAAAAGTAACCTCTTCATTTCCCAGTAACTGAAGGTCTTTGTCTGCTTCAACTCTCCCTGGAATAGACTCAACTATTCTCTCAACCTGCTGGATCAAGAACTGATTGAATTCATCCAGACCACCAGTGACCTCTGGTTTATTCCTTTAGCAACTAGACCCAGATATGCCTCTGACTAGGTTCCAGGCTGCCTTACATTTGTTGTTGGCTTGATTAATAGAATTGATGTTGGCCTCCCGCTTGGCAAAGTCCACCTCCTGCCTATAAAGTTGTTTAGACTTGACATATTGCTTGTAGTATCTCTTCTTGCCCCCTTCATCAGGGCTTATCTTGCTTTGGTGGTTGAAAGCCAGGACAATATTTTTAAGTTGTACGTTTAAGATTTATGTCAAGAGGACACAGAACATTTTCACTAAGTTACCACAACACCAGGCACCGTGAGCTGTTGGATTTACCTGGGAGACGCCTTCACCAATTGCAGACCAGTTATAAGATTTCTGCCCTGAAATTCTTCAACAAACTACCTCAAGTTTTCTGAAATTCTTCAACACACTGTGTAAAGCAGTTAAATGGGGCAGCCTTCAAGAGAACCGTCAGGCAGATGCTATGTTGCGGGGCATATTACAGTATACATTAGTTCATGTATGATATTTGTAGCTTTTATTAATAGTTGGTCACTGTATGGATCACAGTCATCTCAATGGTTGTGTTTAATTACGTGTTTTGTGATTTATGACACCTGTTATTGAGAGAACATTTTATTCATTGAACTAGTTTTATAATTGGTCTGCCTAGCTATAAACTATGTGTGATTAAGTACAGCAGGAGTACTGACTTTATATATATATATATATATATATATATATATTGTAGGCTATGACTGGTTTTTCCTGTTTAAAATTTGACCCATCTTCTGTCCACTATATGTGGATGTTCAGGACAAGATTAAAACAAACATTGATCGTACAAATGTGGGTAATGGATGAAGCAGTAGGTTCATCATTAATAAAATTCTAGAAATGTTGAATGAGCTCTGACATTTTTCATGTCATTCATATTTCAACTTATCTAAATGTAAAACTCAGCCTAACTCAGAAGAATCAGAATTGTGAGACTCCATCAATCTCAGTGGTGGGAATAAGATTGAAATACGTAAAAAATTGACTTATTTGTAGAATTTTATTTTCGTTTTGTGAACTGTGACCCTAATCATGACTTCCTTGCTATTACTTACTGTGGATTTGATGATTGATTGGTTAAACTTGGCAATCTTCCACATTATTGACTATAAAAAAGTTTATTGACCAAGCCAAATAAAACAGCAGTACACTTGTAATTTTATATACTGGACAAGTTCACATTTCCGGATTCTTTACTATTACTAAGTTTCAATATATTGTGATACAGTGAATATAATGTTTAGCCTATAATCAATAATTTATTGAACAGGCTAAAATAGAGGCCTACTTTGCATTTTAATTATAAATAAGATGAGAAAATACATTCATATAAACATATAAACCATGCTTGACTATTGTGTAGGAGGCTTTGAAGGAACTGTGTGGAGATTTATCACCATGGTTGAGCATAAGCCTTTTCTCTCCATTGTAAATTATTATTATTTATGAAACATTACCAAAAATAATAATTATTACTAGTAGTTCTGTGAACGGTAGACCTCACGAAGTCTGTCTGTATTCACAGTACGTTCAGATTGTGCGTCAACTCCAAAAGTCGGCGCGAGGAAGTCAGCAAAGTAGTGGCCACAGTCACGCTCTATGTCGGCATCAGTTTGCCACGATTCTTTAAAATTTGAGGGTGCTTGGAAAACCGGACATCAGTCTCTATAATTATTGTAATAATGTTTTCCTTCATGCGAAACGGTCCAACGATCGGCTGCAGTCGAACAGCTGTAGCCAATCACAGCTCTTGTTGTTAGCCAGCGTTCGACCGTCAGACTGTTTCGCATAAAGAAAAACTTACCTTAAACCCGATCCGAAATATCTCAGCTGACTTCAATGAAAGTATATTATCATGAGGGCCCCGTTTCTTGAAAGTCACTAGTCACCATTTTCCCATTTGAATGCATGCATTTCGAATTCACCAGGTGAAAAAAGTCACCTGTGATTTTCAATGGAATAAATAACCGACTTGTTAATTTTTTGTAACATTACATCCACAAGAACTTTTTCAAAGCAGCTTGAACAGCTGTTTCAATACATTTCTGAAATTTATTGAATAACCTATTTTGCCTAACGTTTTCAATCTTAGGCCCATTCTACACGGGCATAGGAAACGCGGCGTTAACGTCGCGTCAAAAACGTGTGCTCGACAGAAACCATGGTGTTAAATGGGCGCGCGTTTATCACGCCCGTGTAGACAATCCCATTCAACACAATGTGTTCTGTCGAGCATGCGTTGCCGACGCGACGTTAACGCCGCGTTTCCTACGCCCGTGTAGAATGGACCTAAGACATATAGTATAAAGATGAATAATTCTGATGGTTTTTGAATTTAAAAAATCAAACATAGTTACTCTTAGAATGGAGTATTTCACATTTTTATTAGATGCAAATGATAGAAGAGATTATGTTCCACAATTTGAGCCCAAATGCGACTTTCTACTATAATTTATACCAATAATTTTCAAGATAGACGCATTTTAACACAAAAAATTGGTATTTTCCCGGTATATTAGCTCATCAAATTACTCAAGTTATTGAAATTCCTCTATTTTGTCCGAATTGGACATATAGTATATGAAATATAACCGCCTTTTGAAGCTGAAAACAATGAGCTATAGTTTGTTAAGATCCGTCCAAATTTTGAGCAGTAAAATTAGTATTCTGATGAGGAATGATCCATATAGACTACCAGACACCATTTTGAATATAGTTGATTCGTAGTAAACCAATGTCATGTTTGTAAAGTTGTTCAACAATTGAGATTTAACTTACAAAAATGCAATATTTCAGTATATGGTAACTATATGAAAATCTTCAAATCAAATGCACTTTTGTGTACAAATTTTGAAATTAACTACAATACGAGTATTATAACAATTAGTAAAATTAACTAATCCGGTGTATTTTATGATTGAATTATATGACTCAAATGATTTGATGGTGATATGATGGAATGAAATGATGGTGATAAGGCCTATATGACAACACTAATGATTGAGAAGCTTGCTCGTTTCTAGCTAAATTGAAGGGATTTGAAACTAGCAAGCTATAATTGATCGTTGGATGTGACATAAGTTTTAATCTTTGATGATCAGAATACGAAGACTTTTCTGACAAAAAACACACTGGCGGCTCGTACCCACGAAACACGTGAAGTGCCCATATCTTTTGCTGTGCAGCACTTCAGCTTTTTAGTGGGCACGAGCCGCCAGTAATGCAACCCAATACATATTTAAACATGGTACATGATTTTTTTTGAGAGTGATGCCCACATGGGCTCTTGGGCCTGTGCGTGGGTAATGGGAAGGATGATGATGAGAGATGAATGGACCTACTGCTTTAGGTAGGTTCCGAACCACCGGGAAGCGATTTTTGAGGCTCATGAATTGAATTCAGAGGAACCGGTCACCGTTACAACAGTGGTGGTAGAGGCACGTCGCTTATCTAATCTCACCCATTAGACGTTCTCTACCACTGGGACAAACCGCTTCCCAAAGGTCAAAGATTGGTCAAAGTAGTAGGAAAAATTTATCCCACGATTAGAAATCGGGGGGGCCCGAAAATATGTTTGCGGGGGGGCCGATAAAAACTGTTATGCCACTGGTCCCAAACCTCCAACTTTTCATAAAATAAAACTGATAAACCTAACTTTATAACCTAAATAATAGAGAACTTCAATAAAAAACCTAATAACACATGAAGAACACTTAGAAAACTAATAATACTTGAAGAACAATATGAGAAACAAGACTTGAAGAATGAACTTCAAATCTCTAGTAGATAGACTAGTTGTTCATATTATTATTGATTTTTTGTAAAAGTAGGCTACCGATTATAAACAACAAATAATTATGTCTGAAGAGGGCTACCTAACCTGAAAACACTTGATTTTAACACATAAAAATATAATTTATTTTATTTTATTTATAATCAACTACGAATTGGCAACGTTTAGCCACGTTTACACAGGAATGTTAATAACATTTGTTAATCACTTTTATATAATAAGTTATATAATATAAAAGTCTATATAATAAGAATTGAACTTCAAACTTAGGGCTATTTAAAATAATCGATAAATAGAATGAAAAATCAAATACCCTTTTTGAAAAAACTTTGGAAGTATTATTTTACAGACATGTTTTGGGACTCAGCCCAAATAATATCAGATAATGGGCTGAGTTTCGAAACATGTCTATAATATAATCCTTCTAAAGTTTTTTCAAAATGGGTATTCGATTTTCCATTTGATTTATCAGTTTATATATAATAATAATAAGTTATTCAAAAAAGTTATTAACGAATGTTATTAACATATTCCGGTGTAAACGTGGCATCACGTCAAGCCACACTGGATTCAACTTTGGTGAAAATATTTCACCTAGCTCTTCACATGGGTGAAAATGTATTTGATTTTCACCTGTTACTTTTGGTAACGTTTATTGATAACTGATTATCATCAGAAATGAAATGTGACTTCTACTGAAAATTATTTGAAATTCAACAGATGACAAGGGAGATTTGCTGCTTTCATCATAGAACGTATGATATTTGGAATAGTAACAATTTGTTTAGAAATCACAGGTGAAAAATTCACCAGTATTCATCGGTTAATGTACGAGAAACGGGCCTCTGAAGTAGAAATTTTTGAAACTTTTTTATTATGAATGTCATAATATCAGATGTTTTAGTAATATCAACATAAATATACTATCAAATCATTTATGGAGTATACCTATATCAGAGAATATTTCAATCCTTTTTTCGTCCTTAATATGAAAATTGTCGAAAAACCTTATATATATACATCGACGCGCGATTTCAAGAAGAACATCCCTGTAAAATTTCATTAGTATGTATTCCCGCGTTCAGTCGTAAATGCGGAACATACATACAAACAAATGCAAAATCGTCGACTTGAATCTTAGATCTCACTTACGTTCGGTCAATGAAAAGTTTCAAGTGTGAATGAACTTGACTCATGAATGAATAAATGTAATCAATATTATTATTGACATGACTCACTACATCACCTTTATTCTATGTAGTCTCGTGAAGATGATCCACTTGCACAGCTTTCGAAAATAGAATTATCAAATTTTCTCATAAAATTCGTTCTGAATGTAATTGAAAACAATATTTCCGGATATTTTGAAATTTTGATTTTGGCTAAGAAAATGCATTGATATTGTCCTAATATTTTTCAGGTTCTCTGAGAAACGCATTCGATTGAATCGTTTCAAAGAAGATAGAAAACAGGTGCAGACCATTTGTGAGGAAAAACTTGTTCACAGACAGATGAAGTATAAAATTGTGAGTTCAAGAGCCTCCATGATATTACCTTATATTTGTATGTAATTGATTTATAATCCTTGACGAAATTTGGTATTTTACTATTCACTATGATTTGATAGGATTATTAACTTGAGGCTAGGAAAGAAAATTCACATTGATTTATTTTATTATAACTCAGTTATAACTTATTTGTGTATCACGCCTTTGAAGAAAGTAATTAAATTAGTTCAAATTTAAAAATATTTCAGCCAGTATCATACCATTACAATTTTTCTATGAACAATTTACAGTTTTGATGAAGACACTGGGCTTGAAAATTCCTATTCAATAGATGAATAGATGAAGTAGGTACATTTCCATCATATTCTATTCAATCTTAATACTTTCACCATGTACAAAACAAAATTCTGTTTAATTTAATAATTTTATTTTGATTTGTTTCTCCTACAGGCAGGCGAAATAGATAGTCACAAAGAGCGCATCAAACTACTCAAATTGCTCATTCAGGAAACAGAGAAGAAGGTTAATGACAGTAAGTGAATATGAAATTTATATACAGACTTCTACACTTTATATAGGCCTACAGCTTTTTTATTACTAACTAAAGTACTGTGAGTGTAATTGAGGCATGAGAGCTCTCTCTTCCACTTTTTTTCAATAATCAATGTGAATTTTATGAGACTTGTAATTGTAAATCTATGAGCAAAAGTATGGCGGACTTGACTGAGCTGGCCATGTGACCAATAAAAAGTGACACAGTCAATGTCCGTCCACACTATGATTATGCATTATTCAGCCTCTATAAACTGATCCATCTTCACTTTGTAGAAAAGAAACGTTCGATGGAGCTGCACGCGTCAAACGACACACTGCGTCTGCGCTTGCCGAAATACCGCGACCGCGTCCGCAAACTGGAGGAGCTGGTGCGCTGCTCTTCGGCCGACGCAGCCAACCACCGCCGCAAACTCACGCAGCTGCAGCTGGATATCAAGCAGCTCGTGCGCACCAACCTGCAGCACCTTGTCGACTATATATTTCCTATTTCTGTTGTTCAGCCGCAGAACAGAAGGTGAGCTGACCGTCTATTTTGTTAGGTAGGATAGCAACGCTCTTGCAGCTTATGGCATTCCTAAAGCTCTAGACCTATAACAGTTGAAATGAAAATAGCCCAACTCTTCCCATCTGTCTCTCATCACATCTCACCAGCGGTATGTTGGTAGGAGTGATTTTACACTAAAATATTCAGATCTGCGTATGCGTAGTTACACTTCCGCTTCAATCTGCTATTACTATTATTATTATTTTTTTTTTAATTACGTCTTGAAGACTCCAAGACGGAGTATAAGACAATTCATATTCTCAGTATATAAGTTACATTGATTTCCAATATACCCCAATTAAACCTAATACATTATTGTTTAATACAATATTATAATACTTCAAATACATAAAACAGAGATTGTTATAGTCTTGAAAATGCTTAGCGTGAGTTTACATCAGAAATGAACTCCTGCAACCCATAAAAGGCTTTGTCAATCAGATATTTTTTAAATTTATTTTTAAATATTTGGAAACTTTCTATATTTTGAAGGAAGGCGTTCTTTGCTTGAGAAGTCTGAATTCATATTGAATAAAAAGACAAGATAATGTCAAACCTCAAAAGTATGTTTTTGACAATTGAAAAATCTGCTAATTGACAATATATTGTATTATTATTCAATCTCTAATGTTGATTCATGTTGTGTCCAATTTTTTTCTGTTTTTAGTCAAGAAGACTGTGATACAGTGAGTGCTTTGGCTGAAGCATCACGCACCGCATACATGGGTGGTCGGTGGGTCTACACAGATAGCTCCGGCGAACTGCAGCACTGCATTGTAGCACCCACCCTGCCTGGCTCAGGCGATTATTCCTCCTACAACAGTTGGGGTGAGTGAATATTATTAATTTTTGTAAAATTATTATTTTTGTTCCCAATTCTCTATCAATTTCATACTTTGGGATGTACGATATTCAAATGAAAGTTATTCTCATTTCATGTTTTTCATTAGGGCAGGTTTCCATTCCCACAAGTCGCGGGAACATGTCGGGTACAAGATGCGATATAAACACGTAGTTTTATGGAGCAATGCAAATCATATACTATAAAACTCCGTGTTTCTATTGCACCTTGTGCCCGACATGTGCCTCTTTTTTGTAGTAATGGAAATCTACCTATACGGTAACACTGAAGGTTTAAGAGAACAAAGCTCTTCAAGTTAGTGTTGTAGTGCTAGTGAAGTGGGGGAAATATAAATATTCATGAATAACAATACTAATTAACAAGTGTGATCGTAGAACAAAGCTTGAGATTTCAGTGGAAGACTTTGGTAATTGACATTCATCTCATTTTTAAAAATGGAATTCAAACTAATGTTTTATCAAAGTGAATAGGGTTGAATACAGTCACTATATTCGAATTCATTTGTCATTGTTGTTAGTGTATATAATAGTTTTTTTGTTGCTGTATATAAATAAAACCATTGGGAAGATGCTATAGATCGGTCGAAAGATCAGTGCATGGGAATCAAACAAAACTTTTTAATATATTCTAATTTGGTTTTAATAGTTATTTGTGTTATTGTTTTCAGTTGCTGCCAATAAAGATGGCGGAGTGCCAGGCAGTAACAGCGAAATAGTGAACCACAATCAGGCCTACAATATAAGCGCCGCTCTCACCTACACCACTCAGCTCATTAATGTTCTTGCTTTTTATCTCGACGTGAGATTGCCTTCAAAACTGTGCTACAGGTGTGTAATACTGCAATCGATTGTATTTGATGAGATATTATGGCATTTCTTTATAATTGGAATAAAAAGACACAGATGTTGTCAATACAACTACAACTACTTACTATACTTACTACAATACAACTACTTTTATTTGATACTTTCTAGTTCCTTATGTACCCTAATCGAACATCAGTCTAGCTGAGGATGGGCCAGGTTTTGACTCGATTGTAAAAAGTATCCAATAAAAGTAGTGGTATTAAAATCTGTTTAATGTTATTCTCATAATACTGCAATAATCGTCTTCCAGTCAAGACATTTCTTCTTAGCTGGACCTTGAATTCCGGTCATTTTATACAAATCATACTATAAAGGTTAATCTTGAATAATTATCCTCTCTTTGAATGGATAAAAATGAACTTTTTCTACAACTGCGCGTAAAACACGATTTTACATACTGAATTCTCCTCGTAAAATAGCCAATTTCCGAGGAGAATCTACTTTTTCGCTCGCTGACCATCTGCGCATACGCAGTTAAATTACTTTACGCTTGCTAAGCAACTGCGCATGAGCAGGAGATTTACTTTACGCTCGCTAATCAGCTGTGTTGTGATAAGCTTCACTCAGTGAAACAAAAAATATGCAAATTCATAGAGCTAAATTTCCGCCATCTTCCTGAAGAACATAGTGGCCAAGTTGGTTAGAGCGGCGTTCATTACCTTTTGCTGCCACGGTTTCAGCTTCAAATCTGATTCCCGGCTGATTTTTTTGAAGTTCATAAAATTGTTTTTTTCTTCAGTATGATTAAAAATATAATCATATTGAAAAATAGATTATAATTTTCGAGTTTAACTGGATCTATTCATTTCATTATTACAGAATCGTCACAAAAATTTAATAATAGTCTACTGCAGGCCATTTGACAAATGAAATTAGTTGGTTATTATAACAGGTTATTACAATGTGCAGTTGTAGAAAAAATTTTGTATGTAATTCGCGTGTGAAGCTTCTTTATCGCTCTTGCAAAATTATCACGCTCCGCTATCGCGTCGCGCGTTAACTGTTTTGCGCGAGCGATAAAGTCGCGCTTTACGCTCTTAATAGCTTAATAAATAGCTATTTTGTTATTTGTGAGGTTAAATTGACTGTCTTACATCAACCCAAATTAAAATATGAAAAATTTTTTCTTTGAAACCGATTAAGATCATGACTGACATCTCAGTCTGGCCAATTTATTCGAATAGTAATAACAATTAAATCAGTAATTATAAAAACCATAATTATCATGGTTGATAGTAATGCGAAGTCCTAGCACTATTTTGGCCTATCATTGGTATTGTTTCAATCTTTCAAGGCGTGGTTTAGATTTGTGCACGGAGAGCCTTATTGTCGATTCTATAGGCAATGTGATATGATGGCCACCCCATTTAATTAATTAAGGACTTAACTGAGGACCTTAACTAAGGGTCTCATTGGGATCGTACATGTGTCCGATCAGTATGCAACAAACTGTTTAACTAAAGCTGAGGACTTTTCAATTTAATTGGCATTTCATTAGATAAGAGTGGGCCCAGATAGAAAAAGGTTGCCTGAAAAACTCTTTGTTGACTTGAGGAGTTCTACAAAGTAGCCTATCTCCAGTTTTCATTGCGTAATGTAAGTTTTCTGCTGTATTGTTTTCACTCATCAGATAGAATAGTTCAAGATTTCTTGAACATAAATACATTTTTTATAGGCAAAATATTCAATTTGCAAAATAAAATAGCTCTCCCTACGATTTATAAATTGTTTGTTCTACTGTTGATATGTTCGTGTTGCAGTGAGTTCTGCGGCGCGGAGGTGAGCGAGCACAAGTTTGCGCGTCGTGTGGCGCGACTCAACTGGAACGTGTTGCATCTGTGCTTCTCGCAGTGTGTGGACGCGCGCCACCTCCAGCCCACACACACCCTGCACAACCTGCTACTGCTGCTCGACACCTCGTTCAGTGATCTCGGACGGTAAGACCGCTACATAAATACACATTTCACTAGAATATCATCCTAAGCATCCCACACAATCTTTACCTAATTCACGATGACTTCAGACAGTAAACAAACCCTCTAAGCAAACAAGAAGTCTCAAGATAAATGTAGGTCTCAGTACCCTTTTTCAAAATATTTTTATTAAAGACTTTGATAAGTACAGTAGCCCTAAGAAAAAGAAACCATTTCTTCAATTCATCCATAGAACAACCTGTACTACGAGTATTACAAGACGTTAGGATTCAAATCTGGTTACTGTGCTTCGATTATTGATTACAGCTGGTCAGCGTAGTTTCCTCTACTTGTCTCCATTATTTTTTAATAGTCTCCCAAGTAATTTGGGCGTATTCTCAACTGCTTTCAACCCACAGGGGGTGTTGGATGATTTATAAGCCTATAATTATTTTAATCGTGAAAATTTTCAATTTTTAAACACTATTTTCTACTTTTCTTGTCCCCATCACATTTTTGAAACAACAAAACAATATTCAATGAACAAACTAAATTTCTAAATACTTTTTTTAATTCTATGGAACCCCGATTCCATTTGTTATTTGATGGATAGTGTGGATCATATTGAGGTTTGAGAGGATTATCGTTCTCTATGTATTGAATATTTGGTTTTCTGTTATGTAGGATGGGGCCAGTTGAGGTGGACTCGGCGATTGCTTGCTCGCTGGAGGACAAGCTTCGTGAACAGCTGGAAGCGAACACCGACGACTCCAGCTCGGAGGAGGACAGCGATCACCTGCCCAACGAATGGGAGGCGGTAGGTCAACGTTTATTATTATTTGAAATTGTGGTCTTCACTAGGAGCACTTGGGGCTGCAAGCACAAGTAGCATTATGTCAAGATTACAAAGAAGGTTTCTCCATAACTGAGGAAAGTGAATAACAGGTGGGAAGACTGGAATGTGACATGGTTCAGATCAGAACTTGTAGTACCGTGGACATGCGCTAGTATTTCCATACTTTCAGCGAAAGATATCATGTTATTGAACTACACCATTTTTTGGCTTCCCCTCCACTTCTCTGGTTTTAATAACCTTGCCATTAAATAACTTGACTTGAGTACTCTTATGACTGATCAATAACACTGATCAACCAAACCCTAGTTATATGAAGATCTTATTGGAATTAACTATAGTAAAATTGCATCGTGACATGGACGTTAAAGTCGTTCATCGGTTTCAGTTAATGACATAACTTGACAACTTAAATTCAATGGAATTCTCGTACAATTGTGGGAAAGAATTTTTTGTGGATTGGTTGATTATTCATTAATTAGAATATGTTTATTTTTACCAAATGAATAGCATTTTTTGGCATTGAAAATTCCTTTATAAAGTTGTAATTTTCTGTTAATAATAATTTACCCTGGAATTGAATTCATTAAATGTTAAGGCAAGTAATAATTCTACTATGTTAATTCTGTGCGAAACGTTTTGACGGTCAGCCTAGAAGAAGACCTACCATTACACGCACGCTGCAACACGCAAAAGTTGTTTATTCGGTCTCAAGTGATGGTGAATAGGGTATAGTAATGTGTCAGTGTGTACTGAATGATTTTTTATGCAGTATGTGTTTGTACTATTTGTTTGATTGTATCATAAGTGTGTTTGTATCAATGATTGAAATAATTATTCACTTTTGTGTAGGTGCCGCACACGTACCTGCCGGAGGCGGGTACCGGAGTGGGGGTCGGAGCAGGGGGCGGGGGCATTGGCGGGGGTGTGGGGCTGGGCGGTCTCTCGTCGCAGCACCAGTGGGGTGGTGGAGGGGGGACGTCGCAGCACTCAACCAGTGTGGCGGGTGGTCTGGTCAACTCAGCCAGTGCGCGAATCGCCTCCTTCTGGAAGGGATGGACTGGCACCAGATAACAGGTACCTAACTATTTACGATCACTTGAGACGAAAAAAAGAAACTTTTTGCATGTACAGGTAGCTATTTTTGTTTGAGCTTGAGGAAAAGCCAAGAACTGTGATTGACTACAGCTGTTCGACTGCAGCTGACCGTCGCATGAAGTAATACCTCCCTTTACCCGCACACACGAGCTAAACGTTTGTTCATTTCGTCTCAAGTGATCGTGAATAGGGTATAGTATAGAGGTAATAAAAAAAAATTTTTTTATTAGTATAGAGGTAGATATATCTCACAGTGTGGCCATTGGTGTAAACATCTCTAAAATAATCTAATAATTTGTTGTGAAGTTTCATTGACGATAGGTTTCCATAACTACAAAACACGTGCACTTGTCAGGCTCAAGATCCACGCAGTTGTATGGAGCAACGAAGGTCATAAATCAGCTGACCAGTGTGAGTTTCTCTATACAACTCTGTGTCTCTATTGCATCTTGAGGTAGCTTTCCATTACTACAAAGCACGGACACAAGATGCAATGGAAACATGTAGTTGTGTGGAGCAACGCAAATCAAAAATCAGCTGACCAGTGTGCGTTGCTCTTCACAAGTACGTGTTTCTATTGCATATTTTGCCCGACATGTGCTCTTGTTTTGTAATATTTTGTAGTTATATTAATTGCAGAGTGTCAAGAAATTTGGCTCAAGTGTACGTTGTACTTATAAAAAGATATTACAAGAAATTATTTGAAATAACCTTGGTGCTTATCTATTGAATCTTTGTAAAACCATCCACTAAATTAAGTAATCTATAAATTATGATATTGGCGTTGCCAGCAGTGCGAAAGCTTGAGCGTTCCAAGTGGAAAGTACAGGATGGGGCAGTCAAACGGCACTATTTCAGGTATATGAAACTTACAGGAAATATTTTCAAGTCATATATTGCAACAAATCGTAAAAACACAACTTGAATTTCTGTTTTTATTTTTTAAAATTGTTATTTTTTTAATATTACTCCAGTAAGGTGGCGACCATCATTTTGCACACATTGTAGAAGTTTCATATTGAATTCTCAAAGTTTGAAAACATATGAAAACTTTAAAGTTTAGGAATGAGGAAGTTGTTCACTGTTCAGCATTTGAACATAGCGAGCTGATGTTATTGTAACTGTGTCGCCGTTGGGATTCATATTATTACCTGAAATAGTGCCGTTTAACTGCCCCACTCTGTATGTTAAAATTCGACACTAGTTACAATACAGTAAAATGGTAAAAATTTTCGATTTTCTTGATTCAGTAATGTGCTAAAAAAATAACGTGTGGGAATTAAAATTTTATTTTTATTCACCAGCTAAATTCATTCTTTCTAATCGCTCAAAATTGAGGAATAGAAATAAGTTTAGTTACTCTTTCTTCACTGACAAAAGTTTGGATCAACATTTTTCTGAACCTTTGAGCTGAGAATAATAATGAATCATGCAGAAGCAAGTTAATTGTTTGCTGGCCTATGACTTAGAGCATGATTATGTGTAATTAAAATTGGCTGTTTTTTTAATTTTTGAATTGAATGAATCGAGACTCATCGGTTCAATTGTATTCAAATATTCTTTATATTTCATTTTCAGGTCCTGTACTCATGACTGAAAATTATCTTATATTCTCCAACAGGATCATAAATACTCGTGTGTGCAAAGATATTTAGGCTTTGTCTAGAAACTTGATATTTTTGATACATCATTACTTCGTCGTTATGTTCTTGATTCCTATTTGTATCTTAATGACTTCAAAATAAGATATCAACAACTGAATTTTAATTATGTATCTCTAAAAACGTTGATGACTTAATAAAACGACTAGGAAGATAAATTCTTATTGCCAAATGCTTATTTTTGATAATTCGTCAACATTTGTTTTTAGTATTGTAATTTGTTGGCACATCACATTTTCGCAGTTTCTTCTCTTATACTTTTAAGATTCAAACATTTAATAATTGTTTATATGTATATGAACATTTTGTATTGATCAGATTAATTGAATTTGTTCCTCCTAATAATTGGTCAAGTAAATAATAGTTACTTGTGTTGGTTTATATCATCTGCATCTTATGTTTTTCAAAGCTATGATTTTTTTAATTTAAATGACTATCATTCTTAATAGTTTATGCAATCGCATAATGTTTAAGATCAATATTATTGTCAACTTGAAATCAATGGCAATAATCCACCACGAGTGCATATTTTGTAGTAAAAATAAAAATACATACATTTGTTCATTCATTCTGTCTATTTTTGATTTACTCTCCCTATGAACATCATTTATTGTTTTACTCTGAAATTTATAAATCAAGGATTTTGAACTTTCTGTCTTATTGTTTTACTTGATTTTTCTACCTCTGAAACGTATCTACCTGTTGAAATTGAAAAATTCCTTCTATATCACTATTTTCTATTAATTATAAATAACTAGCAATTAAGTTCAACATTTTTAAATCCGTGAAGATAGGCTGGTAAAAGACGTAAAGGTTGGTATTAATAATCTAGTAGAAATAATTGATATCTAAAATAGGCTAACAAATGCTATACCTCATATAATATCAAAACAAATTCCAAAAATTATTGAATTCAATTTTACCATTTTTCAGAGAAAATGGCTGATTTATTGTTTTAAAATTAATTTTCATCGCCAGAATGTTGATAGATGATGGAATAGGCAAGACGATCTTCTGTTCAAATAATTTTGACTTCTTGTTCAAATAATCAACCTACGAAAGGAGCAGCCCACTTGGAGAATGTTATAGATTCTAAATCCTGAAATATCAACCAAAATATAAATCTAAAATAGTTGGCTAGAATTGGGCTACGCTGAATGATGAAAAACAGGTTTATAACATTAACTCGTAAATGAAAATGTTTTAAAATTTAACACAAGTTGGAAATGTTTTTAAATCGTATTGTTAGGGATTTTTCATTAAAATGCATAACTTGAATATTATTGATGAGTCTCTGCATAGTGCATTACATATTTGATTTGTTATATAGGACTAACAATAATGATACTTCAATGAATTGAAAATCAAGGTAACATTTTCAATAATGAAATTTAATATTTCAGTATTAATGAAATATTGGAAAGGTTAACTGAAAGGTTAATTCATTGTTAAAGATAATCTATTCTATTTAAAATGAGAGTTGGATTTTCTGCCTTTATTTTACATGGAAAGGCGAAGTTAGGAGGTTAGCCCCCTCTCATATTCAACCCTAAAATTTAGCTATCACATCGAAGCATGCAGTAACGCATGGCCGGTATGAATCTTCAATATTATCAAATGCATTTACCTTCGTACAATATTGATAGAGGAAAAATGCTTAATCTTCAGTAGAAAAACATAATCACCTAATAAGAAAGTCTGCCAAGGCGATATCAAACGGAATTGTGTCAACAAGAGAATATTTGCATAAGTCAAATGAAGTGCTACTGTCAGTATTTCCACAAATAAATAAACCAGGTAGAGTGCCAAAATTTCCTGAAACCAATATACGGTAATTATAAGTTTTATAAGTTAATAAGTGTCTTTATAAATCAAGCAATGAGACGATGAAATCAAAGGTTTTGACTTCTAGCTAGGTGATCATTTTATTTTCAAAATATTCATCTTATTATATCCATCTATTATTATATCGATCAAGGTTATCTATTGATACTACTTGAATTCTTCATCTGCCGATTTTATTAAGGCAGTAAATCAATATTGAATGAGTAAGACAACTACTGTTCATTACAATTATAATAGACACATTTTAAAAGGGAACTTTAACATAGATGTAGTTCAGTAATGATGAATTATGTTATCAGTTCTTGAAATAATTTAATAGGCCCACCTACTACACTTAACTATGTAGCATAAGTAGGCTAATTAATCACTTTTTAGATTTGAAAATTTAAACAAGATCTCTTTAGAAATTCATTTACAATAAAGAAGTACCGCTAATAGTAATCTTCTCTAATAGAGATTTCAAATTCTGTTATGATTCTAGGTGAACCAGTAGTTGAAACAGAACTACTTGTTCTGTTCAACTATTTTAGTTCAACTACTTGAAAACTGTAAGGCTGAGGCCGCACTGCCGGTGGGTAGAGGGTGGAAGGTATAGATGATGGTAAATCTATAGAACATACACACCATCCACAGTAATATATCGTATGAATGGTATGTGTTCAGCCGCCATCTTGAAATTCTCAAATATGGAAACATAACCACAACAGAATGACGTCATACCATTCATAAGATGTATTACTGTGGATGGTGTGTATGTTCTATAGATTTACCATCTACCCTACACCCTCCAGGCTCTACCCACCGGCAGTGCGGCCTCAGCTTTAATGCATCTCAAAATACACATTTATAGATTATAATGAGAAAGGATTATCCTTCTTTAATCATTGCTATTGCAATATTTAATGATCATAATCATGATTCCTACTTACATATTTTACTGCAGCCAGTAATAAAATATTCGTCTGCAAGTTCATGATAGACATTAAGAACTTCATGTCCCGTTCAACATGTGGAGGAACTGTTGAAGAACAGGATTTGTTAATATTTCATTATTTAGTATTCTGCTATTCAATAAAACTGTATTGGTTAAAACTTATATGTACAGTAATTCCTCTAGTATAACTGTATAACCATAGAGAAATAAGTATTATAGATCATTCTACCTATATTCTTATATCATTCCTCTATAGGACTATGGTATAACAAAAAATGAGACCATGTTTAAATGTGAGTGTAAAAGGTGGCTTTCCTTACACAAGTATTCACACATCTGTATTGTTGAAATTCTGCAATAAACCACTATGTGAAAATTAGTATTTTTTGTATAGGTAGTATATTTCACTGGAAACTTGTGACTTTATTGTTATGTATTACGTAGTAGGCTGGCTATTACTTAGAATTTCTTTATCTATAATAGGTAGCCTAAGCTAATATTCATTCTTTGCTTAGTTGCAAATTTTCCAGAATGACAACTATAAATTATGTTATTTTAATAATTGGCGAATACACTCCATTTAATGTTGAACTCAGTAAATTAAGCTTTAAAAGGAATTGGAAGTGTAGAACACTGTGGAAGGGTTTAAAATTTATTCCAAGTTCATCCTAAAATCTACCATTTCCACTTCCCAGTCTATCTATACGTTTTCTAAGCTTTCCATGAATGATGACTACCGTACCAGTAAAGTTTAAATATGAAACAGAAGTTAAACTTTGGAATTATCGTGATCTTGCGGCTAGATTGTGGAGGAGGACATAGCGAGCATACCGACACTAGTGAGAAATTAATCTCAAATTTACTATAAATGTAAAGTAGTACCTACGGTACTGGTCCAGCATTGAAGGTCATTACTTACGGTACCTAGTCTAAATGTGAGATGATTTCTTAATTTCTCCAATCACATCTTGTAAATAAATTAATCAAATCAAGACTTATTCATTTATTTTCAATTAAATAATAATGTGAAATCATAACGAGATCAGGCCTCTATGGATAGGATACTTTTGGTACTCACAGAAACTTTTAAAGTTGTTTGGCTTCCAGATTTTCTTCAACGCCAAACCAGATTTTGAAATTTGTAAAATATCAATAAATGAAATAATCTGGAAAATATGGTTTGAAGTGAGGAACAGGAATTTTCCTAGAAATAATAACATTGTCTATTAAATTAAATCTACTGACACATCCAGAACATGATGTTCTATTAAAAATCTATTTAAAAATTATTATATATAACTTGTGATCGTTATTCATATTCAATAATAATACTTGGATATATTTTCAAACCATAGATTTACTGAGAATCGATATACCGGTTTCAGTTGTTACACCATTATCAATCTGGTAAAATGATATCTGGTTATGTCAGAAATTGATACTTTTATTATTTCTTTTATCACGCCAAGTCATCTTGCAAGATCTAATCCTAGAATAATGAAGGTCTACTTGTGTACCGTATATATCAAGTGTAGGCCTACTTGTGTATCAATAAATTGTAAAAATGAATAGTTTTGAAGTTAAAAAATATTATCTTATCAAAATCAAGATGAGTAACTTAGGCTACTTACCATTCCAAAAATAGCAAGTGCTTTGATGTACTCATCATGTCCAAGCAGAGCATTGCAGATACAATTGCATTCATATCTGTATTTCTAGGGAAATAGAACATATATATTCAATATTATGTAAAATTATCAACAAATTCACTTTTAATATGATCATTAATCAGTTAATAGGGATTAAATTTTTGCAATAAAAAAATAACAGCACAAATTGATGAGCACTTGAAATAAGCATACATAAATATATTGAAAACTTTCAATTAATGAAGATCTTAGTTCCCATTCAAAATAATTTTTATTTTACATAACATGTTTCGGCGTTTTAGCCATTTTCAAATGCATGCAGCTGAAACATGTTATTCAAAATAAAATTTATTTCAGAAGAAAAGGGTAGGCCTATTCTAATATCTTAATTAATTGAAAGTTTTGATAAGTAACTTACAGTAGCCCTATGAAAAAAGAAATATTATAAATTAATATATTTATATAGAAAGTCGAACAATAATTTCAACTAGTTGAAAGAGCTAGCATTATTGGCTGAGATATTATTATTCCATAGGTAGCCTATAGGCCTAGTCTGTTCAAGCAAAGAAGACATTCTGGCAAGATGGAAAAATGACTCCAGCTCGCAGCTCGGTCGGTCAATATTGCTTGATTGGTTCAAAATTAATAAATTTGGTCTTAGATTGTAGATCAGAAATTTTCTATAATTTGAGAAAAAATGAAAAATTTTAAACCAATATTGACCGAGCTAGATCGAGTCATTATCCTATCTTGCCAGAATGTCTCTTTGCTTGAACAGACTATACTGTACCCTTACTATTAATTGAGGGTTATTGATGCATTGGATAATTTTATCAATAATTATTATCATTGAATAATTAATAATAATGGATTTCAGTCTCATTACTCTAAATTCAAAATTCTCATAATATTTTTCCAGGTTTAGAAATTATTGTGTGAAGTGCGGTGAAACCACATAACCTTGTTTTGGACTAATCATACAATAAAATTTAGAAAGAAATAGCACAGGCTCAGCCGATTTTTTCCATCCTAGTTCATAATATTATGTTATGATTTGTGTAATCGTGTCAATAAATAAATGAAAAATAGGCCTGTTCTAAAAATTGTCCTGCTCTTTGCGCTTCTCGACGCTTCCAATATTCGATAAAAGTTTGAACACAAATAATTTGCGTCTTTTCAATAATAATGGACATTAGAGAATAGTAACTCACTTTGAACAAAGGTTTGAAGACATTTGCAATTGGCTTGTTTATGGTGCTTTTCATGATTTTCAGCTTTTTATTTCACTAACCAATTTAAATTTTTTTTTACTAAAAAATATTCACAGGTTAATTATTTTCAATTTAGAACTAAAATATTAATTTTTGCTATTAATTGCCATGACAACATATTAGCCTATGCCCTATGTATAATTAGGCTTTTGAAAACGTTACACTACTCCTCTGAATTATGAAAATAAAAATAAACCTCTGAAAATAAAATAATGCTATATGAATAGCACACTGAGATGAATAGCATTATAAAATTTATTGATATAATAAGTGCGAAACATGAATGCATTAAAGATGAAAGGGCAACGTAATTTAAATATTACACTTCACTTAATAAGGTATAAGTATAATTAACTATAATAAGGTACCTATTATTTATAACTTTTAGTAGCCTAAAGTATTTTCAATAATATGAAAGAGCACGTTTCAATAAATTTATTATTATATATGGGAGTCTATTATATTTAAACATACCGGTAACTTATAGATAACGTTGAAAAATAGTAATTTCCCTGAAACGTGCTGAGTTTTCTTTTCTAGAGCCAAATTATAGCAGAATTCAAGTATTTCTATTAAAATCATAAGTTATCCATTATTTTAATATTTTATGCTCTTATGTTCAGATAACATTCAGTAATTTACATTCTCCTTTCGAATAATATTTAGGATTTCAAAACAAAACTGTCTCAGTTACAAACATATTAGCCAATTTGCAAATTAATTATTAAATTAAATTAATGTGCTTGCAATTATTTTGGAACATTAAAAAAATACAAATCCCGCGCCATAATAAGTTTTGCTGTTGACCAACATAAAACTTTTCAAGTTCCACAAGCAAATAATTAACTTGAGTTGAGATGGAGTTAATCATTAACGAAATTAATGAAAATAAATCAATTTTTATTAAGTAAATTATTTTTCAAAAATCATGGTGTAAAAATACGATTCGTCTTTTACACAATTGAGTGAGGAAATCATTTTCAAATTGGTAGGCCTAGGTTGGTAACTGTCAGATTCTCTTTCAAGTCTTTCTTTCCAGTTTCGCTCGCACCTCACTTCAATTGAATTTGTGTTTTGTTAACGGATTTCAATACATTTTCATTAT